>JAQQAC010015366.1:1249313-1319592 GCA_029783875.1 Phataginus tricuspis
TAGTTCAACCAATGTGGAAAGCAGTATGGAGGTTCCTCAAAAAACTCAAAATAGAAATATCATTCGACCCAGGAATCCCACTCCTAGGAATTTACCCTAAGAATGCAGCAGCCCAGTTTCAAAAAGACAGATGCACCCCTATGTTTATCGCAGCACTATTTACAATAGCCAAGAAATGGAAGCAACCTAAGTGTCCATCAGTAGATGAATGGATTAAGAAGATGTGGTACATATACACAATGGAATATTATTCAGCCATAAGAAGAAAACAAATCCTACCATTTGCAACAACATGGATGGAGTTAGAGGGTATTATGCTCAGTGAAATAAGCCAAGCCGAAAAAGACAAGTATCAAATGATTTCACTCATCTGTGGAGTGTAAGAACAAAGAAAAAAACCGAAGGAACGAAAGAGCAGCAGACTCACAGAACCCAAGAACGGACTAATAGTTACCAAAGGGAAAGGGACTGGGGAAGATGGGTGGGAAGGGAGGGATAAGAGGGTAAAAGGGATATTACGATTAGCAGACATAAGGTAGCGGGGGCATGGGGAGGGCTGTACAACTCAGAGAAGACAAATAGTGACTCTATAGCATCTCACTACGCTGATGGACAGTGACTGTAATGGGGTTGGTGGGGGGACTTGATAATGGGGGGAGTCTAGTAACCACAATGTTGCTCATGTAATTAATGATACCAAAATAAAAATAATAAAAAATAAATAATGAAAAAGCACAAAATATTGCAAGAATTTGCAAAATGTGACACAGAGACATGGTGTGACCAAATGCTAATGGAAAGATGGTGCAGAAAGACTTGCTTAATGCAGGGTTGCCACATATCGTCAATTTGTGAAAAATGCATTACCTGCAAAGCACAATAAAATGAAGTATTCCTGTAAAAAAAAAAAAAGCAGAGAAGCATTTCTACAGGAAGTCTCTGGGGCACACTGAGGCCACGTCCTCGGGGGACTGTCAGGTGTGAGAACAAAAGGAGAGGAGAGAGAAGACACCTACAGGGAGGGACCCCCCCGGCGTCGGGGTCCTCGGCCCCGGTGTCCCCGTAGGCCTGCAGTGAGGGAAGGTCACCATCCTGAAGTTGCGGAGGAGCTCAGACACTCTACACCCCCGCCGCTGAGAACAGCGCAGAGCACGCTCGCCGCAAGGCAAGAGCGAGCGGCTGTGAGGAACCGTGGTGCTCACACGCAGCCAGCGGAGGCAGAAGGAAGTCCCCTCTAGGAACAGCTGGCTGTTTCCTGCAGCTGAACATACATTATGACCCCGCCACCCACCCCCAGGTGTCCAGTCATGAAAAAGGAAAACTTGCTCATACAAACAAATGTTCACAGCTGCTTACTCAGTTTCACCAAAGACTGAACAGCTCAGATGTCCTTGTCCCCACAAGGATGAACCATGGCACAACCAGCACGGAACGTGACTCAGCCACACGGAGCTCGGCCTGTGGCTCGTGCACGGCTGGGGCAGTTCTTGAATGTTTTGGATGCGTGAAAGCAGCCAGACCTGAGACCACGCACCAGACGAGTCCACCTCTACGGCCTCTGGACAAGGCTGAGCGAGCGGGACAGAAGACAGGGCCACGGCTCTCAGGGTGGGGGTGCAGGTGGGCTAAGTAGGCGGGAAGTTCGGAGGGCTGGGCGCACTGGGCATCACCTCCGAGAGGTGCGTACTGCACACATGCCACGGAGCGAACGCTCCCGCGTGGCACTCAGAACCGAGCCAAAGCATGGGGTGGGGGCGAATGAAGCACAACCATCGCTCAGGCCGACGGAACTGCCGGGGAGCCACACGGCACGGGGGCTGAACTAAGACAGTACAGCTGCAGACAGAAAGGATGCCGCACTTGGCTTCCCCAGAGACGTACAGTGATGCTGGAGAGGTTACGGTAACACCACTAAGCAAATGGGACACATGGTGTGTGTAATGACGGCCAGGTTTCTCATCATCAGAGAAGGAAATTACAAACCAGGGGGTTAGAATGACCCCAGCAACATGGCCTGGAGATGGCGGGTATAAGCAGGAGTTCCCGTCTCCCACCCACAGTCAGCAACACAGGAACAAACACAGGCACGGGTGCCCGGAAGAGGACACACACACACCAGCTCTGTCCGCTGAGGGCTGAGAAGTGGGAGCACAGCCCACACCCAGGACCTCGTACCAAAGGAACCAGGGCTCCTTGGAAAAGTGATGGACTCCAGAAAGGGGCCAGGGAATAAAAGTTTAGAGCACCTTGTGCTGCCAGAAGAAAGAAAATGCTTAAAAAAAAAGGATGCATCTCACTACACTGATGGACAGTGACTGTAATGGGGTTGGTGGGGGGGACCTGATGAAGGGGGTAGTTTAATCACCATAATATTGCACATGTAATTGTAGGTTAATGATACCAAAATAAATTGTAAAAAAAAAAAAGGATGCAAGCAAATCCAAAGGGCATAGGCGGCAACCACAGAGAACTCCTGGCGGCCACCGCAGACCCACCTGGGCCCACAGAGGAGCACGGCCAGACTCCCACCCGTGGGGCAGACTGAACGCCCACCAGTCCACGCCAACCAGGCAACCTGGGCGGGAAGGACACGTGCTGACGTGAGGTGCCAATCAGCAAAGGCAGGGAGATCAGGGAAACAGAAAACCGCCCTCCACCCCCACAGACCTCAACGCGGCTCCTCTGACCAGTGCTTAACGTCAGTGGGTGCGACGGTTCAAGAGGAAACAGGACACTCACATGGTCTCAGAGTACCTCCCCCGGGACAGTTATTGATCAGAACGGAAGCACCCTCTCCTCAGTGGAGAGGTGCCCGGTAAGGGGGCTGGCGGTGAAGACAGGTAAGGAGGGACAGGGCAGCCATCCCTGGGACTGAGCACAGGTCTCCCGGGATGATCAGGGCCTTTCGTCAGAAGGGCAGGCCCGCGACCACAGCGCCTGGACCTGCCCTGCCAGGGCCCCACCTGGAGACTGGGGTCCTGACTGCAGGTCACAGTGGGGTGTCATGCCTCAGTTTTCCACAAAACCAGTCTCTGGCCGAGAAGGCTGCCGTGGGCAATGAGGAAGTGTGCGCAACAGAAGGCTTCTGAAGCCTGGCCCTCGGGGAGCCCCCAGGCCGCCGGGGGACGCACACTTGGGCTCCCATCCAGGAAAGCAGCCTTCCTGGGATAAGGGTCTGCAACTGGAGCTGGGTGGCCTGGGGCCAGAGGAGATAGACAGAAGCCAGGCCAGTAAGAGATTCCTGCCTCCCCCCCCCAGTGGCCACCAGTGGGCTTTCCTTCCTGACAAGTCAGGCATATCCCAGAGGAGCTGAGGGTCTGCAGAGAAGCCCCCGGGGAACCTGCTCTCCCACGTGCCTTCTGTGAGCCATGAACCCCTGTGGAGCTAATAGGCAGCTAGCCCAGCACAGTTCTGGGACACACAGGCACACCCCACCCTCTAGGAGTCATGACTTTGAGACAGGCGGCTGCCAATGTCAAGTGGTAGGTGGGAGAGGGGAGAGATGCTGGCTGGGCAGACAGCACAGGCCGAGGCCTCGAGCACAACCGTCTATGGACAGGCGCCGCCAGCCTCAGGGCACAAGCACGCCAAGAGCTGCGGGTGCCAGAGAGCTGCTCCCTGACCAACACCCTGGGCCCGGCTGGCCAGCCAGCTGCAGCGCCCTCAGGCCCCCACACTCAAGCTCAGCCCATACTCGGAGGTCAGTACGGTGGTCGGGGGAGACTTGGAGGGGATCTGGGCTGAATGACGGGCCCAGAAGTCCAGGCTCAGCCCCTCTGGTGGTGGGTGCAGCTCAGCGCACACCCAACTGCTGCGCTCGTGGCCCCCTCCCCCAAGGCCGACGCCCCAGGCAGAGGGCCCCAAACCGCGCTCCATCCCAAGCTCTGACGCCGGCCTGGACCCTCCCGTTCCCAAAGGGCTGCTCTCCTGGGCGGCCCCGCGGACCAACCTCACGCTGGCACACGTCCAGGTCAAGCCCGAGGCCTCTGGCTGCCCTGCTCCTCCCCCCAGATTCTCTGGACCTGCACAGGCCCAAACCCGGACGTCCCAGGGCCTCCCCTGCTCTCTGCCCCTGGCCCGCCCCCAGTACCACCGGGTCTCCAGGGCTATTCCTCCTGGCCCAGCCAGTCCCCAGAACCACCAGCTCTCTCCTAATTTCCCACTGCTTCGCCCCACACCAGCAACCCACCCGGCACACTAGACCACGTAACACTCTGCAGCAGGGTGGGCTCTGACAGTATCACCCCTGCCCCCTGAAAAACCCTCCGTAACTTCCTTTTAGACCGAAAATAGCCAGATGCCTGGGAGCAGGCCATCCCTATGCTGGCCACAGACCAGATCCACAGATACATCCTCTGAGAGCCCACACGACCTGCTGTGCATGGACAAACTGACCAAGTGCCAGGAGGGCCTGGGCAGAGCACTGCCGGGAGTCAGATCGTCTGGAGATGCGCACAGACCGCTTCCGGGCCCTGCAGACCCGCAGCGCAGGGGCGGGGCTCCCAGACACCGCACCTAGTCCGCTGCACAGGGCGGTGGCTGCGCCTTCACGCACCTGCCCCGCCAGCTGGGCTTTCTATGCTGTTTATGGGAACAGTTCTCAGAAGCCGCCTCAACACCAGGAGCTGTGTCCTCCACTGCTTTGTTTCCCCAACAGCACAAAGCCAAACGCTTTTTTAAAACATAAAACATTATAACGATCTTGGCACACCATTCTGAGAGACGTGTAAACAGAAGCAGAGCTAGAGGAGGCGAGGACGACCAAGCAGGAGAGCTCAGCCTCAAACTGCCTCCTGTGCTGGAGTCTGGGGGGAGGCCAGGGTCTCCCCAGCCCGGCTGAGCAAGGAAGGGGGTCTTTTGTGTTCTCCAGACACTGAGGCACATCTATAGAGCACTCAATACAGAGACTAGCAACTGAGCTCAGCCACGAGAACAGAAGGGCCTGCGAGGGAGCTGGAGGACGTGGAACTGAGACAGACAGAAACACTCCATCTCTGGGGTGTCATGGGGACCAGCTGGGCAGAGGCCCCAAGCTCGCACAGGGAGCCCCACACGATGGCCCGTCGGGACGCGCCGGGCTCCCTGTGGCCAGCCCTGCACAGGGCACTGCCGTCCCCTGGCTTAGAGGGCTCCTGGCGAGTTTGTCCCTCAGAGCTGACTGCAGCCTCCACCCCCACGTCAAGCACGGGCACTGGGAACGGCTCGGAGGACTGGGCCCGGGGGGGCCGCCAGCCCGGCTGTGCTTGTCTCTCACAGGAGACACGTGGCCTCACACCCCGTGCCGTACAGACATGGCAGCTCCGAGGGGACGGCAGGTGGCTGTGAACAGCCCGCAGGCACTCCCATCCGGAAGAGCCGGCCAGCACTCACCCGCCTGGCGCGGGGGCCCGGGGCCGGCATGCTGCAGGTGCACGCAGGCTCGTCAGCAGGCGCCTTCACCCTCCGCCTTCGGGTCAGCACCTCCATGGGCAGCAGTGTGGAGGGGCCGGGAGAAGCCTTGGGCTGCGGGTCGGGGCCACCCTCACCGTGGCCTGCAGGAGGCACTGGGTGCCAGAACCGAGCGGGCACTGAGCCACCTAAGAACCTGCACGAGGCGCCACAGGGACAGAGGCGCCTTCCTGAAGCACGACTAGGAGTCCCATCTCGGCGCCCTCACGCGGCTGTGAGCTCCAGATGCCCTCCCGTTCTGTCCCCAGCATCAAGCCGACTGCCTGGCCCTACCTGGTGCCACAGGGACAGGCAATCCAGACAGACAGACAGGGAGCAGACAGGGCAAAGACGGGAAGCAGAGGCACAAGACACACACACGCAAAAACAGAGAGAAAGTTTGGGAAAATCCCAAGCTGTTCAAAGCAGCTGCCCAGTGGATGGGTCTAGAAGGACCGATGGCCATCAGCTTCTGCGACATGTGGACTCCAATGGAGGAATAAGGAGTAATTTCTACTGTTTTAACTTATGATTAAATGAATGAGAAATAAACAGGAAATAGACAAACCACTGCTACAAAGAGCCTGGGAGTGGAAGCTAGGGACTTTCTGCGGCCCATCTCTGTGACTGCAGTCCGACTGCCCGGCCTCCAGGGTCTCGGGACGCGGGCCTCTGTCCCGGCTCCAAGCCGTCAGGATGAGGTCGGCAGGCTCCTCGGCCCACCCGCCCCGAAGACAGGGATCACCGCCAGGAGGACACTTGCAGACCGGCAGGCACGGGGCCCCCTGCAGCGGGGAGCGCCCAAGGCCCTGGGGGTGTGGGCTGTAAGGTGTGCGCCGAAGTGCAGATTCAGGGCCATCCACATACAACCTGTTCCCTTTGCCACCTCCCCGCATCTTACATCAAGGCAGTTTAGCTGTGGCCACACCTCGTGCACAGAGCTTCACAAGTATCACTTATTTCATTTATTTGAATGTTTGTGGCAACCCAGGGTTAAGCACGTCTGTCGGTGCCATTTTTCTAATAGCACCTGCTCACTTCGTGTCTCTGTGTCACACTTTGGTAATCCTCACACTATTTCAAACATTCCCACTGTTATAGCTGTGGTGTCTGCATCTTTGATGTCACTTTGTAATTGGGGTGCCACAAACCGTGCCCATGTGATGGAGACCTTAATCGATAAATGTCGTGTGTTCTGACCACTCCACTGACCAGCTGCTCCCGTTTCTCTCCCTGTCCTCAGGCCTTCCTATCCTGAGACAACAGTACTGACATTGGGCCAATTAAAAACCCACTACGGCCTCTACGTGTTCAAGCCGAAGTATGTCTCACTTTTACATCAAAAGCCAGAAATGAGGGAAAAGCATTTTCAGTGAGGAAGGCATGTCGAAAGCTGAGACTGGCCAAAAGCCACTCTTGTGCCAAATGGTCAAGATATGAGCACAAAGGAAAAGCTCTTGCAGGCATCAAAATGCTCCTCCAGGAACAACCAATGATACAGTGAAACGGCCTGACTGCGGCCTGACTGCTGACGGGCAGGAGGTGTGAGTGGCCTGGCAGAAGATCAAACCAGCCACAATACTCCCTTAGGCAAAAGCCGCCCCTGGAGCGAGACCCTGAGCTCTTCAATTCCATGAAGGCTGAGAGCCGAGGGGGCTGCAGAGGAAAAGCATGAAGCCAGCGGAGGTCGGTTCATGAGGCTTCAGGAAGAAGCCTTCTCTGTAACATCCAAGTGCGGGGGAAGCAGCAGGCGCTGATGGAGAAGCTGCAACAAGTCACCCAGAAGGTCCGGCTGAAAGAACTAAGGAAGGTGCTGCGCTCATCAACAGCTTTTCTCCGCAGATGAAACGGCCTCGTGGGGGAAGTAGATGCTGTCAAGGACTTGCACAGCTGGGAGGAAAGTCAGTGCCTGGTTCAAAGCTTCAAAGGACAGGCTGACTCTCATTAGAGGCCGATGCAGCTGGTGACTTTAAGGTGGAGTCAATGTCCATTTACCATTCGGAAAATCCTAGGTCCTCAAAATTATGCTAAACCTACTTTGTCTGTGCCCTAGAAATGGAACAGCACAGCCTGGATGACAGCACGTCTGTTTATAGCACGGTTTACAGAAAATGTTTAGCCCGCTGTTGAGACCGACTGCTCAGAAAAAAAGATTGCTTTCAAAACGTACTGCCCCAACCACGCACCTGGTTGCTGATGCACAGATGAGCCCTCACGAGAGGGACGCTGAGATCAGCGTGGTCTCCATGCAGTCAGCACAGCACCCTTTCTGCAGCCCATGGGTCAGGCAGTCATCTGGACTTTCAAGCCTTCTCACTGAAGAAATACATTCCGGAAGCTCCAGTGGCGATAGATGGCAACCCCTCTGCTGGATCTGGGCAAAGTGAACTGAAAACCTTCTGGAAGGGAGCCACCATTCCAGATGCCATTGGGAACATGTGCGATTCATGGCAAGAGGTCAAAATATCAACACCACCAGGAGATTCGAAGAGGTCGGTTCCAACCCTCAGGGTGACTGTGAGGGGTTCAAGCCTTCAGCAAGGGAGTCACTGCAGACGTGGAGGAAACAGCGAGAGAACTGGAACTACAAGTGCAGCCCTGACGCCGAGACCAAATCCTGCAACCTCGGGATAAACGCGAACGGGTGAGGCGCGGCTCCCTAATGAGGAGCACAGAGGGTTTCTTGACAGGGAATCTGCTCCTGGGGAAGATGCTGTGAGGACGGTTGACATGACAACTAAGGACTTAAGAGTGTCATCTAAACTGAGCTCATAAAGCAGCAGCAGGGATTGAGAGGACTGTCACCAGTCTTCAAAGTTCCACTGTGGGTAAAACGCTATCACCCAGCATCCCACGCTGGAGAAATGCCTGTGAAGGGAAGTGCCAACCCGCCCGGCCAACGTCTCTGTTGTCTTAGGAAATGGCCCCCGCCACCCCTTCCAGGCGGTAGCCGTAAGTGCGGAGGCAACGCCTCCCCCAGCAAATAGATCACGACTTTGCAAGCGCAGGTGGTAGTTAGCATTTTTTAGCAATAAAGCGTTTTGAATTAAGGTGTGTACACTGCTTTGTTGTGACGCTCTGGTGCCCTTAATAGATGGCAGTGCAGTGTAAACATGACCTTTACATGCACTGGGAAGCCAGGAAGCGCGTCTGATCGCTCTATTGCAGCACTCACTTTACTGCAGTGCTCTGGAACCAGACCCAGAGTCCCTCCGAGACGAGCCTGTAATATTTCCTAGCTATTTGATAACTGCCACTTGAAAATCTAATCAGAGTCCTGGAACCACACACCAGGCACCGACTCATGCCTGCTCCACCCAGTGAGAGCTAATGATACGGCCCAGGGACCTGAGGGGAGGCCAGCTCCTCCAGGAGGCAGTGCGGCCACAGGCCCCCGAGAACAGCACCCTCCGAGCCTCTGGGGTGGCCGGGCCGGTCACAGCAGGTGGCTTGAGTCCCAACTGCACAGATGAGGAATGTGAAGTCGTGAGCAGTCACGGCTGGTGAGGAGCAGGGCAGAACGGACGCTCTGATGTGCGGGCCCCAGAGCCTCACATCTGTCAGCCCCTGGCGGGCACTGCGGCGGGCACTGTCCTGCGGGCAGCACTCCCCTGCGATGGGGAGCCAGCCGTCCCCAACAGCCTCCCACTCTCGGGGGACTCTGTCCAGCGGCCACAGGAAGCACGTAAATCAAGTGGGTGGCCATGATGCCTCAGCCCCATCTGCTGAAACTGGCCCTGGGGGGCAGCTCGAGACGGGGCCAGCTTGGGCCTGAAAGATGGAGCGACAAACCCCAGGACGGGGGCTCGGGCCACCAGCAGCCAAGCAGCCATGCAGGAAAAGCCTGGCAGCAAGGGAAGGTGGAGGGTGAGCTGGTCGGCCCTGCTTCTGTGTGGCGAGGCCCCACCCCGTCCCCAGCCACTAGCAGAGGGGACATGCTGTGCGGGCCTGTGGGCCACAGCTGGGACTCCCTCTCCACAACCCGGGGGGCGTTCTGGACCAGGGGTGGGTGCAGCCTGAGCTGAGTGACAACACCAAGCAGACACTCAGAGGGACATTCGGCACCAGGAAGCTGGTGTTGAGGCAGAGTGGGTCTGGCAGCAGGCGCGAAATCGATAGCCTCCCTCCAGCCGTGGGTCCCTGCAGGTAAGGAATCAATCAGGCAAATGCTCCCCATCTGTTCCTGCTGAGCCAAGAAGCAAAGCTGTTTACAATTCATGCCCAGAAACGAATAAATAAAGCCACCTATTAGTCAGCACCTCTGTTTCTCTGGCGAAAGCTGCATTGGTTCTGACAAGGAAGCCAGTGCCCTGCGTGGCCTCCATTAAGGCAACCGGAGGACACGGTGAGACAAGCACTGTGTCCACGACCTGTGGGAGCTTGGGGACTACGCCCTCGCAGGCCACGAGAGCCCCAGTGTCAGGGTGCAGCCTGCAGCCAGGCTGGCCGCCGCCTCTGAGCAGGAAACACAGGGCCGCACGCCAGGTGCCGGGAAGGTTCCATGCTGCCCACGGCTAAGGATGCTACGAGAGCCCCCAGCTGTCCACAGGTCACCCCAGACCCCGGGGAGGACTTGTCACCAGTGAGACTGGCCCGGGACCAGGCTCCCTGCCTCCGGGTGCTGAGCATCCTCCCGACGCTCTGCCAGCCCCCATCGCCGCAGGCTGGAGTGAGTCCGTCCTCAGAGGCACGTTCTGCTGCCCGTCCCTTCAGCCACTCCGGCTTGTCGATGTGTGGAGCCAGCTCAGGCGCGAAGGCACCATGCAGCCCCCGGCCACCCACGCCCCATCGCCACCAGGGCAGTGGCTCAGCGAGGGCCCAGGTCAGTCTGTCCTGCCCAAAAAGGCACCAGATGAAACTCCCTGACGGGCCAGCGAGGACCGGACAGGGAAGCAGGTGGGTGACCCCGCGCCAGGCAAGATGTCCCTGGTGACAACCTCAGGATGCCCCAGTGCAGAGCAGCAGCACGGCGGCCCCGCTCACAGCCATGCAGCGGGGGGCCCGTGGGCAGCGTGTGCCGGGCAGGCCGGTGCCAGGACAGACTCAGTACAGAGGAGGGAGTGCCCCCGAGACAGGCTTCCCCCCTTCTGAACCTCTGCAGCTGCAGGGGCTCTGAAGGCCCTCCTGCACACACAGGGCACAGAGATGCACTGTGCACAGGCCTCAGCTGCGGGTGAGGGGTCCCCGGGCTGCCAGCACCAAGCAGGGGGTGCTGACAAGGCAAGAGGGGCCTCCGAAGAGCAGCGGGGAGGTCAGGCCTGGCAACAGAACCAGACTGCCTGGAAGGACAGGGCACAACCACAGAGCCCTGGCAGAGAGGAGGCTTCGAGAGTGCCAACCTCAGCTGGTCTAGAAGGGTCTGGACCTCCGTGGGAGCTGGTAGAACTGCCCCGAGGCTGGGTCCTCGCACAGCAAGCACACTGCCTGACAGCCCCGACAGCTGGCGTTCACCCGGGCCCCCGCCTGGGAGATCAGCAAGCTAGCAGGCGGCACGGCTCAGCACACCACCGTGGCCCTGCCCCAACACCACACTGTCCACGAGTCACCACCTTGTCCGGGTGCTGGCAGGGCTCCGTGACATGCATGTGAGAACGAGGGGCAGGGTCTCTGGACCCAGGAACCATGGCGTGCAGGGACGGCAGCCTCCTTCTGTTCAATACGGTGACACAGAGGTGGACCGCAGAGGTGCCTCCCCTGGAGGAGTCACACCAGGACTCTGCCTGAGGTAGCCGGGGGCCACAGATGGGTGGGGATATTTCTGCTGGAACCTGGGGACAGAGGACAGGCGGGAATCTGCCCGAGAGACAGGAGAGAAGGAGAGTAAGGTGCCACCAGGTAAGAACGGCGTGCTGCCTGCTGCAGACTGCGGCCCGGACACATGGTGCCCAAGCAGACGAGACGGGGCAGCTCCGCGCACAGAATCGTCATCGTGACGGCAACAGTGACCCCAGAGGAAGCCCGCCAGGCACAGGGGCCACCACTACCGAGAAGGGCTAGTGTGTGCGCCCCTCACAGCCAAGGCACCTGTCACCGGAAGGCTGGGTCCCACCAAGATCTTGTGCACAGTTGGCGACACAGCTGGGTACAGACCCAGGTGTCGGACCCCAGAAGCCTCTCTGACTCCTGGAGGGATCAGCCCCAGGCAGTCAGCATGAGCCCGACCTTCAGAAAACCACCCCGTGCCCCAACAGAGAGGCCGGGGAAGGTGGGTGGGGCCACCGAGCAGGTACACCAGGAAGGCGGGAACCCGTGTCCCGGGTAGCATGGCAGCAAGTCACCCTGGGGGTCTCGGCACCCTTCCGTGCTCACCAAGCCCCTGGACGTGCACAGCTCCTGGGAGGCCAGGAGAGACGGTGAGAAGTGGACGCACACACGGGCCTGAGACAAGGAGACAGCTCGGGGCTCCTCGCATGATGGGTAGTGGCAGAGCGCTAGGTGGAGGGGCGGCAGCCAGCCTCAGCCCGGGCTGAGCCCCCCGTTGGCCAGGGCCATCCTGGAGGAGTCCTTCGCTCTGTCCACCAGCGCCACTGTCCACCTGGTGACATTCCAGAACGGCAGGTGACACTTCCCCCCACTCAGTCAGACGAGATGCCCCGTATCTCCAGGACAAGATTTCTGACATGGCCTCATGCGCTCTGCCCCACAAGCACTCGCCGGTTCCAGGGAGCCCAGGACCATGCGATGGACTCAACACGAGACAGACCCGCCGAGGCAGGTGGCTCCTGACCGGAGGGGAGACGGGCCGAGGGTTCCCACGGCTTCCGCACAGGAGGTGACGGTTAACTGCTAAGCCTCCTCCCAGATGGGAGAGAAACACCCTCAGAAGCCCAGACGCTGAGCGACGCGAGGTCTCTAGACGCTGTCAAGACACAGAGAGCCTTGCCGTGGTTCCCATCCACTGGCTTCCTGGGGCTTTGGCTCGCAGCTCTTAAAATAAACAAGATGATATCAAGGAAGAGTCCTGACATTCGTCCAGCCTTAATATCTCAGGAAAACAGGCTCTCTGAGAAGTCAGCTCAAAGCATCTATTTAAAAGAGAGCCGGCACTCAGCTTCTAAGAAGCAGCCAATTAGCACCTGGCCCGCTGTTCCCTACCTGCCGACGTGTGCGGTTCTGCAGATGAGAAAAGCCGATGGCGGTCAGCCAGTCCCTTTAAAAGGGGGCGGCTGCTCTTGGGCTACTTCCCCCGACCAGAGCCCCTGCCTGGGCAGGCCCAGTCCTCGCTGCCACTCCCGGAGGGACCTCCGAGGCCTGCACTCAGGCTCCTCCCCTGTGCGGGCCGCATCCTGAGCCCTGGCGAGGTGCTCACGGTCAGGGTGGACATAGCCAGGGCTTAAAACTCCACTGCCAGAACGCCTGCGTGAAGCAACCTCAGGGGGTCCCAGTACATCGACCCATCAATAAAAACAATGATCATGAAACAGGCGGCTTCAACTTTCATTTTCGAATAAACAAAGACCCAGGCACTGACACATACGCCGAAGGGTCAGAAACAAAGGGCGGGACAGGTGTGGGTTCCAGAGCCCCGGGACCCCCACTCTGCTGGGCACACACGCCTGGACCCTGAGGAGCCCCCTTCATACACCCCCCACACGAGGAGACCCAGGGCAGGCTGCGAGGACCGCCCGCTTCTGTCACCCACAGTCTTTAAACATGCAGCTGAGCAGAGTGCTTGTCATGAAATAAAGGCTCAGGCAGCAGTTCTGCCCGTCGTCAGCCCCACATGCAACAGCCTCAGTTCTGGCTTCATTAAAAGCCACAGATCTCACAAGAAACACCCCAGCGTCACACTGCAAGGTGATAGGCTGATAAATCATGTGACTGTGCATCTAATAGGGCATTTCAAACAAATGGTGAATTAAAACTGAGACTCTCTAATAAAGCAGTCGATCTGAGTAATGATGTGTGTGCTGCAAAGGCATGCCCGAGGCAGGCACGCGTGCAGACGGGCAGGGCGCCTCTCGCCGCCCCCGCTCGGCGACGCCCGATACTTGTGTCCCCAGTGACAGTCCATCACGCCCAAGCCGACCCGGCCGCCCCAGCAGACAGCTGCTCAGCACTGTGCCAGGGGCCTCGCCCCTGGTCGGTGTGGGACTAGCAAGACAACACGCCCCTGCTCTGTGCGTACAACACGGAGGGAGACAGACACGGCGGCAGCTGGCTTCTGAAGGTGTCCGGGACATGCAGGGGGAGGCGTTCGGCTACGGGAAGACCGGAGAGCCGCACGGAAAGCGGGCGCAAGGCAAGGCCAAGGCTGGGCGGTCCAGCAGCACTGCCTCCGAGAGGGGCCGGGAACCAGGACAGCAACGGCTTGGGGCGGGAGCTCCGCAGCCCTCACTTAGGAGGTCTGAGGCCCACAAGGAACGCCACCGGTGTCTGCGTCAGCACACCGCCAGGTCCCTCCACCAGGAGATGCCCGGACCACAGGCTGGTTGCTGTGGGTCTTGGGGTCCAATTCCCATGGAGCTGGGACAAGAAAAAGGCCCAAGGGGCTGGCTCCCCACAAACCCAGTGCTGTTGTGGATGCAGCTGGCCCGGGAGCAGCGGCTGAGACAGCAGGTCCAGGTGAGAATGGCCAGGCTCAGAACGAGCCTGAGAGGGTCGGAAGCACGGGCCCTGTGGCCTGAGCAGTAGCCTTCAGCAACCTGCACACGCCCGAGAGCAGGCGCCTGCCCCCGACCCTGACCCAGCACTGTGAGGGTGATTCTAACAGACGCCTGTCAAGTTCCTGACACACAACAGGCACGCCACGGACAAAATGCATTTCTAATCATATTCCTCAGTCACAAGAATGTAGTGAGGCTGCTTCAATTCACAACAAATTCAGTATCCGGGCCAAAGAGCCGGCCGGGCTCGTTTACCAGTAAGTGGCTCAGTAACTGAAGGGATCCCCAAACTGTTTCCAAATCAATTTGGTCATCGTGAAGCCAGATGATCATCCCATTCTGGACGCATTCAGCACAGCTCTCTGTCCCACACTAGTTAATTCACATTTCTGTGACTAAACCGCATTTGTCACCAACTAGCTCAACCACATCCTGGCGCCAGGGGCCCTGCTCACCCCTCAAACGGCTCTGCTGAAAAACTGGCAGAGTCGTCGGGCATTGAGTCCCAGGCCAGATAATTTCTGGAAGGCGACACCGGTCACTGTCCAGGCCGGCGCCCGCAGGGCGGAGGCGGCCACACCGTCGTGAGGGCTGAGGCAGTTCAGCTCTCCCACAACCACCTGTTCACAAAGAGCAAAAGGCATCAAGCTTATTTTGAGAAAATGGTCTTTAAGAGCCGCTCTGGGAGGACCTGCTCAGACGTCAGGGCCCCTCCGAGAGAGTCGCCCACTCCCCAGCAGAGCACACCTGCCTCCGCGTCGTGGTCGACAGGTGGACTGGCTGGCAACAACGCAACACAACTAACCTAGGGACAGTAACAACTAACCCAGCCTGGGCCATCAGGAAATCGGTGGCCCAAGGAGGCCCAGTGTGGTCACTCCATCAATTTCCTGGGCCACCAGCTGGGCTCTCTGCGTGCTGCTAAAGCCCCTGTCCCCTGAAGCCCAGGGTCACAGGCACTGGACGCGGGGTCAGCCCCACAGGAAGGTCCAGCCCCCCTGGGCCTCCCCGTGCCCTCAAGCCCCCATCTTGCCACGCCCAGCTCTCCCAGCTGGAGCAGGAGTCACCCACCGCCCCCTACAAGGAGCTGCCCGCACCCACTCTTGCGGTATGTGCGCTGCAACCCACTCTCCCTCCCGGCCTGTGCTCCACGGCTGTGGCTCAGGGACTGAGGAGCACAAGGGAAGGGGTAATTCACTGTGGGAAGCGCACAGGGGCGCCGGCAGGGGCCGGCGGAAGGGGCACAGCACCCGCAGAGCCCCATCTCCACCGGGTGTGCTGTTCACAGGTGGCCAGAACCACAGGAGAGGAGAAAACGCCGCCCGGCCGGCCTGCCAGCCTGAGCAGAGGCGCCCCTCAGCCCCACCCCGCCAGCCTTCGGGGAGGCCGGTGATGGAGACGGACGGGAGCGGCCCTGCAGAGGGTGAAACTGGGTTTGCGGGCAGGCGGTGCTCTCTCTGATGGTCAGAGCCGGGGGAACTCGGCGCGGCAGCTGAGGAGAGCAGGGCCAAGCCGTATCATCCCTGCCAGGCCTGGCAGGACCCTCGCAGAGGCAGCGAGTGGACGGAGAGGTGCTGCACTGCCAGGGCAGGGCCAGGGCAGGTGGGCGGGCGGGGCACAAGGGAAAGGCCCAAAGGACGAGGCCGCCGCCACAGAAGAGCCAGGTCTGACTGTGTGCACGCCTGCGTGGGCCTCTGCAGGACCCCTGTGCGGCCCATCCACAGGCCCCTGGACTCCGGGCAGTATCCGCTCCTGCTGCCACAGCCTGCACAGCCGTGTGGTTCCCTGGCGAGGACAGGATGCTGAGGAAAACTTGTTTCTCGAGTCAAGTGGTAAACACAACTTCGGAGCATAAAACCATAGGGTCTCCTCTCATGGGGGTAGGGGGCCTCTGTGGCAAGCTCTTGCGTCCAGAGGCCGCCGTCCACACAGGAACGTCCAGGCAGACACCGTCTCCCTGACAGGATGGGCAAGGCAGACACGTGGGGCCTCGCTGCGCGCTCCGCTGGGCCTGCAGAGACAACGGAGTTATTCTGCAAGATGGCCGGGCGGTCCACAGCGGGCTGCTCTCCCACAGGGGAACTCAGGCAGCAGCCCTCGGCCCAGCTGCACCGCCCCAGGCCCTGTCTGCGGCAGGGCAGACAGACAGGCAGTGGGGCCAGTGGCACAAGGGGGGAGCACCTGTCCTCTCAAAATCTGGCCCAGTCAAGAAACGAAGAAAGGTCAGCCCAGGAGGGCAAGCCCAGGGCTGTCTGACTAAAGAGAAGGCACCGCAGGGCAGAGGACACAGCCGGCTGGGGTACCCATCCGTATCAGAGCAGCCTCCACCATCAGCGCGGGGGCCGAGGACGGATATCCCACTTCCCGGGCAGCAGCGCCTTCGTTCACAGCATTTCCGCAGCCTTCAGTTCTACAATGACCTGGCCACGCAGGCTCTGCAGCCTGAAACCCGGGGGGGAAGCGGGAGCCTCAGCCTGATACCCGGGGGGAAGCGGGCGCCTCGGCCTGATACGCCGGGGGAAGCGGGAGCCTTGGCCTGATACCCGGGGGGGAAGCGGGCGCCTCGGCCTGAAACCCGGGGGGGAAGCAGGCGCCTCGGCCTGATACCCGGGGGGGAAGCGGGCGCCTCGGCCTGATACGTGGGGGGAAGCAGGAGCCTCGGCCTGATACGTGGGGGGAAGCAGGAGCCTAGGCCTGATACCCGGGGGGAAGCGGGTGCCTCAGCCTGATACCCGGGGGGAAGAGTGGCAGAAGGGCTGAGAGCCTGAGGGAGCAGAAGCACCTACCATCTCGGGCTGGACGCTCCTGTGGCCCCCCTCACCCCCCAGCCAGGGAGCCAGCCTCTCTTCCCACAGGCTGACATTCGGCAAGGAGGACAGACAGCGAGGGCGCAAACAGGAAACCCCGCCGCAGCCTCACCGCCCATGCTCAGGGCTGAGCCCACACAGACCGGGTGAGGACTGCAGTGAGTGACCTGAGGGAGCCAAAGCTGGGGGGCTGCTCACCGCACATGCAGGCTGCCCCCCAGGAGCTGCTTGGCCCCACGCACTGACCAGCATGCCTCAGGTACAGGCTGTCACCTCTCTGAGCTGCAGTCACAGCTCCCAGTGCCCTCGCCAGGGGTACACCCATCACCAGCCATCCCTTCCTCTCCTCTTCCAAGTTCACAGGTCTGCAGGCCAACACTTGCCAAGAAGTGGTGGCCAGGTGTCACCTCTGCCCTCGCCGATGCAGCTGACGCACCCTGGCCTCAGCGCACAGAGGTCGTGACCCCAGGAGTCTCACCTGGCCCTGGTCTCTGCACCCACCTCTGATCTCTGCAGGAACCAGCCACTGGCAAGAGACCAGAGCCCTGGGTTCGTGGGAAACTGCCAAAGCAGGTGCAGCTGTCACTCACACACTGCCAGAGGCTGGGTGGGGTCAAAGGACACATCTGAGAACAGCCACAAGAAATGTGACAAGGCCTTCAAGGCTGTG
This sequence comes from Phataginus tricuspis, assembly GCA_029783875.1. Classification (NCBI taxonomy): domain Eukaryota; kingdom Metazoa; phylum Chordata; class Mammalia; order Pholidota; family Manidae; genus Phataginus; species Phataginus tricuspis. The sequence goes on from JAQQAC010015366.1 coordinate 1,266,824, forward strand.
ATGGGAAGAGGCTTCCAGAGACGCCAACCCAAGGGTGTTCCAGTGTGGCCTGGCCAGCGAGAGGGTCTCTGTGTAGGGAGATCCACACCTGCACCCGGGGGAGCCATGCTTCCAACACCTGTGCCCCTGCCCCAGGTGCCTGGAGGCCATCCCTCCATCTGGCCACCCTGTCAGAAGGTGACAGTCCTCACGGCCTTCTAGGGACGCCGGGAAAGTGACCACTCTGAGGGCTGCTGTGCATCCTCACCGGCCACCCTGCACTCGGGCGAGCGCCAAGAAAGCAGGGCAGCGCAGGTGAGGCCCAGGGGCTGCAGTGATGGGAGATGACCTTGTATGTTTAGATCTCAATGCTACAAGGTCACGTCAAATATTTAAAGACTATTCAGAAAACAGACTATACCACTCAACTTTTGACTATATTTGTAGCGTTTTCTGCATGTAAACTTTAAAAGCATTCATACAGTCACATTTATCACTCTGTCTTCTCTGGCTTCTTAGGTTCTGTGAACTACTGAGTAAGGCCTCTCCGAGGTAAGAACAAGCTTCCACGTTCAAAGTAAAAGCGATCCGACAGATCGGCCTTCCAGGCTGGGCTCCACCTGTGCCCCGGGCGCTCCTCCGCACGGCGCAGCCCGCACGGCACACCGTCACTGCTAAGTTCCCGCATGTTCAAAGCCCACACCTACCCTGAAGCACCTGGCCACCTCCGTGAGCTTTGCCTGGCTCCAGACCAGACTCGCACAAGACCCCAGAGCTTGTGGGCGCCCTGCCGATGCCCCTCCCAGGCCCCCGCTCTTTGCCAGTCCTCAGCGTCCCGCCTGGCTCCCCGCCACCCAAGCACCCCAGGAACACAGGCTTGGCCCAAACACGAAGAACGAGGCATCGGTGGCTCTCTGACCAGCCCCAGCTGGCACCTCGCACAGCCTTAAAGTGACCCTGACGACAACCCTCAGGAACTGGGGGGTGCCTCTCCCCGCCCCACAGCCGGAGGGCTGCCAGGTCCTGCCAAGGAGCACGCTGGCGGCAGCAGAGCCAGGAACGCAGCCGCTGTCCCCCCTGCGGCTGAGCTTTCTTCCTGCCCCAGAGGCCTCAGAGGCTTGGCCAGAAGTGGGCAGTGCTGCAGGGACAGGGCTTCCAGTGCTGATGAGTGAAGGGCAGGAGGATGAATACACTCCTGGAAACTGCGTGGGGTCATCCCAAAGCCGGCTGGTCGACCTTGGCCAAGCCTCAGCCGCTGTTAGAAGACCCCTGCCGACCGTATGTCCTGCCTCCCGGTGGAAGACGAGGCCCCAGCCAGGAGAGGCCCAGAAGAGAGAGATGGCCCCGGGGCCCGGTTGCAGGCTGGGGGCTGAGCCCGCCAGTCAGTATCTGCATGCCGAGGGGATGGCTAGATGAACTGGGGACACACTGGCTTCCAGAGTAATCTCCCTACAGCAACTGCTACAGAACCACTCAGAAGTTGATTTCATTCTGGGGATGAAAATGTCTAGTGCTTGAATAAAAGAGGGACTTTCATGTTTTACCCCCTTCCCATCCTTTAACAATAAAACTTATTTCAAAAATGCATGAATATGTAAATGTAATTTTAAATATGGAAATGAAAAACATGCGAGAAAACAGTCTGGGTGTGAACTATTAAGGGCGTCTCATTCGTGCTGAAAAGAGACAGCACAGGCTGGAGAAGTGGCAGGCGGAGGAACCCCAGCGGCGCTCCTGCCAGCGGAGGGGGCCTGCTCAGTCGTGGGGGCAGCGCCCGGCCCACGGGCTCCCTGGAAGAGGGGCGGCCAGTCCCACTCTGCAGCAGGGCCCCTGCTTGCGGGGTGGGCCAGCTTCTGCTGCCAATGTCTGCTCAGACCTGAGGCTCCCAACCCACTGCTGGCAACCCGCATTCCTGCCACCTCGGGGCCACCTCTGCTTTCCCGCCTCCAGAGCCCAGGAATCAAATCCAGTGTCTCCGCCAGCACAGCCTCAGCCTGCCCCTGCCCGGAGCACAGGGCAGTGGGGGCCCAGGGGGAAGCTCAGTCGTGGTCCTTCCCCAGCCAAGCCAAGGTCAGGAGAGCCCAGTGAGGACAGGACTATGCCTCCCCAGTGGCAGAGCATGTAAACCTCACAGACCTGGAGCGCTGAGCACAGGGTAACCTCCTGCGTCAGGGTCAGGGGACTCGCCCAGGACCAAGCTGGCACAGTCCCACCCAGAGGTCGGCCAAAGACCTCAGCCGGCAGGGCCTAGGTGGGACAGACACCCCCCACCTCCAAGTGGCAGCACCCCTCAGTGCACCCAAAACATGACGCCGATGACCCCCACAACAAAGCCTGCCTTCTTGCAGGAGTCCTGCTGAAGGACTTCTTGCAGGACTCCTGCTGCAGTCCCCCCAAGGAGCTCCACAGACCTTCAGGGGCCTTCCTGCAGGGCCCTGGCAGGGAAAGGGGTGACCAGGCCTCTCTCCACTTGACAGGACAGGACACTGGGTGGCTAAGTCCCTGACACTCACTGTGGACCCTGGACACGTGGGAGCTTGCCACAAGTACAAAACCGTGTCCCACTGCAGACCGACTGAGCCAGGGTCCACATGAAGCACTGACACCCAATTCTTTATGCTTAGGAGCTGGAGGAGGGCTGGGCTACGTGACTACCCCGAGGCGACCACAGAGACCCACGGCGGAGAGGAGCTGGGCACCTCTGGGAAGCTCGCCTTTAGGAAGTGGACCGGCCCCAACACCTCCCAAGCGACCTGGACATGGGCCTGTGAGAAGGTCGGAGCTCCCCCGTGAAGCACGGCCAACAGTCCGGCTTGTCTGAAGCCCGAGTCCTTGAATGGCACATCCCCACCCCAGACCCTGGGCTCCTTCCCCGCCGGAGCCACGCACCTAACCCAGCCCCATCTCCAGCAACTGCGTGGGCGCCACCAGGGTGACCCTGTGCCGGGCCCCTGCAGCCAGAAACCTGGCATGTTTGCCAGGAGCCAAGACTGCCCTCTGCACCCCAGGACGGACTAGATTCTCTCTTAAGGATGATGGAGGCCCGGTCTCAGGGACAGAAGCCAGATGGTCCCAGTCTGGAAAGTGGGAGTGACCCAAAGGGGTCTCCAGGCTGTCGGTGCCCGCCCCGGGCCTCACCCCACTGACCAGGCAGTGACCGAGGACGCAGAAGCCATGGCGCAGGGAGATGAAGTAGAGGCTAACTCCAGGGAGGCCCCTGGACAGACCCCATGCGCCTTCAGTTCTCCCGCCACTGCCCTCGGCCTCCCTCCCCCACTCTCTCCAACCGGCCCCAAAATTGACAGCTTAGCGACAGCACTCCCGCAGGGGAGGCCGCAGGAAGATCTGAGGAGCCGCCTGAAGTGGCTTCAAGTGCCTCGGGCACCACCTCCCGTCCAAACACCAGCACTGCACCCAGGCAGGCGCCAGCGCTCGGCAGGCCCCGAAGGCCCAGGGTCCCTCTGCTGAACTGCGACCGTCCAGGAGCTGCTGGGAGGCGGACGGTCTGAGAGCCCAGAGGCTGTGCCCACAGAGCAGTGCCTTGCGGGGTGGGGGGCACGGGCATACCCGTGCCTCACAGCCCCAACCACCCCAGGGGACCTCCTGCACAGAGGGTCTCCTGAAGTCCCCTCCGCTCAGCTGACAGCAGCAGATGGAGGCAGGCCCCGATGTCCTGACTACACAGGCTGCGGGAAGCCGGCGCCCCCCACCCTCCAGCAGGAGGTCCCTGAGTCAGCTCACGTCGCCCACAGAGGCTACCCCCTGAGCTGGCAGCAGGGCCACACGCTGCCTCCTGCCCCACAGCCACCCCACCCGAGGAGGCAGGCGCTGTCATGACCCCCATTCAGAGATGAAAAGTGGCCCTTGCAGGGAGCCTGTCCCCACGTGGGCTTGTCATCGTCAATGTGCTTCAAGCAGCAGGTCCCATCCCCCAGACAGGCACCGGGAGCCAGTTCGCGGTCAGCCCAGGTGCGACCCTGAGAGGCGGTGGAGGGACACCAGCAGGCTTTCTGCACCCGGGTCCTCCTAGAGGAGGGTCTCCGAGCCTCACCAGGCGCTTAACCCGCACACGCCCACAGCCTGCCAGCCCGACTGCAACGTGCGCCTGGGCAGTTCCAGGTTGGAGGGTCCGAGGGTTCTTCCTGGGCCGGACACAAGCCCTGCGCGGCACGACCAGGGTGGCAGAAGGTGGGACATCATGTGGCGGCAAGCACCCACCCTCTCTGGGGGCATTCCAGCTCTGGGTGACCACATATGCTATTTTCTGATTTTGCTTTTATTTTTCCATTTCTGGCCAGACCTAACTCAAAAGGTGCTTCCTCTAAGAAAAGCTCCCCAACCAATTTATAGCCAGAAAATGAATCTATCTCTCCCTGAACACACACAAGCCTCAGTGCCTCCATATTAGCATGAGCCCACGCGTGCACACCTGCCTGAGCCCCGTTCAGATGGCTGGCTGCATCCTGTCGGCCCCACGCTGCCCAGTACGAGGCAGGCACTCTGTGAGGTCTACACAGCACAGTGAGGCGCTGGAGCACTTTCAACCCACCCACCCATTCAGAGCTGCACTGAGGACGCTGCACGCGGCACTGGGAACAAGAACCATCTTCCCAGGCACCACCTGAAGGTAAGTCACCTCTCAGTGTGAAGTGGAACGGCAATTTGCTCTCTAGTGGGACACAGTGCTAAGGGTTTCCAGCCACGAATCTGCCACCGCAGGATCACGAGCCAAGTGGCTCCGTGCCAGGCCTGCGGCAGGCGACCAGGTGCGCCAGCTCACCCCCTCGGCTGCCGCACCCGCCAACTAGTCCCACCTGGACATGGAGGGCCTAAAAGGAACCAGGACAGAAACGGAGGCACGCGTCCACACTCCACAGGCACCCGTCTGCCACATCCTGGCGGGGTGAGACACTGGGACCCCGAGAGCCACCATGCTGCCCCCCACCCCACCCCTTGGGGAAGAGAGGAGACATTTACTATTCACTCAACAAACACCTGTGGGCAGGGATTTTGTGGCAAGCACACGATGCCCAAAGCCCCTGCCTTCTGGTGGAGCTTACAGGCTAACAGGGAGAAGCACAGGATTAGTTATCAACCAACTGATCAATAAACAGCTGGGTCAGATCGGCGCTCTGCGGAGCCTGGAAGCATGAGGAGGAGGAAAAGAAGCTGATGGTGCAGGAAGATGGCCACGCTCACAGGGACCCCCCAGCAGAGGGGCGCAGGTGTCCACCCGGGCCAGGAGCAGAAGCCCTCTGTCAGGGGCACATCTGGAACCCCCCAGAACAGAAACCACAGAGTCCCCCCAACTCTTGGCCCACCTCATCTGTGAAGAGGTCACGGGGTGGGGTGACTGCAGGGCGAGGGACACCAACAGACCAGGGCTTTCCTGCAAGGGACACGTGGTGGGACACATGTCCCAGGCAGACCCTCCTGCCCTGTGCAGAGCAGAGCTGGCTGCAGGGACAGAGGCGGGTCAGGGGAGCAGCCAGGGTCTGCCTCACGATCAGGCGGAGGACGCGCTCACAGGCGTGGGAACGGTGGGCTGGCTTCGGTTCACTCGGCACAGAGGGCCGAAACAGTCTCCCGGGACTGAAACAGGATGTGGGGAAGGGCCAGAGCTTAAGGTGCTCGCGTCCAGAGCGAGGGGAGTCATTCACTTCCCACACTGCACACGTGAGGCACAGAAATCCTCTCCAGCGAGCTGTGCCCAGGCCCGAGTCCCAGGGCTGACTACACCACCACAGAGATGGTCCCACTCCAGCAGAGACATGGTGAACAAATATGCATGTAATGAACGCAAACTTAATACACAATTCAGTCCAACAGAGACCCACTTTAGAGGGGAGTCAGCACAGGCCACCTGAGAAGTTAAAATTCAGCCAACACCTGAGCACAGTGCCGGTGCTAAGGGGAGACCCGAGGAAGGCACACGCAGGCAGCTGGGGACCGGGCATCGGGAGACGGAAGGAGGCCGATTGGGCAGAGGCGGCAGAACAGGGAGGCTGAGGAGGGGTGGGCTGTGAAGCCGTGGGCCGGAGCCCAGGCCTCTGCAGACCCAGCTGAGGGGTCTGCACTTCCTCTGGAGATGGGAAGTCACAAGCGCGTCCAGGGCGGGGGCAGTACCATTTAATTCACAACTGAACACAATTCCCACAGACGGCTTTGTGGAAGTAGATGGGAGAGGGGGCAGCACGGCAAACCGGAGCCAGAACACAGATTCCTGCCACCTGAAGGGGGGGGCGGCGCGTGACGGGCAAGAGGTGCAGACTCCTGAGCACACGGGGAGCAGAGCAGAGGGGGCTCGCTTCCAGCCCAGGCGTGGACGGGGTGCCGGGGACGGGGCGCGCACACGGGTCTGCAGCAACAAAGTAGATGGCTGGGGCGGCGGCGTTCAGCTGGAGTTTGCGGTCTTTGTCTGACTCTTCATTCATGAAATACTCTAAGCCAGGGCCAGGCCCGTGCCAGATGGAACCGGAAATGTGCAGACTGGACGTCCAGCTGAGAGGGACAAGGGCACGGGGGTGCTGTGGGGGGGGGGCGGCCCAAGACTCAGGACGGCCCAGCAGGCTCGAGCAGCCGGGGCTGCACACTGAGCAGCCCCTCCAGAGGAGACACAGGCGCTGCTACAGGTCTGGAGGCTGCCAGCTCATCCTCTGGGGGGGACTGTCGCTCCAGGTGGCCTCTCCCTCCAGGGGCCTCTCCCTCTGATGACCTCCCCTTCCAGGGCCACCAGGACTGCAAGGGGACGGTCCATATGACACCTTCTGCCAAAACCCATCCCCACTGAGTGGCACCAAGGGCTGGAAGGACAGGCAGCGCCCTGGCCGGCAGCACGGACAGCCCCCAGGGCCGCTCCTGCGAGGCGGTACATGTCAGGACAAGCACGACACCTGTGGGGGCACACACAGCTGTAGGAGTCCACCACAGACCGCTGAGTCCCTGGGAGCCCACGGATGCTAGCGCTGTGCACGGTGGATGGGGCGGTGACGAAGCGTGGAGTGCACAGACCTGGCTCCAGCTCAGGCCGTGCCGCCTCCGGGAGGGGTCCGCACACCGGCAGCTCCGGCCTGCACCTCCTCCACCCTGGCCCAGCTCTCCCTGGCTGACTGGCAGGCTTCCCAATACTATCAGGCCCAAAGCTGCGCTCGGGCCTCTCCCTCCTGCTCCTCCGCCCCGCACTCTGTCGCCCAACAGGCGGGCGCACCATCTCACCCGCTCTTGCCGGCCTCACGGGGGCCTTTCTCTTCCCCACTGCCTCTGCCGTTCCCATGCACCAACAAGCCCAACCCTCCTGGCTTCTCCGGCCACACACGGGACACACACATCTCGCCCCGGAAGCCCATGCAGAGCTCACCACTGCCATGCCCTCATCTGCCCCAGAAGTCACACGTTGCCGAGAAGCTCAGAACATGGTGACGATGACACAGGAGAGAATGATGGGCGGCTGACACTGTCCAGAGGCTATTTCACCGACCCCACAGCCCTGTCACCGCCTGGACAAGCGAGGCAGAGAAGGGCCATGGGAACCGGACAAGGACATGCAGCCACACAGCCCCCTGCCCACACGGCAGGCGCACCGAGAGCCAGCCTGGGCGTCGTGAATCTTCTGCGCCGTCACGGCCTCGCTGGCCTCTGGACAGCTTGAGGGCGCTCTAACTCACACAGACACGGGTGACAAGGCCTCGTCGCACATACACCGGAATGGTCTGAGAGGACAGCTAAACGCTCTGGACGAACAGCGGGAAAAGAGCCACATTAAAAATTATGACTGTTAAGCTGATCTCAGCTCACCCCTGGGAGGCGACAGAGGAGCCCATCCGCTGGCAATGCCCGGGCTGGTCTAGCAGCCACAGCAGACGCGCTCACCGAGTGCCTGTGGCCACAGCAGTCGCTGGCTTCTCACTTACTTCTACAGCGGCTTCTCCCTGAAACCCACGTCAAGAAGGGGGCCAGGAGCTTCACCGAGAGGGCTCATGGACTGGGTCCATCGCAGCAGAGGAACCAGTGGCAAAGGGACCCTCTGCAGCCACGTCAGGCACTTCACAGGGACGTGCACTGTCCTCCACTGAGCCTGGCAGAGATCTGCAGACAGGCAGACCAGGGCTCCAGGGGTTTCTACTACTCCCTGGCTGCTAACCTGGAGCTGGGCTCCTCCACTGACCAGCGGACGGAAATGGCAGCACCCACCTGGCAGCCTGACGGCAAGGCACGCGGCCTGGAGCCTGGGCCACAGTTGCTCCACAACCACCATCCATGGCTCTCACCAGTGCCACTGCCCCCACGGCCCATGCTTATGGCAGACACTGAATCCCAGCACCCGGACAGGTTCACACCAGGGTCCACGGTGCCACAGATGGGAACCAGCACAGGCCCAGCCCGGCCCACGCAGCCCTGTGCAGAAAGGGAGGCGCCCCCGCCACCCTACAAGCTGCCAGCCGGAACTCTGCCCCAACCTGGAGCGTGGATCCCACCACACCTGCATATCCTGAAGGCCAGGCCCGCCCTCACCCTTCCACGTCATTCACACGGCAGGCACCAGCCCCGCTCTGACACAGGAGGTGTGCTCAGAACTTAACACATGTGACACTAGCAACTAAGTCCCTCCCCACCTGCCAGAGGAGGAGGCAGCCCCTCCCTGCATGCACAGGGCTCTGGACGTTGGCACCTGAAAGCCCGGCCCAGCCAGGGAAGCGCAGGCACACCATGAGCTTCGGTCCGTAGGCATGACAGTAAGGAAGGCGAGAGTCACAGTCACACGTAGGGCGGAGGGCTGAACCAGGAGTCAGGAGCCAGAGCGAGGTGTGGGAGTGCCGGCAGGCGGCCTGGCACCACCCCATCCCCAGCGGAGCGGGCGATGGCCTTCCCACCCAGCTTCCGCGCTGCCCTCGCTGTCGGCATGAGACCCCTTCCCTGCTCTTGCGCTCGGCCCGCAGCAGCAAGGGCCACTCTGCCCTGACAGAAGCGGGCGGCCGCCAGGAGAGAGGCTGAAGAGCCCCAGGCCAAGGCAGCGACCACGAGGCCTCGGCAGAGGGGACGTGCTTGGAGGACAAAGGCCACAGGAGTCCCTCTCGGGCCGGGGCTCCGCCTGGGTGAGGAGCGCCGCCAGGGCGTGGCCCGGGCCCCCTGTGCTCACCACTGCCAAGGTGCCTCTTCCCACGTGAGCTGAACTTCTACTCGGCTGCCTGCACGGATGTGTGGAAATGAGCCGGTTGCTCCGGCCTCACGAGGCGTCCTGGCCCCCCACACAGAGCACCATGACGAACAGCAGTGTCGCCTGGCTGCCTACAGGGACTGTAGCGCCTGGCCCCAGAGCATGAAGGATGCTGGGCACACAGCGCCTGCCGTCCCGGCCAGTGCAGGCCTTCCAGCGCCCCGCAGGGCTCGTCCACCAGAGTCTGTGACGGCGCGTGAGGCAGAACCACCTGGCGGCTCCTCACCGTCTGAGGCCTCAAGAGCCTCGGGCTCTCTGAGCTGTGCTCCCCTGTGAGACAGGCAGGCAGGGAGGGGCTGGTGCCCAGGCGCAGGAGCGCACCTCTCCGTCACACCAGTCTGTCTCCACGGACGTCTGTGCACCACCCGACACCAACATCCCCAGGCCCCAAGGCAGGTGCCGGCACACTTCACACCACCTCCCAAGGTCTGTCCTGCTGACGAGGGGAAGCACAGAGCTCTTCCGAGACTCACCTGGCCCCAGGAGGTTGCCTCGGCTCTCAGAGGGAAACCGTGGGTCCTGAGAAGGGGCCCATGCAGACCACCTGCACTCTGGGGACGGCTGCTCCCTGAGGTAGCGTCCCTGCCCAAGCCACCCCCAAGGAGAAAGAGATGGAGGCTGAGCCCGCACAACACCGGCGCAGGCGCAGCCAGGGGCCGGGACGTGGGGGCCGCTCCTCGCCGTGGCTCTCAGACACAAAGGCTGACCTTCCTGCCGCTGGTCAAAGCAGGTACTTTTAGAAAATACCTCACAGGTTGGCAGGAAGAAAACGGAGACAAGTTCCCTTTCTCCTCATAGTTCATTCTATTTCAAATTCAAAGTAAAATGAAGAAGATTGCCTGGAAAAATGGTAAAGCTTTAATTTCAAATCAGTCTCAAAGCCCCTTTCATCTTAGAGCAGCTTTGAAAGCAAAAGGCGGTCTTCATCATTTGAGGTCTTGAAACTAAACTGATGTGATTATGTCTAACATAACCAGATACTTCTCAAAGTCAATTTTCAAAGTGACAGCAACCCTAAAATGAGAAAACCTTCCTCTGGCTACCACTAAATTATTAAAGCCCCAGCCCCACCGAGAACGAGGCTGCAGCGGGCCGTCAGTGGTGAACAGGCTGACTGGGTGGGTCAGCGCTGCGGACGCCTCCGCCTGTACCAGGGCCCCTGCCCACTGGAGGGCCCGGCCCTCCTCCACAGCCCCCACTCCCCCAGTGCTCTGAGCAGGGGCGGAGCCACAGCTCGTCATGGGGATGCTTCCCCGGTGCTAAGTGGTCTAGGGTAGGCACACGACCCCATTTCGGTCACTGAGGCTGGAGGCTGCACCTGCTGGCAGTGGGGTCCTAGGAAGGTTTCCTGGTTCCAAAAAGGAGACCCAAGAAAAAGGCAGATGGATGTGACCCCCAGAACCTGGGAAGCCACCCTGCCTGGGCACTGGGGAACATCAGGAGACAGTCTGGATAAAGCTGGGGTGGTTCCATAGCAAGTAAGTACCGGGCTTGGTCCCCATTTCTGGCACGGAGCTCTTAACGCCCTTGGGATTTTGAGGTAGCAGGAGCATCGTTTCTTATTGCTGACAAGCCCCTTCCAACCACACTGGAGCCTGTGCTGATGGGGTGCTCTGGGCGCCCACGACAGCCTCAAGATGGGGACTGGGCGCCAGAGGAATGTACCGCACGACTCGAGGGTCAGACTTCCAGGGACGGGGAGGCGGGTGGGGGCTGAGTCCATCACCGACAGCAGGGACCTAACCCAGCCCGGCAACTCCACAAAAACCCATCAGCGACAGGGCCTAGACAGCTCCCGAGTTGGGAGACCTCAACACCAAGGTGCCCGAGGGCGATGCCCGGAGAGTTCATGGAAGTTTGTGCCCCCACACACCTGCCACCTGCTGTTCTGAGTCGCACCCTTTGTAGTAAGTCAGTAAGTGTAAACAGAGTGCTTTCCAGAGTTCTGAGAATCATTCTAGTGAATTATAGAACCTGAGGGGAGGTTGAGGGAGCCTCTGAATTCGTAATCAGCTGGGAAGGAGTGCGAGAACCTCGGACCCCATACCACAGCTGGTGTCTGAAGTGGGGACAGTCTTGTGAGACCGGGCCCATCTGGGGTGTCTGTCTCTGGTTGGGGGGGCGGTCAGCCAGTAGGAGAAGTGGGGTCGGCAAACACACCATGTACCTGGCGTCAGGAGGACAAAGCCTAGCTCTCAGCCCTGGAAGGAGGCACCCAGCGGGCCCCCACCCCTGGGCTTCCTGCCTGCCAGGGAGGAAACAAACTTCCTCAGCACAGAAGCCACAGGGCGCGATTCTCCCGTTCTGTGCGGCCCGAGGCTCCCATCTGCTCTGAGTTCACAGTCCACATAGACGCATTTACCCCAAGGTATGGATCTGCACACCCGCGCTCTGAACAGGTGGGAACGCCCCTGTGTCGTCCTCACTTCCCCGGGCAGACCCCAGGAAGCCAGTGGTGAGCCGGCACGTGGTTGGGAAGATGGCATCTTGCTACCTCCACTGAGTCTCACCACCCGGGGCAGGGACACACCCTGCAGACCCGGCTCCCACTCACAGGGGCTCAGGCCACCCGAGCCAAGCCCGGGGCACCCCCTCACCAGCCCCAGCTTTCCAAGGCCAATGTACCCCCATGAGCACGCGGGCTGTGCGGCCTACCTGCTGGTGATGGAGCTGTTCCTGTCCTTCAGGGTGAGTTCTCGCTGCCGCAGCTCGACAATGAACCTGGAAAGGTCTTCCGGGGTCCTGCGGGATCAAGCACACACACACACTCAGCAGCGGTCGCTCCCTGGGGGGGAGCTGGGCCGGCACACGAGGTGGCCGCCAAAAGCCACGCCAGCCGCTGGTGAGCCGGAGCCGTGCGAAGGCCCGTGGCCGGTTCCCAGGGCAGCGTGTGTGGCACGGCACACACCAAGACCTAGGCTCAAACCACGGCCCACCACTAGCCACCCAAGGCCGTCAGTTAATTTTTATAAGCTGTGATTTTATTTGCAGGGTCAATACACAGCAAAGTGTCACTATGCAGAGAAAATGATAACACAGTGAAAGCTCCTCCACTGCACAAACCCAGGGCACGACCTCCATCACTCGAGGACAGGGGATCCCTGAGCAACACGGCCGGAGCACGGCCACGCCAGCGCGCCCAGAGAAGGGTGCTACTCCGAGCCCTCGGCAGAGGCCGAGCTGTTTGTCCCGCCAACAGCCTAGGAGGGTGCCCCACCACCCCAGTGCAGAACAGGCAGCTGAGACCCCGCTCCTACCATCTGCGCTGCCGTGCAAGCTTCAGATTCGTTTTATAGAAGACGGCGTACACAAGGCACCATTTAAACCAGCAGGTTGCAAGTGACATGAAAAATATTCTTAAATGCTAATGTATTTGGTTCTTTTTAACAACAGCAACAAATATACATTACGTATGTACACACACACACACACACACACAACCAGAAAATGAGGTTAAGTGCAGATTAACCAGACTAACAACCTGTCTGTGGAGATAAGAATTGGGAGAAAACAAGTTTCTTGTTTAGAAAAAGCAGGAGTCACATCTCAGCCTCACTCACATTCCTGGTATTTTTCACTTTTCAAATTTTCTATAATTTCATTGTGAGAACTTTCTTCAAGATTTTTTAACCTGTACTTTCTAGCTGTGGAGACGGGACACAGTGAGCAGCTCTCACAAGTTGAGCTGGTCCCCAACCTGGCTCTGTGGGCTGCTCCCGACAGCAGCCGCAGGGGGACCGCCGTGAGGATGGCCTGGGGCCAAAGGCCTTGCTCCTGCACCGTGACTGTTCACCCAGGCCAAGTGTGGGAAGCTCTGCTCGGCCTCCAGGCTTGGAGATGAAGGTGGGCTGCCCCTGGGGCCAGCCGGCACCGTGCGTGGAGACGGAGAGGCAGGTACAGGTGAAGCGTGAGGTGCCCTGGGTCGGCCTGCGCCTTCTCTGCCCACGCTCTCTGAGCCACAGGGGTTGGGTGGTGAGCACAGGGAGGGTGACACAGGCCGTCCTCCAAGGCAAGGGCAGGGCACCCGAGGCTTTCACACCATCATTGCTCAGGTCGAGGGTGGCGCTGGAGGCCCCGGGAGGGCACAGGCGACCAGACGTGGGACAAGGAGGAGGCCCGTAGGGGCAGGGGGCTGATTCCTGGGCCACAAGTGGCTGTCACCTGTTCGGGCCTCAGGGCACTGAGCGCGGCAACAGGCACCCAGCCCCGTCCGCGGGAGCCCTGGTGAGGTGGGCACAGTCAAGTTTAGTGGCTGCACCAGCGCCCACAGAGCTCCCTACCTCGAGGTTCAGAGGGAATGCGCCAGCGATACGCGTGCGTGTGTCCAGGGCGCACCCACAGACTGCCACCGGCGGGCGCCTCCAGCTCAGGGCTGACGCCAGCGGTACACTCAAAAGGCCTTTGACTTCAAATGCACTACTTGCATTTCTTAGGATGAGAATTCATACATTACACGTAAAAGTACAAATAACTCTGTGGTGCTGCTGGGATGCCCGGTGGGAGGAGGCAGGCAGCTGGGAGGAGAGGGGGTCTGTGGTGCTGCTGGGATGCCCGGGGGGAGGAGGCAGGCAGCTGGGAGGAGAGGGGGCTCAGCACAGGCCAGAGGCTCAGGACAGGGAGGACCTTAGCCAGAGGACACCCTGGATTCGGGACTCGGGCCCTGTCCCACGGGGAAGAGCCCCTGAAGGGCTGTGGAGGAGGGAGGGCGAGCGAGCAGCTGCGGCCTTCACCGCACACCAAGTCAGGGACCAGAGGCCAAAGCTCGGCCAGCTGGCGGGAAGAGTGCTTGCGCTCCAGAAGCCTCGGCCCTGCTGGGTGGTTAGAGCTACTCAGGGATGGTTACCAAGGGCGCTCTGGGGATCAGCTAAATGCCTGTAACCAACCCGAGTTGGGCCACGTACCAGCACAGCCCAGAATAGCACCGAGCACAAAGACAGGAAGATCAATCCGTCCTGAAACTCCACTTCACACACTGGAAGGGGGAAGGCCTTCACAGAGGGTCTCAGGGTCCTCCAGCTCGGAGACCACGGGGAAGTGACAGTTCTGGCGGCAGCCCGAGCTATGACAGCCCCGCTGAGAACCCCGCTTCAGCTGAGAAGCCTTTTAACTCGAACTGGCGGGCTTTAAAGGGGAAAAACATCCTTCTGTTTGATCCGCAGCTGAGTTTTGAGTCTCATTCAGTTGCATACAGAACAGCAGGGGCCTGGGAGAGCGGACCCACGGGGTTACTTTCGATGAAAGGGCATGCCAGCCCTGGCAGCAGTCACTCTGAGGCCCCCAGCGGTGGGCCGGGGCCCTCGTGGAGCCCGGAGCACCAGGGTTAAGGGGTCTGGAACATGCGACCCAGAGGACTCCACTCTCTGAAGTGAAAGAAGTCTCAGCAACACCAAGGCAACAAACAAGAAACCCCAAGCCTCTTCAGGGAGCTCTCATCCCGAAGAGCAAGGCCCACAAGACCCTGGCCACAGTCCAGGGCGTGAGCTTCAGCCAGAGCCCCACAGAGGGGATGCAGCCAAGTGAGGGGGCCCCTCCTAGAGCTCACTTCTGCAGAAATTCTGCAGAACCAGGAATAGGAGACATTAGACAGCAAAGCTCAGTGCCCGAAGCCAAGAGGCCAGGCGGCCACGGGGCGACAGGAAGTCACTTTATTCCTGATAAAGTGGCACAGCTCTGCGGGGAGGGGCGGCTGGGGTCGGGGGGTCCATGCCACCAAAGACTGAGTTCAGGTCCCAGGAGTGGGAAGAGCAGGCAGTTCTCTGGAAGACAGGAGTGGCCTCTGTGCGGCCTAGACTGAGCCGGGCTCCAACAGGTGCCTTCTGGCGGCTCTTCCTGCTGCGCTGGCCTTGAGGCTGCTGAGCTGCAGGAGGAAGCTGACCACTGACAGGGCCCGAAGCCCAGGCTCCCAAGCCCCCCTGGCTGCTAGACCGAACGGACATGACAGACATGTGCTTCTGCGGTCCGCTGCTCCAGAACAACACGGGCCTCCGCTGCACTCCGGGACAGGGCCTGGTTCTCCCCACACCTCCACGCCATCCGGGGCAACCGCGCCGAGCGCTCTGCTGGCAGGGCTCCAGCCACCTGTCCATAACTCCTGCAGAGTTATTTACAACAGCCAAGATACAGAAACAACCTAAGTCCATTGACAGACGAATGGATAAAGATGTGGTACATGCACAATGGAATATTATTCAGCCATAAAAAGAAGGAAATCCTGCCATTTGTGACGATCTGGATGGACCTAGAGGGTATTAATGCTGTGAAATAAGCCGGGCAGAGAAAAAGAAATACCGTATGATTTCACTTACCTGTGAAATCTAAAAAACAAAACAGACAAAAGAGAAACAGACCCACAAATAAAGACAATGGACTGGTGATCACCACGGGGAAGGAGGGGTGAGAGAGGTGAGGGGACGCGCAGAGGTCCCGACCGTGAAGCCCATGTGTCAGACAGACACAGGAACGGAAGTACAGCAGAGAGAACAGAGCCGATCCACTGTAATATCCTGGTATGGTGACTGGGTGACTGCCCTTACCATGACAAGCATCTAGTAATGTCTACAGTTATCATTACGCTGTACATCTGAACAATATGATACTGCATATCCACTTCATTGAAATAAATGAATATTAACCTATCAAAAAAATGAAAGATAAATAAGACAGAAACAGTGGCTTCCTGTTGTGAAGGATGAATCCTGGGCAGGAAACTTAATCACTATATACCTTTTTTAAAAGTTAATATTTGTACCAGGGAAATGTAATGCCTACTCAGAAACTAATTTTTTAAAGCCTGGCACTGTAAACATATACTGCAGAATCACATATTATACAAAAATTCTCTGAAAATATTTCATAATGAATATATAAAAATCTAACTATAAATAGTGATTCTATAGCATCTCACTACGCTGATGGACAGTGACTGTGATGGGGTTGGTGGGGGGGACCTGATGAAGGAGGTAATTTAATCACCATAATATTGCACATGTAATTGTAGATTAATGATACCAAAATAAAGTATAAAAAAAAAGCATAACCATCAAAAAAAAAAGAAACTCTGCCACCTCCTCAGAATAAGTTCCAGAAAAGAGAAAACTGGGATTTACAAAGAGTCATTCTAGAAAGGCTTGTATGGAATTCTTTCAGTGTGTGGATTTGTGCAACAGTACTAAAAAAAAAAAAAAAAAAAAAAAAATGGAAGAAGCAAAAAAGCAATAAAAACAAAGTTGGCGAACTTAAAAAAAAAATCTAACTATAACCATTTATAATAAAACAATCACACATCATTCCTAAATGTTTAGCTACATTTAACAATAAGAATAGTTTGCACTATAAGTGGGTCAAAAATATATTAGTAAAAAGTATCCCATCTAAAATAATCAAAACCAGTAACCAATTCCAAAAATTGGCTAAAGTGGGGAAGCAAATGTTTTTATACAGGTATCTCAAACATTTTAACTTAAAATATTAGAAATATACAGTCATTCCCCAAGCTGCAGACTTTTTCTTCAAAAATGGATCCACTAACTTGAGTTTCATCTTATGTTTTTTGCATAAACTACCACAATCCATGATTTTTAGCTTTGTTTCTTTAAAATGGACACCTGAAATCTTCCTAACTTTTACAACTTTTCTTTCTAATATTTTATAACCAGTTCACTTTATTCAGCAGCAATATTTCTGGTAATTTTCCTTTGAGATTTTCCAGAGTATTCAACTTGGCTTTAACAGAAACACTGCTTTCTTTACACATTAATTTTTTCATCAGGCTCTGTAATATTTAATTAAATCGTATAATTACAATGACATGTGCAACTGGCAGAAACAGGCACACCTCGGACTGGACCAAGACCCCCCCTGGCCGCGGGGCTCAGCGAGCAAATGCTCCCGCCCTTCCACAGAGCCTGAGTGGCTGGCGTCAGGTGCGGGGTCTGGACTCAGCAGCGGGAAGGGTGAGGGGCCAGGAGCGGGAGCGAAGGCCTGTTTTCAAGGGGATGTTCTTCACTTGAGGACACGGGCGTGGGATGGTACGCACTCTTTAAGGACAGTCTTTTCTTTATAAATATATACCACCCACTGTGCTGTGGGATCTATCAAAATATCTCAGGCAAAGAGTCAGGAATGAAGCCATGAGGTGCAGGGCTCCTGAAAGAGCAGTCCCGCTTTCCGGAGACTCGCACAGACAGCCCTGTGTCCACAGAACAAGAATGGCAGAGGGTGCAGGCAGGTGATGGTTTTGTTGGCAAAAAGCAAGTTCCGCTAAGGACGAGCAGCACAAAGAGGAGACAGCAAGCCGTCGCCCTGACCCCACCCATTACCAGCTGTGCAGCCCGCCAGCCCGCCAGCCTCGGCAAGCCTCAGCTTCCTCACCAGCAACATGGATGTGAACCAGCAGCCACCACGCGGGCTGCCCGACTGCTGCACACGAAGGGCCTCTGGGACAGTATCGGGTTACCGTGCCGAGCCGTGGGCAGCCCTGCAGGGTTCATGACCAGATGGCAGCTGAGCCGATCAGAGAGCCAGGTGGTAGCTATTAGCTCCCAGCATGAATTCACCAAGAATGAGGTTATACGAACTGACATTCCCACCCTGACTTGTACGACAGGCTGCTACGTAAATACAGGGCACACTATGAGAAACAAACACCCATCCATCCACCCCAGGCCCTGCTCCAGAGCAGGCGTGAGGTGATTCTGAGCCCACCCAGGCACCGCTCCGAAAGTGCCGATTCACGGACGGAGGCCAGAGCGGAGAGGCGGGCACCAGGGAGAGGCGGCCCCAGCCCGCAGCCACAGGCACCCCGCCCCGTCACTCAGAGCCTGTGCACGTGTGGGTGACACAACGAAGACGGCAGGTGTGCTCGGTGGCAGTGGGAGTCCACGAGCCACACTGACGGGGTGAAGGTGGAATGAGCGGGGCTGGGGCAGGCGCCCCGCTGAGCGGGACCTGGCCCTGAGACAGGCAGCGGCGGGCTATGGGACAGGCCATTGGGGGCCCCCCACAACCAGGCAGGACCCGCAGGGACAGGAGGTGACTCACGGGTGGCACACATGCCCACAGGTCCCTTGACAACAAGGCCTGGGACCGGAATTCTGCCATCAGAGAGCTCAGCGGCTAGAGACCAGTGTCTCTGTGGACGAGGGAGTTTCCACACCGTGCCAGCTTCCGTCGGGCTGCTGGGGCCATGAGGCCCCTCCTCAGTGACTCTGGCACAACCATGGGCCACAGGGGCAGCCGCACAAGCCACCGGCTCGCCTGTCCAGGCACCCGAAGGCTGTGTCAGCTCTCCTGCCAGGGACCAGCACGCACTCCAGCCTGGTGAAGTCCAGCTGGTGTCCGCCAGCCGGCAACAGGCGTAACTGCTTCAGGGGAATGAATCCCAGGGGTCCCCGGACACACGTAAATAAAATGAAGAAACGTCAGATTTACAATTGCTGCCTTCAGATTCTTTCTCCAACTCAGGCAGGATTAAAAGGACTTCAAAGTACCCCGGGTTCCAATTAAGCCAGTGTGACCACCCCAGGGATACTAGAATATTCCTCTGATTAACAAGAGGCGCTCTTTGAACTATTTGAGCTAAAAAAAGCTCTCAGAACCTTTCAAACAAATGCCTTAATTTTCTCTCCCCATTCCCCCACTCTCTGCAAAAGCTGATCTTTTGAATGCTTTCAACAGTCAGAAAGATGGCTGGATAATGGCCCCAAACACAACTTCAGCCAGGGGCTCAGAACAGGAACAGTAGGTAGAGGGCTGGGATGCAAGCAGACACAGCAAGCTGGCTTCCAGGAGGTGAGGGGCCTGGCAGCCGAAGTCTACAGCTGGTTTGTCCCCACAGAGGCGAGGCCAAAGCAGCTGGGCGGCGAGGGGCTCTGAGGGGTTGCGGAAGGGCCTCCGGCCAGACCCCCACGCCCATCATTAAGCCCCAGCGGACCCCAGGGAGGAGGACCTCCAGCAGGACAAGGTCCTGACACGAAGCACCTGCAGGCAGATCTGCTGGCCCAGGAGAACAGCCATCACCCTCCACTCCCGACCAGAGCAGGCTCCCAGGAACCAGCCCAGGGGGTGTGGGAGATGAGGCCGGCCTAAGGGAGCAGGCAGCGTCCACATTTCACGGAGAAACAACTGCAGCTCACACAGTTGCGGTGATGTGGCCAAGGCCTACGTGCACTCAGAACATGAAGCCGCCCCGTGGTGGGCAGGTGGCACCCAGCACAAGGGAGAAGGTAGGCAAGGAGGCACATGCCAGTGTGCCTCACCCTCGGCAGCAGGTGTGTCGGCACGGGCATCTGAGCAGAACGGGGAAACCAAGTTGTCCCCAACCCGTCCACACCATGACTTCAGAGATGCCAGGTTCCTGCTTGTCCAGGAACTAGAGAAACCTGCCAGTACAGTCAGCCCTCCCTCTCCTCCCCCGCCCCACCTGGCCTGCCTGCAAGGACCCCTCCCAGCAGGGGCAGCAGGGCGGCGCATTGACACCCAGCCACAAGCAATGTAGGAGCAAAGGACTGTGTGGGCACAGCGCTCAGAGAAGGGCGCCCTCCTGGGAGACGCTCTTAAACCTTCTGAGCAGCAGAGGGGCGAGGGTCTCAGAACCTCAGAACAGCAACAGGCTGCTGAAGGGGCTGGGCTGCTGTGCAGCCCTGGGCAGGCCGCTGTGCCATGCTGAGCCTCGGCTACCCACCTGTAAGTGAGAGGGAGCCACTGAGGGACAGGCTTGCACCCAACTGAGGACTGCTTCCAAAAGGTAAGAACAGTTAAGCATCTGCTCTCGTGCAGATGTGCATAACGTCGGCGGGGAGCAAGGCCCAGCCCCTGAGGCACGGGCACTGGAGGCTGCAGGGGCCGAGGTGGGGAGGTGGGCCACAGCTGGGCCAGAGCTCATCCGGGTACACGCCCGTAGCGGCGTGCGCAGGGCAAGGACACGGTCATATCCGCTGGTGTGCACCACACGTTCACCCCAGTGTTGCGTGTAACAGGAAGAACCAGAAACAGCCTAGGTGCCCTGCAGGAGATGACACATGTCACGCACCAGGCGGCCTGCCAGCCATCACAGAGGATGCCATGCGTGTGTGCAGGCAAGAACGCTTAGGTAGCGACGCAAGGGACGGGCACATGCTGGGCCGTGGGAACCCACGGAGATCGACATGGGCCTCAGAGCAGCGGCCTCTCAGGGCTGGGATCCTGCAGCATCAGTTTCTCTCTAACTTATCTGTATCTCTCCGCTCTGTGAAGAACATCACTTGTGAAATAAAATGAAGAACGGAAGTTCCACAGCAACCTTGTTCCAATCTGTTGTCTAGAAAAGCAAGTGTTTAGGAACATAAACTATTATTTACATGGAAAAAACCTCTTCCCCATCCATGAGCACAGGAGTCGCCCCATGTGCCCACAGCAAGCCTGGCGCCCCAGAGGCCTGGCTCCCCAACACTGAGCTCCGTGAACAGGGAACAGTTAGTCCCAGTGTCATTACAGGCTCGGCCACGGGCCATGAGGGTATTTACAGCCAAGGCAGGTAAGAGTCTGCAGTGGGGCTGGGTTCATGCAAAGCCTCACAAGAGAGGAGAGGTTTCAGATAAATCCTAGCGGTGGGCAGGTGTCTAAAGGACAGGGAGGCAGGCCTCCTGCCTTCAGGCCACACTGACCCTGGGCAGGGCTCTGAATGCAGCTCCTATAGCCATGAAACAGATACTGGCTTCACAAGCAGGGCCCCCACCCTACCCCAGGGGCTTGTTCCCATGCAATTCAGCTGCACGGAGAGGCCACGGGAAGGAGAGCAGAGCCAGCCTCGGCATGCCTGAGGGCGCCACACTGTGAGCAAAGCCAGTGTGGACCTCCCACCCCGGCCAGCATCTGACTGCAACACCTGATTGGCCCCAGGGCACCTAGAGAGGCCTGCAAGGTTACCTGGCACAGTCTGGAGCCACTGAGTGGTGGCATGGCCAGCCCAGCTGCAGGCGCCTAGGGAAGCAGCACTCAGAGAGCTACAGGGGGAGAGGGCACAGAGCCCATCCTGGGCCTGTCTGATTCCCCTGACGCCTGAAGGCCCCAGTGGGGGACACCGCCCTCCCATTGGGACGGTGGCCGCACGCGCGGCTCAGGGGGAAGTGGTGGTGGCCAAGAAGGGGATGCTGACAGACATGCCCCAGTGAGCAGGGCAAGAGAGAAGTCCATACGCAGCTCAGCCAGTCCCGGGGCTGCAGTCCCGCCCCTCTTGCCCTCCAGCGCCCTGGCCCCAGGCCTGGCTCCATGCCTCCCTATCCCACAGCCAGACGTGCTGCAAACGGAGGGCTGCAGGCAGGCCGCACTGAAGGGAAGGACTTTCTGCAGACGCAGCTCAGCCCAAGTCAGGCCAGACACTCCCAGGCTCCACTTCTGTCTCGAGATGGAGAAGCAGATAAAGGCTACACCACCAATTCCCGGTGCCATTTACAGCCACCCAGTGCTAGGTACTAGGTACCCCATAAGCCCCACCCTTTTTAATTCGTGCAGCCTGGGATAGGTGTTCTAAGGTACAAGAATGTGGCAATGCAGGGTGAGAAGAGAAACTCCTAAATACAAATCCCCACTCGCTCTGGCTCTGGGGCAGGCACTGCACCACAGGGCCGTACAGCCTGGCAGCCTCGGTTCCAGTGGGCCACGGCCACTCACCACTGTGTGTCCTCAGCATGGCTGCTCGCCTCTCCCTGCCTTCCTCATTCACAGAGCGGGCTTGGCAACAGCCCACACCCCTCAGAAGCTGAAGGAGGATCAGATGAGCTGATGGACATTCAGGCTTAGACCAGCACCAGCACACAGGAGGGGCTGGTGAGGGCTTGGGTGCTCTCACTATGAAACCCTGGGACAGACAAGCAAGCAGAGGCCCAGAGGGTGCAGGACACACACTGGGAAGCTGCAGAACCACAGCTAACTCCAGATGTGGACTCAGACTAACTCTCACGACGCCTGGCAGGGCCCCCCGATTCTGCAAAGGGCCCAGAGCCGAGCAGTGGGAAGTCCCTGTCTTGGTGCTCAAGGCCTCGGGTCTCCCATGAACACCCCATGCCTCCTTGGGGAAAGGCCACAAACACTGCATGAATCATGCACTTCCAAAAAGAAACGAGAGGTCAAGGACAGGACTACGGCTGTGCCTGCTGCAGCTCCACCCCCAGCCACATCCAGTGCAGGCGGGCAGCCCCCGCAGAGCTCTCAGCAGCCCCACCGTGCATACCAGCCGCCCGCCAGGCGCTGCCCTGTCCCTTTCCCTGCTCCCCAAGCTCTGCCTTCCAAAACCAGACTCCCCGGCTCTTGCATGCAGTCTCCGTAGGAGAAAAAGGACACTTAGTGCTTTCGACTCCCTGTTTACCTGGTAAGCTTTACTTTCACCTTTACCACCTCCCATCCCCCAAAGAGGGTCCTAGGAAGAAATCTGGCAGCGCAATTTTACATGTGCCACCAGCCCTCTGCCTTAGGCTTGTGCGGTGACTGCCCAGGGGAGTGGGGGGCCAGGAAGTGGGTGTTGACAGACAGGCCCCAGGGAGCCCTCCCCGGACGCCCTCAGGACCCCACCAGCCCGGAGCTGGCTGACCCTGCCGTCACCCACACGGTTTGTTAAGCGTGCAACATAAACCCAAAGAAAGAAAGGAAAGGAAATAAAGGGCAAAACAGAGGAAGTAGAAAAAAATGTAATAAAGTCAACGAAGTCAAACATTAGTTATTTAAAAAGTCTCAAAGTTGGTAGACATGGAAACATGAAGGAAAAAGAGAGAAGGCATGAGTAACTGGTCTCAAGAACGACGCATGAACTTTAACAATTAGACGAGACGCCCAAGGTGTAAAGACACTGCTAAGACCAGTCACTTTTGGCCAGAAGGACCAGAAATTGGGTTAAGAAATTTTACTTTGTGTTATACCTTCCTATAATGTTTGAAAAAGATTTACCACTTGCATGTATCACATTTTACACATTAACAGAAAGCCTCTCTGCATATTGGAATTATGGGCCATCTTTATTTTCTTCTTTATCCTGAGAAAGCTATTATCTTCTTTAAACACCACATTTAAAACATTAGCATCCATAAAAACCTATAGCTAAAATCACACTTCACAGTAAAATACTGAATGTTTTCCAAGACCATGATTAAAAACAAGTTGTATTGTTCCCTACTGCTATTCAACATTGTATTGGAAGGTCCTAGCTACTTAAGAATGCGAGAGAAAAAATAAAAGGCATATTAAAAGGAAGAAATAAAACTGTATTTGCACACTGAACTATTATTTACATAGAAAGTCCTGAAAAATCTAAAAAAAATTTCAAAGGCACTAAAAGTACATTAGCAGAGTCCAGATACAAGGTCAATATACAAAAAATAAATATTAAATTTCTTATGTACTGATAGCTGCAAGTCCCGGAAAGTGAAATTTCCTCAACTTCTGTTCAAAAGAGCATCAATACAAAATGCTTAGGATTAAATTTATCAAAAATGTATGCACGAGCTCTTCGTAAAAAGATGTGCTAGGAGTGACTGTCTGCTTGGTGAGTTACGCAGCAGGAGCTGTCGGAACAGAGGAGCTGCCCAGAATCCCCTGGGCTGAATGTGTTCACGTAACGTGGTATAATGGGAATTCTGGCAACCGCAGCCTTAGTGGGGTCCCTGGAGATCTGCCCCTACCTCCACGCTCACCTCAGGAGAAAATTGACCAATGCTTGTTTCAAAGTTCTGCCACATTTTTCTGTATCAGAGTCCACACACTTTGATGGGGTCAGGTAACAACATGGTGTTCACTGTCATGAGTTCAGCTATCATCAGCCACAACACGCCCTTAAACGGGCATCTAGCCCCTCCTAGGCCAGGGGCTCGCAGCTGCGGGCGCGTATCGCACTTACCCACAGAGTTCTGCAAAGAGAGGGTGGCGAGGCCCCACTCCAGGCCGCCGGCCTCCCATCACCCGACCATCCCTAGCCGGTCCCAGCACATTCTGTCTCAGAGTTATTATGTCTCTAGATGGTGTCCCTGTAAAAGCTGCATTCATACATCTTGATGAGTCATATGTTAACCCTGACTCACTTCTTTGGAAACTGGCTTAATCATCACCCTCAGGTGTCCTTAACAGTGACTTGCATCTTTGTTTTGGATGCCACAGAAACAACCCAATTTACTTGTTGGTCGTATTATTTGTACTTAAAATAACCTCATCATATGAAAATTACTGGTAATAAATTAACCAAAGCCATTAAGTCTCTGTCATCTGTGCAGTTCCGTCTCACCCCGAGGCCTGCCTGGAAGCTGCGTCACCAGTGGCAGGCCAGCGTGTGTGCCTTCCCCCTAGAAGGGCAGCTGCCCCGCAGGGCACAGATGCAGGCCCAGGCCGCTGCGGTGACATCACTCAGCTGACGTGCAGACGCACGTGCTGACAGTCAGGACTTCCTCGTGACTTTCAGTCAGATGGTTTCAGACTTCTGCTAACCCAGGATCTCACAGGGTAAGGGTTACACAGAGCTAACAAACTAAAGAGGGGCATGTTATGGAGGCTATCTGTGGGTGCTGGTTGTAAATTCTATTTTCTAGTTACTTAAGGAAGTTACCACTCCTACATCAACTAACCTACAATTTAGGGAACTCGCTTTGATAAAAATGAGATTAAACATTTTCAAATGATATTGGACCCTTACTGACATCCCAGAATTCAGAGAGTCTGAGTCCCCTTACTTTTCATGGCAATACGTTCATACGCCCAGGTTCAGCAAGAGTCGCCCCTCCTTTCTAAGACGAATGGGGGCAAACTGGGCAGCCAACGCCTTCCCTGGAGCGACCCACCCAAGGACAATCTCACTCACGGGCACATAGCAAAAAGGCCAAAGGATGGCTGTTGATCCCCACAGACCCCCAGGAACATAGCCTCGTACCTGGCTGGCAAGGTCCCAGCCTCCCAGGCGGTAGGGCCACTTCTAAGAGAGCCAGGAAACTTGGGGTATCTAGGGGCCTCCAGAAGAGGGGAATCCACCCAGATGTGCAGGTGGCAGGCGATTTTACTGGGCTTCATTTCCAGCCTTGAGCTAAAAATAACAGAAAGTTTTTAAAAGCCCAATCTGAGATTCCTTATCTAAATTTCCGGAGTCCATTTTGTATCTGAGCACAACCACATGGCTCCAGGATCTCGCAAAGCGGGAGAGAAGGCCTGCAGGGCGTAACGGGGCACCGGCATAGGTCGTAGGTCCCATCGACCGAAACCGGCCTCAGGTAATCATCTTTGTTTGAGACTTAAAATCACAAAAAGGGAGACAAAGTAAAAGCCTTAAATGGGCAACAAAAGATGATTTGGTGCCCTGTGTAGCTCACCTAGTAAGGTCAGCTCTAACTTTCATCATGTTTAAGCTATTTTACAAGCTGAGAAGTAGAAGAAAACTGACAGTAATGCAAAGGGTTCATGTCCACAGAAGCACGACTTGTGGAACAGAGCACCAACCTCCCCCCCACGTGAACAGCTCCCCGAGTTTGGCAACGGTTTATAGATTAATTATAACAGTCCCTTTTTGATGATAAGTGCGTGGCACTCTGACTTCTCCTCTGGACCTGTTGTGAGGCCTTACTAGTTCCTTCATTATTCAGTGAGTTAAATAAAATACCTTACACTGCTACATGAATACATAAATGCAAACTACAAGACCACCGCATTTAAAATTATGAAATACTGCTGTGAAAACGGAGTGGAGAGATATACCTGAACTGGGAGGGTCAGTGTCCTTAAGATGTCAGTCCTCTCCAAACTGATCTGCAAATTCAATGCAAAATCAGTACAAATCACAACAGGGTTTTGGTAAATACTGACGGTCGGTCACTCTCTCAGACGGACACAGAAAAGCGAGAGAACCTTTCACAGCTAACAAACCTCAGGAAAGGCAGACAATCGCGGAAGACGCACACAACCTGGCAGAGATTTATTATGAAGCTACAGCAGCCAGCGAGCAGAGAGCTGGCGCCAGAGACACATGCAAGGAGTAAGAGTCCAGAAACAGACCACACACACCACATTTATTTGACAGCAGTGACAATTTCAAAGGAAAAGGAGTAACTTTTCCAAAAATAGTGCTAAAACTAGATGAAAGTAGGGGTACAAAAATGAACCCTGACTCTAGCCTCAAACCACCCAGGAAATGATCATAAACCTGTACGTAAAAGATTAAAGCAGAAAGCTTCTAGAAGAAAACAGAGGAAAATTGATTTGCAAACATGAAATGGGAAAAGATTCCATGAAGCACAAAAACCACTAACCATAAAAGAAAAACTTGATAGACAGAATTTCATCAAAATCAAACAGCACCACTAAGACATCAGAGACTTAATGACTATGGTTAGCTTATTCCTGGTAATTTTCAAATATGAAAGGTCTGATGAGGTTTTATATTAAGAATAACACAGCTGATGAGGAAATAGGTGTTTCTGTGGCATCCAAAACAAACAAATAAAGGCAATCAAAACATTAGACAAAATACCTCTGAGGATAATCATTTTTATCAGAGTGTTTATAGCTAGAGTAAAGAAATTCAAGTTTTAAAATACGGGTCCCACGTCCGGCCAGCCTGCAGAAGGCAGTCTGTCGTCTCGTTGCAGTGCACGTGCTCCCACGAGGGCTCTCTTCACACAAGATCACGTCGTCTGCAAACAGCAAGTCCTTTCTCCCAGTCCAACCTGGGTGTCCTCTCCTTCCTTTACTGGCCTCCCTGGCCTGCGTGGACCTCAAGCACAATGTCAAATAGGAGCGGCAAAAACATCCATCCTCTGGATTTTTCTTTTTTCCTCCTATTCCACAGACCAGATGACGTCAACTTAACCCACTTCAAGCGCTGACTCTTCCCTCCGGCGGCTCGTGCCTGCTAGTGAGCTCACCCAGTGCGTTTTCATGTCGGTTACTGTACTTTCCAAACACAGAATTTCTATCTGGTTCCTTTTCATGGTTTCTTTTTATCGATATCCTCTCTACGGATTCTTTTTCCCTGTGAGTTACATGTTCTTGTTTCTTTGCATGTCTCCTAATTATATTGAAAACTGGACATTTCAAGTATGTGGCACCTCTGAAAAACAGCATGTCTGCCCGCCCAGGGTTTGCTGTCCCACCAGCCATGACTGGCTTGCCTAGTGGCTTTCCTGTGACGGTCCTGTGAGGTCGGTGCCTCTGCTGTGTCACCTTTGTTTCCGCGATCAGTTCAGCCACCTGGAATACAT
This sequence comes from Phataginus tricuspis, assembly GCA_029783875.1. Taxonomy (NCBI): domain Eukaryota; kingdom Metazoa; phylum Chordata; class Mammalia; order Pholidota; family Manidae; genus Phataginus; species Phataginus tricuspis. Next base: position 1,294,217 of record JAQQAC010015366.1, read on the forward strand.
TCAGGTCACAGTGAGGTAGCCCTACACTCCCACACAGACGGCCGCGGTCAGAGAGCCAGAGAGCTGGGGAGGACCCCCGGAGACTGGTGTGAAGATGCAAAATGGTGCAGCTACCATGGAAAGCAGTTTGGCTATTCCTCAGAAAGTCAAATAAAAGTCACCACAAGACCCAGCAAGTCTCCTTGGGGTATTTACCCAAGAGGACAGAAGCCTCACATGGGTGCTCACAGCAGCCCAAACCGGGAACGACCCAACGTCCCAGAACCGAGCACGGGGATCCACAAGATGCGGTCTAGCCATCCAGGGAACACAATTCACCCACAAAAAGGAATAAAGTACAGAGACATGCTACAGCACGGACGGACCCCAGAAAAGATGACGCCGGGCGGAAGAAAGCAGACGCAAAGGCTGCATGTGGTACGAGCCCAGCGACAGGAAATGTCCAGAGCAAGCAGATCAGCAGCTGCAGGGACGGGCAAGGGGCGCGGGGAGCATCTGCTCGCAGGTCGGAGCGCAGCTGCGGTGCAGTCTCGGGAAACACTGAGCACCACCAAGTTTCACGCTTTTAAACTGTCAGCTCCATGGAATGTGAATTATACTCAGAATTTAAAAAACATTAAGATTCTAATACCTGTTCACCCAGGGACTCATTTTTTAAGTTAGACTGCAGTTCAGGCGTCCACCTGAAAAGGCACATTTGTTTGTTTACAAAGATTGTAACTTAAATAACTGGAGTATTTTTATAGGCAACTCCAAAAACGTACCAAGCCTGCATCCTATGCAAACTGCCGGACTCCGTACTCACTGCCAATCCCCAGGGCCAAGCTCCTCCTGGCTGGGCCACCAGGGAGTGCTGGAACTGAAGCTACAGGACCTCACGATTCAGGAAACAGACCCTCCAAAATCAGAGTAACGGATGGAGAACACCCGGATGCACTGCCGGCAAACTTCCAAAAGCCACCGCAAGGCCGACAGACCTGGATTTTGAAAGACGTTATTTCTTCTTCTTGTCTTGTCCGACAAGACCACCTCTTGTTGGTCCACAGCTCGGGTACTTACTTGCAGATAATATGAATGTGGTTCAGTACCTCTCAAACTAAGCAAACATTAAAAGATTAACCCAAGCCATGTATAAAAATAAATAAATAAATAAATAAATAGAAAAACATTAAGAAAAGGAAAAGCCAAGCCACAGACAAGGTGAAAATACTGGCAAAACATATACTTGATAAAGGACTTATATCCAGAATATATAAAGAGCTCATAAAAGTCAACTAACAGAAAGAAAACAACCTAATGGGACTTCCAGGAAGATGGCGACGAGAACAGACCAGCAGAAAAATTCCTCCCAACATTATATTTATTCACAAAAACACAGCAAATACAACTATCCCTAAAAGAGAGACCAGAATACACAGGAAAGTGCACAGCGTACAGGTACACCTGAGAGGACTCGGCAGCCGGTGAGGCGGGTAAGATACGGAGCCTCGACTCGGCGGGACCGAGCGTTCCTCCCCCCCAGAGCTCCGGCGGTCAGACACACCGGAGAGAGGACTCGGCACCCGGCAAGGTGGGTAAGATACAGAGCCGCGACTCAGCAAGACCCGAGTGCTCCTCCACCCCAGCACTCCGGCGGGAGTCCCAGCGAGGCGGGTAAGATAGGAGCCGCGACTCAGCAAGACCCGAGCGCTCCTCCACCCCAGCACTCCGGCGGGAGTCCCAGCGAGGTGGGTAAGATAGGAGCCACGACCCCGGCGGGACCGAGCGCTCCTCTCCCCCAGTGCTCCAGCGGGAGGAGAGGATTCAGAGCCGGGAGGGAGTTGAAGTCTGCGCCGGGAGCGCCGACACACAGCCTGCGGCGTAGCGGAGATTGGAGAGACAGAGGGCACAGGGTCCCAGCCAGGAACGTGCAAGTTGCCCGCGGCAGGCTCGGGGAAGGAAAAAGAAAGGAAAAAAAAGGGAAGAAAAGTGCGCGCTCTTTCTCAGCTGTCTTAAAGAGACAGGAGCTCAGTAGAGGGGCCGGATAGTCCCGCAAGCTGAGCCCAGCACGCTGGGAGTCCTGGGGAGCTTTGGACCCCTTAGCTGGCGACTGGGAAAGGGGGGCTGCTATTAAGACCCCCACAGAGATCAACAGCTTCCCATTCGTTCCCAACCCGGCCAGAGCTATAAAGGGCCTTGCGGAGCGGCGCAGCCATGGCTCTGGAATAGTGGAGCAACAGCGCCACCTACAGCATTCACACAGAACCCACTCTCAGTGGCGTTTTTATTTTTTTGGTTTTTTTTTTTAGTTATTGTTTTTTCTCCCCTTTCTTTTCCTTTTTTTCTTTCCCTTTCTTTCCATTAATATTTCCTTTCTTTTTTTCTTTTCTTCTTTTTTTTTTCCTTTCTCCTTTTTAAAGTCATAAACAGCCCAGCTTAAGAGAGAAGAAAGAAAGAAAAGGGGAAAAACAAAGGAGAAAAGCGCGCACTTAGTTTCTCAGTGGTCTTAAAGAGACAGGAGTCCAGCAGAGAACCTCATCGCAGCGGCACACTCAGCCCAGCAGGCTGGGAGTCCTGGGGAGCCTCGGACCCCATAGCGGGCGACTGGGAAAGGGTAGCCATATTTAGGACTCCCACAGAGCTCAACAGCCTCCCATTCATTCTCACCCCGGCCACAGCTTTAAAGGGCCATGCAGAGCGACCTGGCCACGGCTCTGGAATAGTGGAGCAATAGTGCCACCTACAGCATTCACACAGAAACCACCCCCGGTGGGCTTTTTTTTTTTTTAACGTGTTGCTGCTTTTTCTTTTTCTTTCCTTTCTTTTCCTTTTTCTCTCTCTCTTTTTACTTTTTTTATTAGTAGTAGTATATTTTTTTCTCTTTGTTTTCTTTTTTTCTTTTCTCTCCTTTCTTCTCTTTCCTTTTTAAAGTCATAAAGAGCCCAGCGGACATATGTGACAACTACCAACAACTAATTCTATAGTCATGAGAAGACAGAGAATATGATACAGAGAAAGCTTCAGACAAACACCACCCCAGAGACAGAATCTAAAAGAACGGACATGCATAGTCCTCCGGAAAAAAAATTCAGAATAAAAGTCATAGCCATGCTGACGGATCTACAGAAAAATGTGCAAGAGCTGAGGGAGGAAGTGAGGGAAGTGAGGAAAGACAATGCAGAAATGAGACAAGCCATTGACGGGCTCAACAGCAGATTGAATCAGGTTCAAGACACGATCAAGGGATTGCAAGACAGGGACCAGGAATACAAAGAAGCTGAGGCAGAGAGAGATAAAAGGATCTCTAAGAATGAAAGAATATTAAGAGAACTGTGTGACTAATCGAAACGGAGCAATATTCGCATTATAGGAGTACCAGAGGTAGAAGAGAGAGAAAAAGGGATAGAAAGTGTCTTTGAAGAAATAATTGCTGAAAACTTCCCCATGCTGGGGAAGGAAATAGTCTCACAGTCCACGGAAGCCCACAGATCTCCCAACACAAGTAACCCAAGGAAGACAACACCAAGACACATAATAATTAAGATGGCAAAGATCAAAGAGAAAGACAGAGTATTAAAGGCAGCTAGAGAGAGAAAAAAGATCACCTACAAAGGAAAACCCATCAGACTGTCATCAGACGACTCAACAGAAACCTTACAGGCCAGAAGAGAATGGCATGATATATTTAACGTAATGAAACAGAAGGGCCTCGAACCAAGAATATTGTATCCAGCACGATTATCATTTAAATATGACAGAGGGATTAAACAATTTCAAGATAAAAGAAAGTTGAGAGAGTTTGCCTCTCATAAACCACCACTAGAGGATATCTTAGATGGGCTGCTCTAGAGGGAAGCACCCCTAAGGCTAAAAAGATGTCATCAGAGAAAATAAAATCATAGCAAAGAAAGCAGACCATCCACATACTAACTAAAGGCAAAGAATAAAACACCTAATATATAAAGAATGGAGGAGGAAGAATAGGAAGGGAGAGATAAAGAAACATCAGACGGCGTTCACAATAACTTAACAAGAAAGTTAAGTTAGATTCTTAGATAGTAAAGAAGCAACCCTTGAACCTTTGGTAACCACGAATCTAAAGCCAGCAATGGCAGTAACTACATATCTATCAATAATCACCCTAAATGTAAACGGACTGAATGAACCAATCAAAAGACACAGAGTAACAGAGGGGATAAAAAAGCAAGACCCATCTATATGCTGCTTACAAGAGACTCACCTCAAACCCAAAGATATACACAGACTAAAAGTGAAGGGATGGAAAAAAATATTTCAAGCAAACAACAAAGAGAAAAAAGCAGGTGTTGCAGTACTTGTATCAGATAAAATAGACTTTAAAATGAAGAAAGTAGCAAGAGATAAAGAAGGACATTACATAATGATAAAGGGGTCAGTCCAACAAGAAGATATAACCATTATAAACATATATGCACCCAACACAGGAGCACCAACTTATGTGAAACAAATACTAACAGAAGTGAAGGAGGAATTAGACAACAATGCATTCATTTTAGGAGACTTCAACACACCACTCACTCCAAAGGATAGATCAACCAGACAGAGGATAAGTAAAGACACAGAGGCACTGAACAACACACTAGAACAGATGGACCTAACAGATATCTACAGAACTCTGCACCCAAAAGCAACAGGATACACATTCTTCTCAAGTGCACATGGAACATTTTCCAGAATAGACCACATACTAGGCCACAAAAAGAACCTCAGTAATTTCAAAAATATTGAAATCCTACCAACCAACTTCTCAGATCACAAAGGTATAAAACTAGAAATAAATTTTAGAAAGAAATCAAAAAGGCTCACAAATACATGCAGACTTAACAACATTCTCCTAATGAATCAATGGGTTAACGACCAAATCAAAACAGAAATCAAAGAATATATGGAGACTAATGACAACAACACAAAGCCACAACTTCTGTGGGATGCAGCAAAGGCAGTTCTAAGAAGAAAGTATATTGCAATCCAGGCCTATTTAAAGAAGGAAGACCATTCCCAAATGAACAGTCTAAAGACACAATTATTGAAATTGGAAAAAGAAGAACAAAGGAGGCCCAAAGTCACCAGAAGGAGGGACATAATAAAGATCAGAGAAGAAATAAATAAAATTGAGAAGAATAAAACAATAGAAAAAATCAATGAAACCAAGAGCTGGTTCTTTGAAAAAATAAACAAAATAGATAACCCCCTAGCCAGACTCATTAAGAGAAGAAAGAGAATCTACACACATAAACAGAATTAGAAATGAGAAAGGAAAAATAACGACGGACCCCACAGAAATACAAAGAATTATAAGAGAATATTATGAGCATCTGTATGCTAACAAGCTGCAAAACCTAGAAGAAATGGACAACTTCTTAGAAAAATACAACCTTCCAAGACTGACCAAGCAAGAAACAGAAAAACTAAACAGACCAATCACCAGCAATGAAATTGAATCGGTAATCAAAACCTACCCAAGAACAAAACCCCCGGACCTGATGGATTCACCTCTGAATTCTACCAGACATATAGAGAAGAAATAACACCCATTCTCCTTAAAGTTTTCCAAAAAATAGAAGAGGAGGGAATACTTCCAAACTCTTTCTATGAAGCCAGCATCACTCTACTACCAAAACCGGGCAAAGACCTCACAAAAAAAGAAAAATTACAGACCTATATCCCTGATGAACGTAGATGCAAAAATACTCAACAAAATATTAGCAAATCGAATTCAAAAATACATCAAGAGGATCATACACCATGATCAAGTGGGATTCATCCCAGGGATGCAAGGATGGTACAACATTCGAAAATCCATCAACATCATCCACCACATCAACAAAAAGAAGAACAAAAACCACATGATCATCTCCATAGATGCTGAAAAACCATTTGACAAAATTCAGCATCCATTCATGATTAAAACTCTCAACAGAATGGGTATGGAGGGCAAGTACCTCAACATCATAAAGGCCATATATGACAAACCCACAGCTAACATCATACTTAAGAGCGAGAAGCTGAAAGCTTTTCATCTAAGATCGGGAACAAGCCAGGGGTGCCCACTCTCCCCACTGTTATTCAACACAGTCCTGGAGGTCCTCGCCACGGCAATCAGACAAAACAAAGACATACAAGGCATCCAGATTGGTAAAGTAGAAGTCAAATTCTCACTATTTGCAGATGACATGATACTGTACATAAAAAACCCTAAAGACTCCACTCCAAAACTACTGGAACTAATATCTGAATTCAGCAAAGTTGCAGGATACAAAATTATCACACAGAAATCTGTTGCTTTCCTATACACTAATGATGAACTAACAGAAAGAGAAATCAGAAAAACAATTCTGTTCACAATTGCATCAAAAAGAATAAAATACCTAGGAATAAACCTAACGAAGGAAGTGAAAGACCTGTACTCTGAAAACTACAAATCACTCCTAGGAGAAATTAAAGAGGACACTAACAAATGGAAATGCATCCCATGCTCTTGGCTAGGAAGAATAGATATTGTCAAAATGGCTATACTACCTAAAGCAATCTACAGATTCAATGCAATCCCTATCAAACTACCAACAGCTTTCTTCAATGAACTGGAACAAATAACTCAAAAATTCATATGGAACCACAAAAGACCCCGAACAGCCAAAGCAATTCTGAGAAGGAGGAATCAAACAGGGGGAATTACGCTCCCTGACTTCAAACTCTACTACAAAGCCACAGTAATCAAGACAATTTGGTATTGGCACGAAAACAGACCCACAGACCAGTGGAACAGAACAGAAAATCCAAACATTAACCCAAACACTTATAGCCAATTAATATTTGATAAAGGAGCCCTGGATATACAATGGGGAGATGACAGCCTCTTCAGCAGCTGGTGTTGGAAAAACTGGACAGCTACATGTAAGAGAATGAAACTGGACTACTGTCTAGCCCCATACACAAAGGTAAACTCAAGGTGGATCAAAGACCTGAATGTAAGTCATGAAACCATAAAACTCTTAGAAAAAAACATAGGCAAAAATCTCTTGGACATAAACATGAGTGACTTCTTCATGAACATATCCCCCCGGGCAAGGGAAACAAAAGCAAAAATGAACAAGTGGGACTATATCAAGCTGAAAAGCTTCTGGACAGCAAAGGACACCATCAGTAGAACAAAAAGACATCCTACAATATGGGAAAATATATTCATAAATGATGCATCTGATAAGGGGTTGACATCCAAAATATACAAAGAACTCATGCACCTTAACAAACAAAAAGCAAATAATCCAATTAAGAAATGGGCAGAGGACATGAATAGGCACTTCTCTAAAGAAGAAATTCAGATGGCCAACAGGCACATGAAAAGATGCTCCACATCGCTGGTCATCAGAGAAATGCAGATTAAAACCACAATGAGATATCACCTCACACCAGTGAGGATGGCCAACATCCAAAACACAAACAACAACAAATGTTGGCGAGGATGTGGAGAAAAGAGAACCCTCCTACACTGCTGGTGGGAATGCAATTTAGTTCAACCATTGTGGAATGCAGTATGGAGGTTCCTCAAAAAACTCAAAATAGAAATACCATTCGACCCAGGAATCCCACTCCTAGGAATTTACCCTAAGAACACAGCAGCCCAGTTTCAAAAAGACAGATGCACCCCTATGTTTATTGCAGCACTATTTACAATAGCCAAGAAATGGAAGCAACTTAAGTGTCCATCAGTAGATGAATAAAGAAGATGTGGTACATATATGCAATGGAATACTACTCAGCCATAAGAAGAAAACAAATCCTACCATTTGCAACAACATGGATGGAGCTGGAGGGTATCATGCTCAGTGAAATAAGCCAGGCCGAAAAAGACAAGTACCAAATGATCTCACTCATATGTGGAGTATAAGAACAAAGAACAAAAAAAAAAAAACTGAAGGAACAGAACAGCAGCAGACTCACAGAACCCAAGAACGGACTAATAGTTACCAAAGGGAAAGGGACTGGGGAAGATGGGTGGGAAGGGAGGGATAAGAGGGTAAAAGAGGCATTACGATTAGCAGACGTAAGGTGGGGGGGCACGGGGAGGGCTGTACAACTCAGAGAAGACAAGTAGTGACTCTATAGCATCTCACTACGCTGATGGACAGTGACTGTAATGGGGTTGGTGGGGGGGACCTGATGAAGGGGGTAGTTTAATCACCATAATATTGCACATGTAACTGTAGGTTAATGATACCAAAATAAATTGTAAAAAAAATAATAATAAAATAAAAATAAAGAAAGAAAGAAAGAAAGAAAGAAATGCTAACAACATTAACTGTAACTGGAAATAACTGAAGTGTACACCAAAAGAGAAGCAATTCAATACGTGTATTCCTGCAACAGAGTGATAGATCGCTGCTAAAAGTAAATCCTAGGAACTTCATATAGGTTTGAATTTTGTTTGAATTTTTTTATACTGAGCATTTTTCCTATAAGACTTATACAAAACTTTCAAAAAGCATGTCTCAAAACCACATGATCACATTTGAGCTTCTGCTCCACTTGTGAGATTCCTCCTCCCAGCCGTGAAGCACTAACGCGAGTTTTCCAGTCGGTCTACAGAGACTCTTTCTGGAGGCCTTATAAGAGCAAAACTGTTTTCATAGAAATACAAAGCTAGCATTTGCCTTTTTTTATTGCCATGCTGACATTTGCACTGAAAATACAGAACCAATGCTGGGAACAGCCAGGAGTGAGCCCGTCGGCAGCACTGACCGGCCATCTGCTCCTCAGGCCACACACCAAACTTCAGCAGCAAAGACAGTGTCACTGAACACGTCCCCGAGGTGGCGCTCCCGCAGAGAGAGACAGAAAGAGAGAGAGAGAGAGAGAGAGAGAGAGTGTGTGTGTGTGTGTGTGTGTGTGTGTGCGTGTGTGTGTGCGTGTGTTTGTGTGTCATGTCCGCTTCACCTCCCTTGAGGAAGCAGTAGCCCCTCTGTCGGTACTCGGCATGCGGCGGGAGGCCGACAACCCACCCCCACGGCCCCAGCGGGCGGCCGGCCTGGAGAAGAGCACTTCTGCGCCTGGGGTGTGGGATGAACTGGCCGATCTGGGAAGACCGTTTTACTTAAAAAAGCGACTGACAACTCACAGTTACTCGAACTTGGGTAAATGGTAGACATTTTCTCAAAAATAAGTCAAATAAGCTGCTTACTCCAAAGAAAACAAGAGTATTTGTTGCCAATGATAACCTGAAGCTTTCAAACATGAACCAGAATTTTTTAAAATGTGTATCTGCCACTGTTAAGCTCAACAGATTCTTAACATTTAAAGACTTTTCAGTAACTTGTGGTGGTGCTAGCTCGTATGACTTTTTTATGATTATATAATAAAACATAACATTTGGAAGATCTATAGCTCACCGAACCAGTATTTTTCAAGGGACCAGCATGTGCTGTCACATGACCATGTGTGGGCAAAATGTTCATTCAAAGTGCAGCACAGACCAATGAATTTTAATGGTTTGAAAATCCATTGATGGGGTTTTTCAGATTCCATATTAAATTAACCTTTAAGTAACTATCACTTGTATAAGACTTAATATTGTTAAGATGTCAATACTAACCAAAGCAACCCACAGATTCAACGCAACCCTTATCAAAGTCCCAAGACGTTTTTTTGCTAAAATAGAAAACTCCGCCCTAAAGTTCATATGAAATCTGAAGAGGCTTGGAAGAGTCAAAACAATCTTGGGAAGAAAAAAACCACATCACAGCTGGAGGGCTCCCACTTTCTGACTGCAGAATGTATCACAAAGGCACAGTGGTGCCGGCGTGAAGGCAGACGGACAGGCCAGTGGCGCAAACAGAGAGCCCAGAAATAAGCCTCGCACACACGGTCAAATGACTTCCAACAAAGGGGCCAGGGCCACTCTGGGGGAAAGCAGTCCGTCCACAAAGAGCGCTGACACTGGACATCCACAGGAACAGGAGTCTGGACCCTGACTGAAGACCACATACAGAAACTCACACTGGATCAAAGACCTAGACCTAAGACCGAGAACTACAAAGCTCTTAGAAGAAAACGGGGGAAAAGCTTCATGACAACGGACTTGGCAGTGACTTCTCAGCTACGACACAAAAGCACGGGCAACACAAGAAAAAAAACAGCAAGTTGGACTTCACCAAACTGTAAGACGTTTGTGCCAACGACAGTACCAGGGGAGTGAGAAGGCGGCCCACAGAGCGGAGCGGGCGAGCACACCTGCACACCACAGGCCCGCAGGAGAGACTCTCACGACTCAACATCAGGAAAATGACCCAATTCAAAAGTGGGCAAAGGGCTCAGACAGACATTTCTTCAAAGAAGACACACAAGTGACCGATACGCATCTGAAAACGCTCCACATCACTCATCACTGGGAAGTGCGGATCAAAACCACAGTGAGACTCACACCCAGCAGGATGCCACGGTCAGAACAGACGAAAAAACAGAACCCAGAATGTAAGTGTTGGTGAGGATCTGGGGGAACAGGAGACCTTGTGCTCTGCCAGCAGCCAGGCAGCCACTGGGGAGCACATGAGGTGAGCCGCCAGAGACCCCAGGACCCAGCGGGCCCACTGCCGGGCCCACACCCCACAGAACCGAAAGCAGAGTCCGGAAGCGGTGCCTGCACCCCACGCCCAAAGCGGCACCATTCACAACTGCCAAAGGGTGGCAGCAACCCAAGTGTCCACGCTCAGATAAACCGTGGTCTATCCTTACGGTGAATTCTTCAGCCTTAAAGAGGAAGGAAGTTCTGACACTGCTCTAACAGGGATGAGCCTTGAAGGCAATACGCTGAGGGAAGCAAGCCAGTCACAAAAGGGCAAACACTGCATGATTTCCCTCGTGGGAGGTCCCTGGAGGACTCAAGTTCGCAGACAGAAAGGAGGGTGGTGGGCACCAGGGGAGGGGCTGTGGAGGGAGTACTTAGTGGGGACCCAGTGTCACTCCGGGAAGATGAGAAAGTTCTGGAGATGCCGGCGGGGCAGTCACACAGCAGCGTGGACCTGTTTAATGCCACAGGACTATATACTTCAACATGGTAAAAACAGTAAATTTTAGGTTACATGTATTTCACCACAGTAAAAAAGAAGAAACGAACTCACTTTGGGGCAGTGCCGGAGAACAGTCTCCAGGATCATGTGAAGGGCCTCCGGAGGAAGCCCCGTGCGCACGCGGCCGGCACACAGAGCTCCCCAGCGGCTTGCCAAGCGTGAGCACACACCCTTCGCCCACCATCCTGGTTCTGAGTCTACCCTGAGGAAGGCACCAACAGTGTGGAGGTGTGGAGACGCGTATGCACAAGGCTATTCGTGACAGCGTGACTTGTGGTTGCAAAGTACCCAAAACCACCTAAATGTCCAAGCACAAGAGACTGGCTGAGCAAATTAAGGTCCATACACACCATGGGGTACAAAGCCATATGAAAAAAGAAAGCGGAATACTTAAATAAATTCATCATGGGAGTGATTTTTCAAGACATCATTAAGTAAAAAAAGCCAAGTGTCAGGTAGTATGTCACTTTTATGAGAGGCACAAGAGAGAGAAAATACATATACTTCCATTTACCTTCACAAAAAAGAAACACAAGAAGGATAAGCCAGAAAAAGTGGAAGTGGTTATCCACGGGGAAGGCAGCTATCAGACGGGAGGGCGCAGGATGCGGAGACCCTTCCCGGGACGTGCCTTTTGTGTAGTTTTAATAGTCTGAAATATATTAACGTTCTACATATTTAAAAATAAATAAATAAAAATGAGAATGAAAAAAATAACTAGAAGTAAAAAGCAACCTGAGAAAGTGAGCCTGTCTGTCAGTCCAGATGAGTGTCCAGCCGCCCCGGGTGAAAAGGGGAGGAGGGAGTGGGAGACATGGGAGGAGAGAGGGAGGGACACGCCGTCAAGGAAAACACTCCTGGAAGAGCCTCGCATCTACCAAAGGGACTGAATTCGTAGTAAAAACTTCCCTACAAAGAAAACTACAGGCCCAGGTGGCTTCACTGGTGAATTTTACCAAACATTTAAGGAAGAAATAATGCCTATTCTGTACAAACCCTTCCAAGAAAACAGAAGTTGAAGAAATACTTCCCAAGTCATTTTATGATGTCAAAATGAGCCCGACATCAAAACCAGATAAAGATATTACAAGAAAACAAAACTACAAAGCAATAATCCTCATAAGCATAGAGGAAAAAAACTTAACATTAGCACATCAAACCTACTATGTATCAAAAGGATAATATATCGTGATCCACCAGGGTTTACCCAGGAACGCAAGGTTAGTTCAGCACTGGGAAAAAAATTACACAACTGTATTAACAAAATACTTAGTAAAAACCTTATCACCCCATAGATTTAGCAAATGCATCTGATAATATTCGAAATTCATTCATTATTTTAAAAAACAAATGAAAGCCTCTTGGCAGCAAAGGAGTCCACGGAGACACCCTCGACCTGACAAAGAGCCTCCGCAGAGAGCCTGGAACTCCCGCCACACTCGCGGTGGGAAAGCAGAGGCCTTCCCTCTAAGCCGGCTGCAAGGCAGGAGGGGGGCACACCACTTCTGATGACGACCGTACTGGAGGGTCTTAGGTAACAGGCAAGAAAAAATAAATGAAATCAATAAAAGAGCCAACACAATAGAAAGTATGTGTAAAGAAAAACACATAAAACTGCTGCTAACCTTTACTTGAAAATGCAAAGTACCTAGAATAGCCAAGACAATTGTTAAGAAGTAGAAAGCGGTGGAGAGCTTCTTATCTTGCTATGTTTCATTAACTAGGACACTGCTGTCCCAGCGAAAGGACAGACGTACAATCAAGGGACAAGAGGAGGAGAAACAGACCCATCCATCCAGCTCGACTGATTTCTGGCCAAAGTACCAAGGTAATTCAAAGGGAAAAAAGAGAGTATTTTCAAAAAAGCAGACATGTGCATAGAAGAAAAAGGGTGACCCTCAACTATTAACATGTCACACACCAAAATTAACATAAAAGCTAACCCTAGAAAGTCTCTGGAAGCTTAAGGTAGGCAGGCAGACCCAAACGGAAAGACCGGAGCCGTCATTGGGGCCTCTCGCTGTTCCCAAGACACGACCAAGACAATGAGAAGCTGGGCCAGTAACTGGGAGAAAATATCCCACACACACCTGACAGCACCAACCGGGAACAGGGGACAAGCTCTTTCAGCTCAGAAGCCAAACGACAAACAACCCAATCAAAAAAATGGGCAGAAGACTTTGAAAGACCCTCCTCAAGGGGAAGATACGCGCATGTCGACTACACACACACACACACACACACACACAAGGACATGTCGCACAGCATTTGTCACCAGGGGACCAGGTGATGACCACAGGGCAGCCAGGATGAGCACCCACAGCTGCCTCCCAGGGGCTGGAGGGAGGCTACAGCGGTGCAGCCATTCGGACGGGAGCTCAGCCGCTTCTTACAGAGATCTGCTCACCTGTCACCCAAAAACCCCTCGACAGTGTGCACCCAGGAGACCGGGAAACTATGGACAAAGTCCCATATGTTGGTGTTCACAGGAGCTTTATTGTCAAAGCCAAATACCAGCTAAAAAACTGCAGTTCATCTGTTCCCTGCAACGACGAACCACGTACGGACACTGGCAACCACCTGATGCTCAGTGAACACCTGCTATATATTCCGGTTTACGTGTCCCTCGGGACGAGTCGGCACTGTGGTGAGGGAAGCAGATCCACTGTGGCCGGGGCCAGAGGACAGGCAGGCACTGCACGGGGAAATGCTCTCTGGTGCTGGCACACGCCTGTCATACATTTGTCACACTTCATAGAACCATACACATTTCAAGGGCTAATTTTATTACATGCACATCACACCTCAATAAACCTGCCTTTTAAAAACTAACAACCGTGTGGAAAGGCCCTTGTGGGCACTTCTGACTGTACAGACCTGGGCAGCAGGGGCAGGGCGGGGCCCCAGGCACCTCCGCTGTCCCCTGTTAGGTTCATGCGCATGTTATTGGTGTCAACATAGCTGTCTGTGGGGCACACAGCACAAAAATTCACCACGAGCCACGGTCAGACTCATCTCTAAAACTTCACAGTTCGCTCATTAGACACTGTAATCCAGAATCTTAGATTAAAAGGCTTTTGAGATTAGTTTCTATAAGCATGTTACTTTTTCTGTGCTGTCACCACTAAAATCTTTCTTTCTAACTATTAGACTAACTCCTCTTTGTTTCTGATTTTGTCCACCAAATCACATACTGGAAGGCAGCTTCTGAGGTGGCCCCTGGTGACCCCAGCACCTCAGATGCACACTCTGCCAACCCCTCCCCTCCAGGGTGGACTGGACCTGCCGACTTACTCCTAAGAAAGAGAACACGGCCAAGTGAGGGGACAGCCCCTCCACGTGCAGGCCACGAAGGCTGGCTCCCTTCTCACCAGCACAATCTCCTGCCACCTGGCTCACAAACCCTGAGAAGGCTGGCGCCGCGCTGCAGGACGCTCTCAGCATTGCATCCCCCACGCACAGGGAGCCCGCGGGGCCTTTCCATGACGGCGGCTGAGGGGCAGACCTAGAGCTGGGGGCCCAGCAAAGCCAGGCCCGTGCGTGTGAGTCACACAAACTTGAGATAAACAAATGCTGTGCTGATGTCACGACATCGTGGGGCAACGCCTCACAGCAATAGACGGGTGCACAGGCAGGTGTTGTGAGGACCATCCCATAGATGAGGGCTCAGCTCCGCAAGGAGGTGGCTGCAACGGGCATCAGGCCACCCACACAGCCTCACCCCCCAGGAGGGCCCAGAGTGGTTTCGAAAGGGTCAAGGTGAAAACAGACCAGCAAACACGGTCCTCTCCTGGCAGCCCCTTCTACAAACCCTCCAGCGCCCATCCCCTGAGCAAGACGGCCAGCCAGCCCCAGGCCTCTGCTCCCAGGGTCCACTCTCAAAATACGCACAAGGTGCGGCCACTGGCCAGGGGCTGCGGGAAAATGAAAAAGCAGAAAAGGCTGGGACCCCACCAGTTAGGTGCAGCTTGGGCTGCCTTCTTGACCCTGACTAGCGGAGATGTCATCTGCAGGCCCCGGGACTTCAGTGCACAGTGCAGGCACAGAGTCGAGACTGAAGAGCTTCCCCAAGAGGGGGCCGTGGGGGTGACAGTCTGGGGCCGGAACGTGGGCTTATGGGAGATGGCAGGCGAGCCGCCTGACATGCACCATGCTCCCCTGCTACCTAACCAAGCTGCACAGCAGCGACCTTCAACATCGAGCCAGCAGGGCCCAGGCAGCACTTCTAAAATTGCACACAAAAATTCAAATTCTTAGCTTTCTTGGAAGATCTGGAGAATATCACTACACTTGCCAAACATCCTTGCAGAGCACCCGTCAGCTGGGCCGCAGCAGGACCAGCCCCGCTAGGCGGCACAGGCACTCTGGTTCGCCCCACACCCCATCACCAGGACATGTGCTTGGTCTGGTATCCACCGTGGTGCAGACCACGAAGTGCCAAGAAGTAATGCAAACAGAACCTGGTGGGACACTCTAGACTAGACCATGCAGAGCTGTCAGCACTGATCCACCCTACAGATGAGCCACCGAAGACAAGGCAGGCTGGGGATCTGTTATCCACACTTTGTTAGAAAGTTGGAACAGGAGGTATGGATTCAGGTACAACGGGAAACTATCTTTTCTGCAACAGTGGTGTTTCTCAAAGAATAAGGAGGTGCCCCTGAAAAGCCCTTGTATTTATTTCCAGGTGGTTATAGTTTTAATTTTTTAATAATAATACCCGTGTGTTTATTTCCAGGTGGTTATAGTTTTAATTTTTTAGTAATAATACCCTTGTGTTTATTTCCAGGTGGTTATAGTTTTAATTTTTTAGTAATAATACCAGTGTAACCCAGAATTAGGATGGCGGTAGTTTATCTGTCATAAATCTGTATTTTGCCCTGAAAGGGAGGCTACCAGAGGCTGCAAGCATTATCTCCTCCCCCATCCTCCTCCCCAAAGATAAGAGCTTTGAATACAAGGAGACTGTTCGGGAATTTGCTGCACCCTCAGCAAGGCCACTGCGACCTAAACTGCAGAGCAGCAAAGGGCAGGAGGAGATGAGCTGAGTCCAGACTCCTTGCAGCTGATTCTCTGAGGACCAAAGCCCAAGAGAAACCCCTTCTGAGGAAGCTGGGGAGAAGGGAAGCGCCCCCCACCCCCACCTGCTTCTGCTCCTAAAGGAACGTCAGGCCCCAAGGAAATGACAGAAAAGGATGTCATTAATAAATTTATTTCAACTTTCTTTCCAATGGTGCTGAAAAGTATATGCAAATCCATCCGTAATTACGTTTAAAAATTCCATTTCATGGAATAATCAGACTTCAAAAAACTCAATTTTAGTTTTAATCAGATTTTAACAAGGATATTAAGTCCATTTTGTTTAGAAAAAGAAAAAAAATGTGAATTTAACACAAAATGTATTCAAGCTTAGCCCCGGGAGATAATTAAATAAAATTAATTTGGCAAGGGCCGTCAGTAAGTGAAGGCGCTGCAAACCATGGCCGTGGTTTTGATGGAAACAAAAGCAAGTCCTCGCTGTGGAAAGCAGACACGAGGCTCGCCGTTCACGAGGGGATGGCGACCTGTTCAGCAGCCCTAAGGCAGGAACTCCTAGCCAGCCCTGAGTCGGAAGGAGAGGCCCACAGCAACAAGGTTCACACCCTCTCCAGGGAGCCCTGGAGGCCGCCCAGGAAGGCCAGGGAGAGCTGCGGGGGTCTGTGTCTCCAATCTTCCACCATCGCCCAGCCAGCCAGCCAGCAGGGGGAAGGCACGGGGTGTCCCCAGCCCAGCTCTGGTAGCCTGCCACGGCGGAGAGACCGCCTTCCCTCCTGGAGGGCTTCCCCAGCCCTGAAGGGGCGAGGCCCTCTCAGACCCCTGCACCCAAACTGCTGTGCTGGGCCCCCGGCACAGGGCCGAGCCTGTCTCGCCCTCTGCGGCCCCTTCACCCCTGCATCCGCCATGCCGGATGACTCAACAAACATCTGATGAATGGAAGGGACGCGACCACAACACCCGTTTGGGACCCCTGCCTGCCAGAAAGACGGCAAGACAGAAACGAACACTCCTCAGGCCTGGGAGCAAGTTTTTGAGGGCTTTACCCTTTGGAATTCTCCCTCAGCCGCTCCATTCACCATCAATACCAGCCGGACAGGGTACTGAGCCAGCTAACTACCCTCAAAGTCACACCCCGAACCCCAGATCTTCCCAAACCAGAAAAGGGGAAGTTAAGAAATCACCATGATCCTGAGTGAGTAGAACTTGGGGAGAGGAGAGAGCAGGGCTCCAGGTGGGCACAACCTAATCCCTAAAGCAGGGGTCAGCACACTCCAGCCTTGGGGCCACCTGTTTTAACAATCAAAGTTTGACCGGAACATGGCCACACCCTGGCATTTATATACTGTCTGTGCAGCTTTCCCATGGGATAATCAACGGGGCTGGTTTTGCCCTGATACCCCAGTTTCAGCATGAAAACTCCCACGGCCCATGCCAAAAGGGAGGGTCAGTCACCTAGTCTGTGCCACAGAGGCAGAGCTGAGTGCTTGCAGCAGAGACCTTTTTGCCACAAAGCCCCAGATATGTACTGCCTGGTCATTACAGAAAAAAACGCCTGCCCCAAATCCATCCCATCATAGGTGCCTGCTGTTCAGTTACGACACTCAGGGAACAAATCTAGCCTACTAAGCAGATGAGACAACAGGAAGCACATTTGCATTATCAAGTTTCTGCATCCACAGAATAACGCTTAGGCAAGGCAACTTAATAGCGACCCCTACTGGGTGGGGCACACCTGACACTGCAGCTAAGCTCTAGTAAACAAAATCACCCAAAGCACCAGTACTGCCAGAGCTACCAAGGACTCCTCCTCTCAACTCAGTGTAGTACAACTCCAAGTCTGATTCCTCTAGGAGTCAGTAGAAGACATGCTTTCATTTAAAGGAGCTTAAAACCAGCATGCCACACCCCCTACTCTCACAGATGAATGCATCTGCAAGCCTAATGAAGGGCCTAACCCGGGTAAATTCTAGCGACACAGGAGCAGGAGCCAGAGCAAACGGGAAAGCAGAGATCTGTGCGTCTTTCCTTCCTCCACAGGCTCATCGACAAGTCTTGCCAGTTCATGACCAGACAGCAGTGCTCTGAACAATACGGTGATAAAGAAGCCTGCCTTCCCCCGTGCATGGTAGGAGGGCCGTCTGGTTTCCTGAAACTGAAGAGTAGTTTGCACGGAATAAAAAATTAACCACTCACCTTCTCACTCAGCCACCTCCGTGCACAAGATGGCATTGTGTGTTGCCTCAGACATTAAATCTTCCTCTCCCGAGTGGTTACTGCTTTACTCTACCTTGCAGAGCCTCCCTCCCCTGAGCAGCAAACCCCAGGGTCTGCCAGAAGGTGCTGAGCCCTAATCAGTGGCTGGAAGCCAGCAGGCCCACAGGAGCTGCTATGAGCAGACAGGCAGTGGATGCTGGTCGGGCTCAGGGGACGGACGGCTCCCCAGCAGAGGCCTGTCGTGCCAGCAGCAGGCTGATAAGCTCACAGCGATGCAGAAGCCAGCTGCCTGGCACCATGAGGCCTGCCAGATGGATGGAAGTTAAGGAGGGCAGTGCCCGCCACGGGCCAGGACCAGCCAAGCAATCCAACAAGGGTGCCATGGACTCACCGAATGACCTGGGCCGTAAGCCCCTCTCAGAACCCATGGTCCCTCCTTGGCCAGCCTTGACTGTGGGGGCGGGAGGAACAGCGAATGAGACACCAAACGGGAACAGGCTTTGTGAGCAGCCAGCAGCTCTCCAGGGAGGGAGCCATCCTACCGGCCAGGCGAGGGCCCCCTTCAGGGCAGGGGCTCTCTTTAAACAAACAAGCCCTGGAGCCTCCTGTCAGCCACTGATGTCCAGACCAGGGAAAACGTCTGGCCTTCTGCCCACCAATAAAGGTACACCAAGGTCTGAACCCAACCAAGTCAGGTATTTCTGCCAAAAGCTGCAGAGAGTCTTCACCAGACCAAGCCTGCAGGGGCTCCCCTTTATTTTCACTGTTTGAAGCTGTCTGTGCACCATTGGGGCAAAAGCTGTGCTGCGTGACTCCATCCTCAGAGCCAGCCCGACATCAGGTCCTCAAATAAACATGCAAAGAATGAACACATGGATGGCTTTTCCCCCAATCAGCCAATTATGGGACCAGGTGGGAACAGGGTTTACCTGGAGAGGAAGCAAAGGACAGGCCGGAAGGGACCTGAACACAGACATCGTCAAAGGTCAGGGGCCCTGCGGGCGAGGGAGCCGCCACCCCAACTCGGGAAACGTCCCCACAACTCGAGTGGTGCTGCGGACCCTTTGTTCATGGGCAGACCCCTACCCCACCAAACCTGAGGGGGCGCCCCCTCCATGCTGCAGGGCTTAGACACCTGCAGCGAGCCAGCCAGACACACGGACCTCCCCCAGGGACAGTCCAGCCAAGGACTGAGGCACTCTCTCAGAAAATGCAAGGGAGAGAGAGGTTGGAAAGGAAGTGCTTTCCACCAACAGCGTCTGTTCCCCACCTGCCACCAGCAGGACCCAGAAGAGGCCAGGACCTGGTCCCTGTCATGCCCCATGCACTCTGTCTAGAACCATCCGGACCGTGTGACTTCTCCTAAGCACGCCCAGTCCCTCGGGCTTGTGTGCTCGCATAAGCCACTTCCCCTGCCTGGAACCCGCCCCCAGCCCCTCAGCCTCAGGTCCAGCACCTCTCCCAGAAGCCACTCCTGATGCACCTGTGTACTGACTCCGCCCTATCTGCGAGGACGGAAAACAACCCCCTCACCTTGGGCTGCAGGCCCAGCACCCGCGTGGGCCTGACCCCACGGAAGTCCATGCACGTCCACAGCAACAAAAGGAAGAGGAAAATCATGAGGGGCAGCAGGAGGCGGTGGGGCGCAGATGGGCCCTGATGTCGGACACGGGGCAGGCCTCACTGCCCTCAGAAACACCAGCCGCTGCCTTCCTCTGCTGGGAGGCTCAGGCCTTCAGTTAAACAAAGGACGTCGCATACCTGTCCTGCCAGCTGCCCTTCAGGTAGTCAGTGCTTGGAAGCAGTCACAGCGCCTGCGGCTGATGCCTGGAGCGCCCGGCGTGCGCTGGGCGCCGTCTCCCTTCGGCAGGTGAGGCAGCCCAGGCTCAGACCCAGGAAGCCCTGTGAAGGCAGCCTTGTCCTCCACAGAGCCTCCCGACCAGACGAGCCCTGCTCCCAGGCCCGAGGCTGAGCCCCTGGCCAGCTCGGCCATGCAGATAAGCGATCCTATGAAAACCTCATCTCCTGGCCGCTCCTTCTGGCTGTTTCCATGATGCCCCAAACACACGTGCCCTGGCAGAGCACACAAGCTCTCCTTCCTAAGAGCCAAAAGCTGTCCCTGCCGCTGCCCCTCTACCCACACATGCACAGAGCCCCATCCAACAGCTGGCCTCCTCTTTCGCCTACGGACACCTCCCCAGCTTCTCTGTCCCCACACCAGTCCGCCTCTCCCATGGAGCCAAGAGGTCATCTCAATGTGCAAAGCTGACCACATCACAGCCAGCAAACCATGCCAACGGCTGTCAACAGAGACAACCCTCTCAGCAGGGCCCCAGGCCGCGTGGGTGGACAGGACACCAGGCAGCCTCTGTCCCGCCCGCCCACTCACCCACCCCCACCACCCTTCAGATCACAGCCCAACAATGTCCTCAGGGAAGCCACAGCACCCCTCCCCATGGCCGAGAGCGCAGGACACCTCTCTCCTGCCCCAGCTGCACCTTCATACTATCTGTGTGACTTCAAGAGCGTGTACCTCGCACGAGGTCGAGGACCCCAGGCCAGGGCTGGCCCTACCTGGTGCACACTGGTGCACAACCACTGCCCTATAAGGCCCAGGCTCAGCCAGGCCCACGGCACATCCTGCCCACGGACTCCCCAAGACGCGAGTAATGGGACAGACGCCAGGGACCCTCAGCAGGGACGACCTGTGGCCTAGGAATCCCAGCACCAATTAACACAAACTGAAGTGATAAGGGAGCACACTTCCAGCAAAGGCTTCTAGGGCCCCTCCTCAAGCAAGGGGTTGAGAACATACTGCCAATAAAGCAGATGGAAATATTGATAAATAAAAAATAAACTTCCTCAGAAAAAAGGTCTCATTCCATTGGTGTTAATGAACAAGTCATTCGTGAGCTGGCTGGAACAAACAGGCTTATGTCCTCAGAAGCAGAGTGATGGTACTAAATTAAGGTCAGGGAATAAGACAGTTTACCCCATTACCCCACCTGCGCCTGCTCTGCCCCAAGCTCGGCAGTTACCTCCTCCCCTGTAATAAGCCGTGACTGTGAGTGCCTCCCGGAGCCCTGCAAGCCCTTCCAATCACCGGCCCTAACGGTGGCCTGGAGGACCCCCACACTCAGAAGTAAAGGTAGGCTCCCACACCGGCCCCTAACTCCACGCGTGCACACGTCAAAATACCGAGTACCTTTAAAAAGAACAAACTGTGATGATGTGGCGGGCGTCCGAGCCATGCGACACGGCAAGAGCAAGCTGTGGATCGCTGGGTCCGTCACCGGCAGGGTGAGCAGGGACATGTGGGCATCAGGTCCGCTCACGCACGCGTGAGATCTCTGAGGAAAATGCACCAAACACTGGTGGCGCGAGCTGCCTGCAGGAAGGGGGGACGGCGGCAGGCAGTGACGGAGAACTGTGCCCTGTCCACGCGCCTCCTGTCCCAAATCAGCACGGGCTTCTCCCAGGCCTGCTCAGCAAAACCCAGGCCAGGCCCTGTCCCCCGACAAGCCCCTTCACACCTGGCTGCTCCGCCCTCCAGGGACGCTGGGGAGCCCTGCTCAGCTTCCCACGATGACCCCCCACCCCCGTCCACCGGCTCAGCACTCGCCCCCACCTACCTGCCCTCCACACCCCGGACCTCAGCCCACCCTGCCCCCGGGGCGCCCGCCAGCCTCCCTGCACCCAATGCAGCACTGGTCTCACTCTCCTCTCTCCACCCTGGGTTCCAGGGCACAGCCGTGACCGGCCTGGCTCAGTCACCCACACAGCCCCACAAAGAACCTCGCCCAGCGCAAGAACCCGGTCTGAGTTCACTTCAGAATGACCTGTGACTCCCCCTCACAAGTCACAACCTTGCGTGTATAGACCCGTGGGGCATCAGACTGATAAATCAAGGTCCACTCATACCATTTCTGGCCCAGCAGCTTTAGTGCAGAGCACACGCAGATTTCTTTATTTAAAAGAGAAAGTACTCAGCCACTTCCAGAAGCTATTTTTAACTTATTACAAAAGCTTTCAGTTACTATAAAAGTGGTTTTAATCACTCCAATCTGCAGTCCCCTATGATCATTTAAATACCAGTGACCTAAGACAGCTTCCCCAGGTCTGCCATAAGGTAAAACTTAAAATTCTCAACGCCACGAGATTGGGGACATTAAAATACATGCCAGGTTTCCAAGCCAACAAAAATTAAGACACACCACGTACAACTGCCTTGGAAGTTAGATCTTGTCACCTTTCAAGACAGCACGAAGGCAACCTGGGTCTCGTCCACTGGCCACCATGACCTGGCCAAGGCCACAGTGAAGGGAAGTGGACGCATCCCACCCAGCTAGTTCTTGAAACCGCCCCAACCACCCGACCTGCCTGCACTTTATAAGGCCCCTTCCCCGGACACTCTACCTGAAACTTGGGCCAACCCAGGAAGGGAGCCCCAGGTGCACAGTCCTCAGAGGCCAACCTGCTCAAACGCTGGGCTCCTGAGATAGGATACGAGCTGTCCAAAGTCAGAGAGGCCAGAAATGACAGGGATGAGGCCAAAGCCCAAGCTTGGTCCCCACCGTCAGCCTGGAGGGTCTAGGGGTTCTGGGGCAGCAGCATCTCCGAACAGGCTCAGGACACGGACGTGCTCTGGCCCCCTGAGCTTCGGGTCCTCAGAACGCTCCCCACCCAAAGAGACATCCAAAGAGCAGCCGGGCAGAGAGCCCCCGCCGGGGCCAGCAGCCCCCCACCCCTCCTGCCGCTTCCTCTCGGCCCTCCAGGGGGGCGCCACATGGAACAGCAGGCACGGGGGAGCCAGACCCCTGCAGGACAGAGGCCGGCGTCCATGCAACTCCAGGTGGGCCCAGAAATGCGGGAGGGGCCCCAACACAGAGCCTGGCTCCCCTGAGCCCTTAAGAAGCCGAGAGGTAGGGGCTTTTTAACACTTTTGCAGAGAAAATTCCAAATGTATACAGAGTGACTGTCACTGCATGACGGACTTCCACTGTGCCTGCAGAGGTTCAGAATCACCATGATTCGATTCTGCCGCTGGTTTCATCCAGTCCCCCTTGCACTCTCCCCACAACACATATTTTTGGGCTTTTTTTTTTTTTTTTTACCTATTTCATAATGTGAATTTTACCTCAAAAACCCTTTACGTGAACTCTTCCTCGCAGGACCCTGGCCGGTTACACGTGTCACCCGAGGCCCCATCGAGGCACAGACTGCCTGCCCCTCCCAGCGCTCCTGGCGCCCCTGCCGGGAGAGCCCCCTCTGCCTTCAGCAGGCACAGTGCTGGGCTCTCTGTGGCCTCACACCAGTCCCACCTGTCCTAAAAGGCTTCAGAATCTCAACCGCTCTCTCCCATTCTTCCCTGATCTGCGCACACCTCACATGAAACACTCCGAACACAAGAACACCTGAAGGCCGATTTTGCCATTTGCTGAATTGGACCAGCAGCCCGGACCCAAAACCTCACTTGTACAGGGTCTCCCAGCGGTGCTCGGCCACAGGACCCACTGGGGACACGTCACAGCATCTCCTCAGGCCCCGGCACCAACAAGAGCAGCACTCCTGAGTCACAGGGGGGGCCTCTCCTGCAGGCCCGGCCATAGGAAAGGCCGGGTCCCCTCCTGGGACCGCCAGGGGCCCCTGCACCTCCCCGCCAAGCCCTGCCCCCAGCCCCGGGACACCCAGGGCCTGTGCCTCGGCGGCAGCAGGGACAGCAAGCAGGGCCTCCTGCAGGCAGCCCGCTCTTCCCTCAGCACGCTCCCAGGCTTCTGCACGTAGCCGAGCTCCGTGGAGGGCAAGGCCGCCTCCTCCAAGCAGGCCAGATCGCTGCTTCAGCAGATGCCCTCAAGCCCCGAGGCCTCAGCTAACGGGACCTGGCTATCCGGGTGCCAGACACGCTGCCATCGCCCAACAGGCGACCTGCAAATGCCCTCCACATGGGCCACCAAAGCGGCCAGGGTCTGGGGCACTTGGTCCTCCACAGAGGCAGGAATGCTGGACTCGAGCTGCAGGACATGCCTTCCACACTGCAGGCTGACCATGGTCCACGAGACAGACACCCCTCTGCCACCACGTGGCCCACTGAGGGTCCCCAGAACACAAGCCCACGTACAGACAATGAGCACAGGCACCCTCCCAGCACAGCAAGAAAGCTCCTGCCCTTCAGGGGCTCACCAACTCCAAGCTGCAGGGCAGGCATTCTAAGGCGCCAGCCACCGGAGGACACGGCACCCAGGTCTGCAAGCAGACAAGCCAAGGAGAGGCCCCAGATCTGTGTCAGCAGCCAAGCAGGGAAGGAAGGACACATCCTGTCCTCCCTGGGTGCCTCTGTCACGGAGCCACAAGAGGCCAGCCTGTCTCCCCCCTACAGATGCAGGCCCCGGGTATCCGGACAAGTGGCCCCAGAGAGCACAGGCCTGGCCGACACTCCCGGTTCCTCGTGACAGAAAGCATGAGGACAGAGAACCCGCCCAAGGACGGGCCCAGGGCGAGAGGGACTTGGCACAGGGCATGCTCGACGCGCTCAGGGAGCTCTCCTAGGCCGTGGCGACAAGACCTGCACAGGTCCTGAGAGCAGACTCTTCACACACACATTCAGGCAAGAGGAGCCCTGGCAGATGCTGCCTGAGGCAGCAGGCTGACGAGTTACCCACCCCGCCTGCCACCACCCACCATCCCAGGGCGCCCCAGGCAGGCCGAGAGAGGAGCGGCGGGGCCACGGGCCGGTCTCCAGCACATGCAGATCTGATGCAGCAGCCCCACCCCGCCTGCACCCCAGCCACTGTAGTCCTCGGCCTCCCTGCACCTGGGACCCGTGTCCCTACCCTCAGCACTCTCGCCTGCTAGACCAAGAGCCTGGCATGATGACACCAGGGCCTGAGCATGCTGGGGCCGGCCCGCAGGCCAAGGGAGGGCCTGCTCTCCTGCCAGGAGCCAGAGGAGCCCGGGCAGGGTGCAGGAGCCACGGGGTGAGGGAGCCACCCACAGGGCGCGGGAGCTGCAGGGTGAGGGAGCCGCGGGGTGTGCAGCGTGGGGTGA
>JAQQAC010015366.1:1319602-1341889 GCA_029783875.1 Phataginus tricuspis
CGGGAGCTGCAGGGTGAGGGAGCCGCGGGGTGTGCAGCGTG
The DNA here is from genome assembly GCA_029783875.1 of Phataginus tricuspis. Classification (NCBI taxonomy): domain Eukaryota; kingdom Metazoa; phylum Chordata; class Mammalia; order Pholidota; family Manidae; genus Phataginus; species Phataginus tricuspis. The sequence continues at coordinate 1,319,644 of JAQQAC010015366.1, forward strand.
GGGTGAGGGAGCCGCGGGGCACGGGAGCTGCAGGGTGAGGGAGCCGCGGGGTGTGCAGCGTGGGGCGTCAGCGACAGACTTAGTGTTCTGTCCCCACGATGCTCAAGCACCAACAGCACCTCTGATCACAGGGAGGCCGGGGCTTCGCACTGGGTCACAGTCACACCAGAGAAGCTGGAGTAAGGCACAATCCCCCAGTCCACCGGCAGCCGCCCAACTGACGGGCCTCAGTCACTTAAAGGAGAACTTCACTTCGCCTCTCCTGAGAGGCAGCTGCTCTCCTGGTGGCTCTGCTTCAGGGCACGCAGGCTCCCAGCTCGCACCACGCGGTGCTAACAAGCGCCAGCCCCCCATCAAGCCAAGCCCCCAGCTTCTCCAGGCAGAACCGAAGCGCGAGTTCCCACGCGGCCAGCCACCCACAAGCAACGGGCGCCGGGGGCCTTGGGAGGAGCAGGGGTGCAGTGACTCCCTGGCCTTTAGGAAATTCAAACGGGGACGTCTGCCCCACCCTCAGGAGAACTGAGGCCACGCTGGACAGGAGGGGGACCCTGGCTCCTGACACAAATGTCCGCGGCCGTAAGGACAGCAGGGCTTAAACCCCCGGTGATCCCGTACGGGCCACTCCTCATGGCCTCAGAGCTAATGTCCAGGGCTGTCAGGTGGGGAAGCGCAGGCCCAAATGCTCCCGAGACGCCGCCCAGCTGTCTCCTGCAGCCTGCCTGACACACTGGCTGGAAAGAGCTCCCCGCCAGGCAGGCTCCTGGGGCTGCTCCAGGGCGGCCTCCGTTTCCTGCTCACACTGGGCGCCCCGTGCCCTGTCCAAGTCCTCCTCACACAGGGCGGCCGTGCAGCCACCAGCCCCCTCCTCCCTTCCGGGCCTCTCTCAGGACCCCTAACGGCATGGGACTGGAGGACCTGGACACCGGCAGGGAGGGGCCTGCACCCTCCCGAACACCTGGGAAGTCGGGTGCACAGCAGGCCTTCAGGAGCACCTGCCGAGCCTGACTCAGGACACCAGAGGGGCCTCCTCGCCTCTAAAATAATACCCTGGGAATCCAGCATGGCCTCATTTGCCCAAAACCTTTACTATCCGGCTTTAGACTTTTTTTAAAATCAATTTAGAAGGAGGTATAAAAGTAGAAGAGACGTACCTACAAAGCCAGGAGAAAAGCCCTCAGAAGCATTTCAGAGCCAGTAAGCACAGAACCGCAGGCATGCTTACGCTGAGCACCTGGCGGGCTGCACGGCCCAGGGGAGCCACACGGGGAATGGCCCTCCAAGATTCTGGCGGAGTTTCACCTGGAAAGCATTTCCCTTTCATACTCTCTACGATGCTGTGAAGCCCACAGCCACACAGCCTGCTCTGAGCACGCAGAGGGGACAGGCTTGCACCCAGACTGGCGTCTCTGTCATAGCTTCCCGCCGGCAAGTCCCCCAGGCACCCAGCAGTCTCCTTACCCGCTCGGCTAGGGCAGCTCGCTGGGCCCAGCAAGGGACCGCAGGCCTGGCAGGGCTGGAGCCCCCCCACAGCCCACGGCACCAGCCTGCTTCCGCGATCAGCAGAGGCGGCCAACAGCGCGGCAAGCCCGGCTGCTCCGAGCCACCCGTGGCTGCCAGCGCGACAGCTGTCAGCAGGCCTCTGCTACATGTCTGCCAGTTACTGCTGGGACACGAGAGGGAATGACACAAGGGCCTTATCACCACAGCCAAGCAAGCCAAGCCCTACTTCACAGCCAGTGACACAAACCACACAAAGCCACCTGCCACGAGCTCACGCACCAATGTCTGGGGCCCACTGGACGCCAGGAGGAGAGGCTCTAAGGACAGCCTGGCTCCAATCACAAGACTGAGGATAACTGGAGAACAGAGACACTCCCAAGGCAGAGAGAGGCCAGGGACTCTGCCCCCAGGAGGCCAGCTGCTCGTCAAAGGCCAGGAGTGAAAGCTCAGGACACCTGCTTTCCGGATGGGCCTCCACGAGGATGTAAAAAGCTGAAACCGGCTCAGAAGTTGGCTCTGCTGCAGTCCGCCTCTCTGCACGGGGTAGCTCCCGGCCCTGGGGCTCAGTGGCACAGACGGGCAGGCCTAGGGGAGACCGCAGGCAGCTGACGGCCCTGCCAGACCCTGGGCTCCAGGAGGACAGCTCACTAGTGACCCACGGTAAGGGGCAGGCTGAGAGCTCTGAGGCATGAGCATGGGAGCAGAAGGAAAGCCGCACCCACGGACCCAGAAGGTGAAGCACTTCTCCTTCCTCCTCTCAAACCTGGACCAATTATAATGGAGCAGATGCTGGGCAGTTTGCCCACCTCCAAGCAACAGAGTGCTTCTCGGAAACCGAGAAGCTCAGGTGGTTGGAAATCGCACACAGTACCTAGGGCAACAGAAGTGCCCGGTCACTCACTAATACGACCCTTTCTGAGAAAGGAGCTGCACATTCCCCCTTCCCGGGTCTTGCAGGCCAGCCTGCAGACACCTTGGGAAACATCCGGGTCAGTGTTTCCAACCTGCACTCTGGGAGATGGCCAGCAGTTCTGGGGCACAGCTGCCAGGCTCGGGCCAGCACACCCACCTGCTGACTGCTCCCCGGGCAGTGTGCTGGCGGCCCCACATCCCACCAGCCTGCACGTGTGCTGGGAGCTCCTGTGCCCTCCCAGCCTGGCTGACGCACAGCTACACTGGGCACAGAGGGACAGGGAAGGAGCCACATCAGAGGCGTTCCTGCCACACGCCAACCTCTTCCTCTGCTTCTGTGGAATCAGAGGCCTGGCTACAGAGGACTCCATGCCCTCCCTGCCCACTTGGTGAGCCCCAACCACCGTGCGGGTTGCTGAATAAACTTTCTAAAAGCCAAGCCACTCGCTGGAGACTCCTATCTCCTCGGGTCCCTGCGACTCCACTTGGAAGCTCTGCTGAGACTCCGGAAGCACACTGCCCAGAGTAAGCACAGCGCCCGCTCTCAGGAGGTAACGGAAATGGAGACACTGCACTGCCGGGGGGCAGTGTGGCATCATCTACCAATTTCAAACATGTGCTCTCGAGGTAAAAGTTCTAAGAATTTATCCAACAGTACAGCACTGCTAACTGAAACAAACACAAAAAGCCCCGGTGGAAACAAGCCAGTGCCCACCAACAGGGGACAGAAGTTAAACAGGCTCACGCCTGCTACGGGCACCATGGCTGTTCGCTGCAGTCCAGCAGGGCGACTGTGGGCTGTGGAGACGCAGTCAAAGTCAGAGGAAAAGGTGCTGAGTGATTATAGAAGGCACCTGACTTCAAGGGGCGGCGCATACGGAGCCTGGACGCCCCACCCCCTCTGGAAAGCTGCGCAGGTCCATCAGGCGTTGCCCAGAAAGGCGGGCTGGGGTGAGAGCCCCTGGGGCAGCCCTGAGTCCGTGTCGGGAGAGATCGGGAGAGCCTGCTCTCGCTTCTCATCCGCTCCCTCCCGTCGTGCCCACTTGTTCCCATCAGCCACACAAACTCACTGACCTTCGAGGCCCACAGCCGGCCCCACCCGGTGCCCTGCCCCACAGCACCTGCCACGGGGCCCCAGGATCCAGGCAAATGGCAGTGTGGGTGGGTCCCAGCTGCCCGTGGGCCTCTGACAAGCTCAGGAGTGGATTCTGTCCCAGAACGAGGACTGTTTGCAGCCCATCCACCCGACTTGAGCCCACGTCACCTCCAAGGCCTTTCCCTTCCTTGGCAGGTCCTGCTGACTACGACCAGTCACCATTCACAGGTCAGCGTGGCCAAGGTGTGACTCCCGCATGACAGAGCACACACCAGGGTGACCCGCGCAGGCCCCAGTCGGCCCGGCACAACTCTGAAGGAGCCACTCATCTTCCTCCAGTCACTGCGGGTCAGTTTTGCCTTGTTTTAAGCTCCAAATAAATGGCATCATACAGTGTGACCGCCATGCGTTTGGCTCCTGTCAGTCAGCAAGAGATGGTCAGCGCTTTGGTGCAGCACCGCTCAGCCCCTTCCGGCCGCTGAGTAGTTTCCCACTGTGGGGACACAGCAATCTGCTCACCCACTCACCTACAGGCGCACGTTTCAGCCGTTCCCACTTTTCAGCTGTTGTGAATAAGGCCGCTATGAACACTTGCGGAGAAGTCTTTGTGGGCTCACAGGTTTCTCACTTCTCGAGTAACTATCTCAGGGTGGAACTGCCGGGACACAGTGCCAGTGAACAGGAAGCTGCAAGCCGTTTCCCAAGAGGCTGTGCCACCGTCCACACGAGAGTTCCAGTCGCCGCCCGTGCCCACCAGCAGTGGGTGCAGCCAGTCTTTCCAGGCGGAGCCACCTGTCGGGCTGGGAGTATCTCACCGCGAGCTGGACTTGTATCCCCCAGGACTGACGGTATCGAGCACATGCCGTGTCCTTATTTACCATCAGAGATCAGCCTCTACAGGGTTATCTGTTCAGTCTTTCCCCCATTTTTTTTTTAGTCTGGCCACCTTCTTGATTTGGAAGAGTTTTTTATTCTGGATACAAGTCCTCAGTCAGACATACACAATGCAAATACTTTCTCCTAGTCTACGGCTTGCCTTTTTCTTATGTCTTATGGGAGCAGAAGTTTTAGCTCTGATGAAGTCCAACATCAATTTTTCCATCTATAATTCATGATTTTGGGGTCCTAAGAACTCTTTATCAAACCCAAGCTCCTGGAAGTTTTAGTTCGTACACTTAGACCTTTGCTCCAGTATGAAATTTGGTGCAGTATGAGGTAAATACCTGTATTTGTAAATACAGATGTCCCGTTGTTTCAGTGACACCTCTTGAAAAGACTCTCTCATTGAATTATCACGTCACCTTTGTTGAAAATCAACGGGCTAATTCTTGGATTACTCCTGAACTTTCAATTCTGTGCCATCAATTTATGTAGCTCTTTCCAGTTACCACACTGTCTTGAATAGTACAGTTTACAATGTGTCTTGAAATCAGCCATGTAAACCCTCTAACTTGTTCTTCTTCAAAACTGCTATAGCTACTCTAGATCCTCTTTATTTGAATTTTGAACCTAGTTTGTCGATTTCTACTGAAAAACACTGCTGGGATTTTGGTTGGGACTGCACTTAATGTGTGGATCAATTTTAGAAAATGGACAGCTTAGCAGTACTGAGTCTTCTACTCCATGAACACAACCGCGTACCTCCCCACATACTTATGTTACCATTAAGGGTCTTCAACTTCTCTCAGCAACATCTAACAATTCTCAGCATCCAGGTCTTATTCATACTTTGTTAAGTTTATCCCCAAGTATTTCGTGTTTTTTGATGTTACTGTGAATAGTACGTACTTTTAATTGTTCATTGATAGCGCACAGAAATTCAACCTATTTCTGTAAATTGTCCTTGTGTCCTGTGAACCTGACAAATTCAAGTATTAGTTTAAGTGATTTTTCTTACAGATTCCTTGAGATTTTCTACGTCGTGACTTCACCTCCGGTTAGTGTCACTCTTTCCTGTGCAGTCTGCACACCTTTCTTTCCTCTCCTCACCACTTCCCCGGCCAGGACTCCGGTACTGCGGGCGCGGCACGATCGGCACACACCACAGCGCCTCCCGGGTGGGCATCGGCTGCCCCAGTGCTCACTACACACAGCTGCAGGGTCTGCAGAGGGCCGCATCTGGTGGAGCAGCTGCCCTTGTGCTGCTGGTCCATTGAGTTCGGTCCTGAACAAGTGCTGGATTTTTACACCCCCAACAAGGTGCTCATAGGTAGCCCCCGATTCTATGAAAGCGCAGAACCACACTGACCCACTTTCTGAGGACGACGCCCTGGGTACGGGAGGGATGCCGTCTCTCCCATCAGCCCCTCTCAGATCCTCCTCCTCTGCAGGCCCGAACGGTCACGCCAGATTGACGCAGACATGCCGAGAGTCCACCTCCAGTCCCTTTTAATCATTCCCCGATGGACCGCACTCCTGGGGCTTTCCACATGCCTCCACTTCCACCAAACTGTTGCTCTCAGAGCCCCGGGGTCAAACTCACCCACCCTCCTGCTCCGAGCACTCGGGACCCTACCCCTGCTGACCTTCCCTCCCACCCATGACCCTCCTGGTCGTGACGCCCCTCCTGCCTGTGTCCCACACAGCCCACATGCTGGATATCAGGTGTCATGCAATGTCACGGGCGGACAAGCTTATCTGTCAGATAAGGAGACTTGGCCCCCGGGGCTTCCCTATAGATTCACACTTCATGAACCTCCTCGGAACATAGGAAGAAACCCCAAACTAGGAAGAGGGTGCCGACTATCATGCTATGGGGACTCTTCGGGGTTCTTGGTCTCTCCAGCTATTAACCCTGATCTCTGTCCCTAAGCTTCATAAAGCCACAGAACCCTCTGAGAAGCCACATTCCTGGCCACAAAGAAGAGCCCAGGCAGGGACTACTTGTGATCTACAACATCACAAAAGCTCAAAGACCCAGGGCTTTAAGGATCTTAAAAGACCGGTCAAGACCAGTAGGCGTGGGACAGTCCACAGTGGCTGGCAGGCTGCCCAAAGGCAAGCAGGAATCGTAAAACCACGGGCCTCTCACCCCCATCACCACAGCCCTGGTTGCAGGGAACAAGTCCCACGCACAAGAACAGCAGGCAAGCCTGACTTCACACTTACACCCCAAGTCTGACCCACCAGCCGCCGCAGAGTCGCAGGAATCAGCAGAGGTGAAGGCCTGCCCCAAGTGACCCACTGGGGACAGGAAAGGTGAGGAGGGGGAGTGAGGCTCCAAGGGGCCTTGGGAGTGGCCACAAAAGCATGTGACAGGAAGCTCGCCCTCCCACAGGAGCCCAAGGACAACGGGGACGCACCGCCAGCTTCTCCAGCAGGTGCTGGCTGCTCAGGACACCACCACTCCCGTGCTGCTGCGCTCAAGGCACTCTGACGTGCATGCCCGTGGCCCCCTCCACGCACCGCGAGGAAGCTCGCACCCCCTTCCCAAGGACAAGAAAAACGGCCCGGAGCAGTGGCCAGACCACAAAGAGCACACCTGCCATGAGCAGGACAGGAGCCAGCCTCGGCCGTGCCACCCACTCCACCAGTCACACCCCTCTCCTGCCCACCCCACCGCCGATGAGTGGGGCAGCCCGGCCTCTCCTCTCCCTCTCCTGGGGCCCGGTCACAGGGAGAGCACAGGCAGGTGGGGCCCAGCTGGGGAAGCCAGCAAAGCTCCCCACCTGCCAACCTCGCTCAGGGGTTTGAAAAACCTCTGAAAAGCCCCCGGTTTGAAAGTGGATCCAAAGAGGTCCAAGGAGCAGCTGCACTTGCCACTCAGGCCAGAGGCGGCGGCCACTGTGACCGGCCTGCTGGCCCAGCTGACGCCGGGCGCTCAGACACTCCAGGAGTCGGCCCGATCAGGCGCAAGCGGGCTTCTCATCTCCCGCACAAGAAGGAAGTCACGGACGGTTCCCTTCTGAGGGGAGTCTCCCTGCGAGCAGGAGGGAAGCCCCCACAACAGAAGTTAGCACAGAACATTTAGGCCCAGCTGGGGCCGGCCCTGTGGGGGTCCGGGTTCTGCAGGTGTGATTCAAGGGGAAGCGGCGGCCTCACCTGGCCACTGTGACTCAGCAAGGCAAAGAGAAAAAGAAGAGGCATTTTTCAAGCGACGGGCAGCTGGAGTCAACAGTGCCGTCAGAACAGTCGTGGGTTTCAGAACCAGCAGTCCACCGGTGTAATTACAGCTCTTCAAAGGTTCTCAGTCCTGGCCCAGTTTCCAAGAGCAGCAGGAAAGACAATGAGGGAGTTACAGTCCTAAGTTACACGAGCGGAGAAGACACCACAGGCCCACGCCCCAGGCTGCAAGGACGAACCAGGTGATCCATCCCCCACCCGCACCGACAGGCCGCCCCAGGGCAGCCAGTCCTCAGGGGCCGGGGGCCTGGGGCTAAGCGGCGGGCAGAGGCAGGGCACGCTGGATAAGGGGGGCAGAAGCCCCCGGATGGATGGGCGGCAGGGGGCAGTGGCGGGATGCCTGTCCTGCGCACTCCCCGGGGGAGAACAGAGGCCCGCCCCCGCCTGCTGCCCCACTGTGCGTCCTGACCCTCAGCCAGACCAAGGCAGCTGCTGCAGGGGCCTTGCTACAACAATAACCCCCACGTTTTCCTTTTCCACCACTAAGACTCAGTTCACCTCCACTGGTTATAGCTGCCGAAAGGAATGACTTGCCCTAAAAGCAACTACTTCCCAGGTATACACAGACAAGCCCCTTAACAAAGCCCAGCAACACAGGGCAGTCACATGCTTGCCACCACCTCAGAGTGGCTGTCCGGCTGTAAATGAAGGTGTTGCTGAGCCGAGGCGGGGAGAGCCCGAGTGCCGTGACAGCGCCTCATTCAACCTGAGCAGCTGCCCCGGCAGGGCCTCTGCTGGAGGTCGTGGAGACTTCGGTGCCTCCCACCCACCTGATGCTGAAGCCCGTGGTCTGGTCCAGTCTCTCCCAGCTCTGCAGCTTGGCCAGCAGCCTCTGAGAAGACAAGGCAGAAAGAGCACAAGGCCCCTCACCTCCCGTCCCAGGACTGCACGACGCCCACCCTCCTGCACTCCAGGTCACCAGCGGCCGCCCCCATGCGGCATGCGTACATCAGCCCCCAGGCCAAACACCATCAGTGCTGACAGTGGGGATGTCAGGCCCCAGATCCTTCACAAGGGCCTGTGCTTATCTCTGAGCTCCGTGCCTGCCAAACGCCAAAACAAAGCCCCACAGCGTGCTAGGGGCACGTTCCTTCCCAGCTGGAGGACTTGGGGGCTGATGGCCTCCTGGATGGCCCTGTTCCCAGAGCCTGCAGCCCAGAGAGCAGACGCGAGGCGCAGGGATCACAAGGCCCGCTGCCTCCCCGGGTCTGCCAGGCGCTCCTCAGGGCACATGGACTCACCCAAGGGCCAACCTCACCTGACTCCACTCAGCCTTCTAGGACCTGTGGCCCAAGGGGAGGAAAGCCTGCCCAGCAGAGAAGGCGGGAACCTCCCCACCCCACTGCCTGCCCCTGTACTGCACGCTGACCCACACCCCAGAGTGAGCCTCACTCCCTGTCCAGAATGTAAGCAACGTGAGGGCCAGGACCACGTGCCTCTGACCTCCCAGCACGTCCAGGTGGGAATAGTGTCTGTCTCAAGTGCCATGTGCATCTCCTCTCTGACTCGCCGTCTTTATCAGTTTCCTAGCACTGAGTGGCTTAGACAGTAACACCATGCATCCCCCATCTCACAGCGTCCAGGTCAAAAGCCATGTGAGGGCCTCACTGGGCCAAGACCCAGGGGCCGGCAGGGCCGCACCCTCAGGATGCTCTCGGGAAGACCCTGGCCCAGCAGCGCGGAGGCTCCCGGCCCCTCCCATGCCGCGGCTCCCACCGTGTGACAGGAGCTTGCTCACACTGGCCACATGAGCGCCGTCTCCCTAGCACAGCCCGGCTGGCCGCACCTTCACGCAAGGCAGCAGAGGGCAGCTCTGGGATAAGGACTCGGCCAACTCTGGGGCCACTATGCTGCCCAGTGGCTTCCGCATTTCAGGTGAGCAGGAATGTCAGAACTGAGCGCGTGGGTCCTCTAGGCAGACGGAGGCCCACCGGGGACGGCCCCGGGCCCGGCCCTACCTCTTGCTCCAGCTCCAACTCCACCACCTTCTCCTGCATCTTCTCCTGGCGCCCCAGCCTCCGCTGCAGCCCCTCCAGCTCCTCCCTCAGCAGCCCGTTCGTCTCTTGCATCTCCCTGGCAGGGCCAGAAACAGCCGTCAGAAGCCACGCACAGCAGGCTCGGGCAGGAGCCCAAGCGGCTGGAACAGGGCGCCCGCCCGTGGAGCCGCCCCCGCGCGCCGCCTCACCGCAGGTAGGCGTTCTCCTCCCTGAGCTGCTTCAGCTCCCTCTCCACCTTGGGCAGCCGCCCCAGCTCGGACTTCATGCTCCTCACCACCGCAGCACCCTGCTCCTGCAGGGACAGCTTCTGCTCCAGATCCTGGTGGGGGCCAGACACAGAGGAGGAGAGACGGTCGCACCCGACCGTCCCAGGTCCTCAGCAACTTCCAGGGCCTGGGCCCCTCCTCCAGGAAGCCCGCCTGACTGCACCAGGTGTGCCTCTGCAGAGTGCAGGGAAGGTTTCCAGGCTCCCCTGTGCCAGGCTGCCCTCAGGGCGGGAACCTCGTGCATGCAGGGCCCAAGGACACTCGGCAAAGCCTCCCTGAATAAGCAATCAGCAACACATCCCCTCCCCCATGCCAGATCTGCTCTGATGCTCCAGCACACACGTGTCACAACAGTCTTTCCCATATTGAGGACAGACTTCTCTTTACAATCTGTGGTCCCCCTGGACACAGCAGAGGCAGCTGGTATCCACCAGTAACAAGCCGCAAAGAACATGAGACCAGGACCAAATCAGTCACTCAACAAACACTGAAGGGGCCCACCCCTGCGCCAGGAACTGGGTCGGGTGGTGGGGACAGGGTGACACAGATGGCACAGACGGCCGGGGAGGCCTGCACAAGGAGGAGCTTGAGGTCGGCCGGAGGAGACAGATGCCCGCTGCGCAGACAGGCCCAGGGCTGCAGCCGGGAGGGCGAGGGGCGGGCAAGGCCGGGCAGCACATGGGAGGCGAGCGCTGCTGTGGAAGGGGCGGGCAGGCACTGCAGAGAGAGCCCAGGAGCTCGGCCCCGGCGAGACGGGCTCAGCTGGGGGCAGCCGGGGCCCCTGATCACTTGGGTGGGGACGGGGCTGGGGTGCCGCTCTAAAGGCAGCAGCAGCCACAGTGGGGGCCCAGAGACAATCAGGGAAAGCTGCGGCAGGGGCGCGGGCATCCACTGTCCCCCAGCGCCACAGCGCGTGCCCCGGTTCAGGAACATCAACGGGCCTCGGGAGAGCTGAGCCCACCGCCACCGGGTCAGGCCAGGGGCCAAGGCGGAGCAGCTCACCCGGATCCTCTGTTCCTGGTCGGCCCTCGCGTCTTGGCTGGCCTCAAGTTCCTGAATCTTCTGATTAGCTTCCTGCCATTTTCTATCAAGAGAAAAGTACATCACGTGCAGACGGAGGTAGGTGGTAAAGCCCGCAATTCACCCTAAAAGCCCTCCAGTCTAGACACATTCCAGGATCCCAAACTCCAGCCCCTGCCGGTGGCTCTGTGGCCTCTGTCTCCTCACTGGGTCAGGGCAGGTGGCTAAGCCCAGCCTCAGCCCCCACAGCTCTCATTCCCCTGCCCCGCGGCTCACACCTGCATAGCTGGGGACCACGGCCGGGGACCCACTCACAACAGACCCCTCGGCCCACAACTCCAAGCGGCCAGAGCTCCTAAGGCAACGTCTGCTAAGGTGACCAGCAAGTTCTTCAGGAGGGCGCTCAGCCACAGGCAAGCTCCTGCCCCGCTCCGTGCCGCTCAGACTGCTCCCTTGGCCCAGAAGGTCCGGCCCAGCCACGTCCCCCCCGCCCCACGGAAGTCCCACAGAGCCTCCAAGGTCTGGCTCTCTCCATGTGATGTCCCCCCACCCAGGGAGGGAAGAAACAACTGCTCCCTCTTCCTGTTCTCAGAACATTTAAGACTCTGCTCTGCTCTGCCACTTATCATCCCAGCTTCAGAAGCCTCGGTGTCCAGTGCCTGCCACCCTGTGCAGGGGACGACAGCACCAAAGGGCACTGTGGGTCCTTAGAGCATTGGCACACATGGCCCCGTGGAGTCTGGGCACTCAGGCCACAGGGGCCCAGGACAAGCCAGGGCCTCCCTGTCTGGGTCTCCCACGTGACTAACCGTGGACCCGGAGCTCAGCACACACCCCAGCACACCGCGGGCTGCCTAGAGCAGGGCGATTAGGGCGCCAGGTGCGCACACACCCCGGCAAAGGAGCACAGAGCTCATGCCAGGACGGTGGGCCCTGCCGGCGCCGCCTCACACACCTGCGCTCCAAGTCCAGCTGCTCCTGGAGCTCCTGCTTCTCAGACTCCAGGCTCTTCACCTGCATCTCCTGGCCCATGGCGTTCCACTGCAGCTCCGAGATCTTCCCCTTCAGCGCACTGATGGTCTGAAGCAGAGCGGGACACGCAAGCCACTCACTGAGCCACCAGCACAAGAGTGCAGGAGGGCCTCCCACAGGAACGGGGATGACACCCCCGAGAGCTGGTCCCCTCCCACCCACTCCAAAGAGCAGGGACAGAGCCGTCTCCTCCTTCAGGACACAAGCCTCAGCAGACAGGACACCAGCCCTTAACCCAAACCCAGAGCCCCCAAGCCTGAGACCTGCCTCGCATTTCCCTGCAGCTCCCAACAAGAGATGAAGTCGGGACGACAGGCTGCCAGCAAGCCAGGCCTGGGCCTCCTACTGGACGCCCGGCGGCCCCCTCAACGTCCCGCCGCTTTGGACCCTCACTGGTCCCGGGCATGCTCTCACACCAGTCCCCCTCAGCTGGAGCTCCTTCCCCAAAGCAAACCAGGCCACCTGTCCAGCCATGTGTTATGAACCACAGCCGGTACCCACCAAGAAGCTGTAAATGGGGGACTGAGGCTGTCTTCCCCGTGAGGCCACAATAGCCCACAGAACGGAGGGGCCTCAAGGGTGCCATGGAGGTGGGAGCATCCCCAGCCGGAGTGGTCGGCAAGGAGAGCAGAGGGCAGAGCTTCCAGGACATGTGGGGGGCACCCTCGCCAGGCAGCCTGGTGGTAACCATGCCCCCATGGCTCTCTCAGGGGAAGAGCACACACCAGTCAGGCCGGCAAGAAAGCTGCCTCCCTCAGAAGCATCGCTGCAAATCACCAAGTGGAGACGCGGCCCCATCCACCTTGGGATGGGGAGCTGGCCCGGATGACCCCGACAGGCAAACTCCATCCCCTAGGGCGGCCTCTGCAGACACCAGGGCCCGGGGCCCAGGCACCAACCCAACACCCATGTGAACATATCAGCAGTCACGCCCCGGCTCCCGGGGGGCTGCCACAGGGTGTCCAGGCCCCACTCCATCAGTCCACACAACCTGCTCTATTACAGTAAGGACCAGGGACTGTCAATCTGGGAACCAAAAAGAATGGAGGCACTGAAAACATATTTAACAATGAGCACAGCCTTCAGGTTTTCCTGAATTCAGTAAACACACAGACACCGGGCTGCACTGCACACGGGGGTCAGATGGCCCACGGGGGACAGAGCTGTGGGAAGCCAGGCCACCAGCAAAGGGACGTCACAGTGATGCGCACATGAACCAGGCACCCAGATAAGAGCGTAAAGCTGGAGAAGGGAGGGGAGAGCCTCATCTGAGTGACCAGGGAAGGCTTCCCCAGGGCGCTGAAGAGAAGCAACGTGTGGAGTCCTGCGTCCCAGCTGGCCACGACCTCTCCCATGCCGGGCCCGGCCCAGCATCCTCTGCAGACTTCCGAGGTGAGGGTCTCCCCCCTGTGCTCTGCACCGACCAGTGTGCAGCGCCTGCCCGCTCCAGGGGCCCCGCGCCGGCCTCCAGCGCATGAGCTCAGAAGGAAGCGCAGGCAGGCGCACCAAGGGCAAGGGGGCCTTGTCTTGAGGCCTCTCACGGCTCCTCTCCTGCCAACATCCACATCAGAAGACAGATGTAGGAACAACTTTAACATGCTCTCCAGCGCTGCCAAGGCAAAAATAACCCGGAGCCTGCTCCCAAGGCTCTATCAAGTGGAGAAAAGCAGCAGACAGAATACCAATGACCCCACGTCCCCACTCCCTCCCTGGCAGCATTTCATTTATTCCCTCACAGCACCTGTGACCTTGAGCTGCACAGCAAAGGGAGCGGGAAGGTCAGAGAGTCTGATTTCCACCAGCATCGAGTTCAGGCTCTTTCTAAAATGTATGCAGCTCTCAACTGGTAAAGGACGGTAAGGACTACAGTCCGCATATACTCTGGCTTCAAGGGCATTCTCAGATGCTAACAAACCATGCTAATAATCAAAGAAACACAAATCCAGAGGCACCTACCTAAACTTTCTGGAAGAAAGGAAAAAAAACTGGTATTTCCAGAAAATACCACTATCTGTGACACAAGGTGAGGCTGCTGCGATACCAGAACACTCAGAGCACAGCACAGCACAGCGGCGGGCAGCGAACGCCACCGGGAAGGCCAAGCGGGAGAGCGCACTACCCTACTCCCAGGAACCTGCGCCCACGAACCAACAGGCGCAAAGAGGCTACGTGCACGGAGCACCTGCCACCTGCATGTGTGCGCATCAGGGGGCCTGCACAGGAAAAGACAAGACATTTAAAGATGACAAAACGCAGGTTAGTCTTCCGATAAAAACCATGGCAAGGACTAAAGTGCTCAGCTCAGCAGCCGAAAGCCAGAACGGGAGACTGGTGGTTTTACTCTGACAACTGTGCACAGAATGCGTGTGCACAAGCGGGAAGCAGAACCAGAACGCAGCACTAGGGCGCCGCAGCGGCAGAGCGCGGGGCCGGTCCCTCTCCTCCCTCGAGGAGGAGGAATGGCCGGTGGGGGCAGCCCATGGCCAGACGCAGCCCTCACCTCGCTGGCCGCGGCCAGGCCGGCCTCCTTCTCCCGCAGCTTCCGGCCGGCTGCGTCCAGGCTCTGCCTACACGACCTGTTGCGCTCCAGCTGCTCCTGCGCCTCCGCCTCCGCCTCCGCCTCCCGCTCCTGCAGCTGCCGAATGCGCGCCAGCAGCTCCTGGTTGCGGTCCACCTCGCGCTGCCAAGAGGGGGCACTGGTGAAGTGAGTCGGAGCAGAGAGACCCCCCTCGGTCCTCCCCCAGGACAGGGACCCCTCCAGTACATCCAGGCCCCTCTCGGAGGGCACGTGGCACCACACAGTCACCATCTGCAGGGAGGAGAGGCAGCCCGACACCCACACTTGGGCGCGACCTCAGAAAGCCATCTGAGCTCTGTCAGTGGCAGCTTCTGTCTGGCTGCACTCCAGTGTGATGCGTCGGCGCTCTGCCCGCGAGCAGGCCCCGGGCAGGGACAGGCAGCACACACAGGGGCCCGCACATGGGACCAGCTGACCCAGCGCCCCCGCGGGCCACGAGGGAACACTACCCTCCACAGACCTTCCGGGCCCGCTGTGTAGGTGTCGTGCTGGCAAGGAGGCTGCAGATCCCCGCGGCCTCAGGAGCTGACCGTTAGCCACTGAGGAGGTTACCCTCAGCCAGAGAAGCAAAGGGGCCACACAGTGGAAGCCAGAGTCCAGGGGCAAAGGCGGCAGCCCTGGTCAGGTGAAGCCTGACGCTGCTGGCCTCTGACCTCTCCTCAGGAAGCTGAGCTGCAGAAGCTCCCCAAGGACCAGCGGGCACCCCACAGCCCACCTTACTCAGCACAAGTGCTCCTACGAGGCCCTGCAGCCCCGCACCAACGAGGGGCTTAACAGCAGTGCAGAATGTTGTGGCCTCCTCAGGGGAAGCTCCTCAGGGCTTAGAAGGACTCAGAGGACAGCCTCCAAGCAGCAAAGGATCCTCGCACCACCCAGGAGTGAGGGCACGCTGGCTCTGCACACCACAAAGTGGGCCAGGGCACCTCTACCCGGGCCACCGGTCCCAAGTGCGCACGGGACCATCCAGGCAGGCCCACAGACCCCAGACCCCCAAGGATCCCCACCTCACAGGCATCTCCACACTGGAGGGGATCCCCACCCTGTCTTCCCCACCTGCTACCAGACTGGCAATCCCTGAAAAGCCGTGACAGATGCCCAAGTTTCAACGGAACAGCGTGAAAACCACTGGCTCCCCATCCCGCCATGTCTGTGGGTAGAAAGGGAGAGGCCTCCAGGGGAGGCCGCGCTCAGTGTGGGGCCCTGGATGAGGCTCATCCCTGTACCCCAGATTTCACCACGGAAAGACTTTCAGCAGCCCTGCAGCAAACCCCTCGCTCATCCGAAGAACGTATCCTGCACACCTAGCAGGTGCCACAGCCTGCCGGGGCAGCCATCACACGCCTGTCCTCGAGGGACTCGTGGCCGAGAAACGCCAGCAGCTCCAGACCCGTGCCCTCTACCTGAGGGTCCCGGCAGCAACACGATCCCCACCATCTGATGCCCTGGCACCACCTCCTCCCCCCTCAACAAGGGCACCTGAAGAGCAGAAGGCGGCCACGGCCTCACCCAGCCCTTCTGCACCGGCTGCCCCAGGACGGCCCTCCTAGGACAGCCAAGGGCGTCTGTGAGCCTGCCTCAGAGAAACACCACCAGGAACAGCACCAGGGCCGTGCCACTTGCAGGTTGTGTTTCCAGGCGCTGAGCCCCACACACCATGGCAGGAACCTCCCTGCCATACATCCCACTCGTGTCACACCCTCAAAGATACCAGCTATTTTACAGGGACTAGGAAAGTACGGGAATATGCCACATAAGGCCAGACAGCCGTCCGCTGGGAAAGCACAGGCAGTCAGAGACTTCCTGGCCCAACACTTGGCTTGAATCTTGGCAGCTTTCCCACAGCTCATTGGCACTTATTGAAAAACCCTAGCAAAGAGTGCTGCTGATAAAAGCAAAGGAAGGAATTTAGCCCTAAGTAAATACCTAGCACCTTCTCTGGGTGACAGGGGTTGTGCTTTCCCAGTCGGCCCTGAATAAGCCAGGGTCAACAGGGACAGCCCCCAAAATTGGCGATCTTGGCTCTGAGGCCTTATAACCATGCGAGCAAGACCCTGCCTGGACCTGAGACCCTTATGCAACCAGGTGACTTTCTAAGCCTGTCACCCATGCCACCTGGCATATCTGCTGGATCTGCACCCCAGTTCTTCCAGAGGGAGGGGACACCAGGCAGCAGGCTGAGAGGAATTCTGCAGGGCAGGCTGGCCCACACAGCCATCACCCGGGTCCTGCCCTCCTCCAGGACAGCCCACAGCTGGCATGCAAGGCCCGAGCACGCAGCCCAGGGGTGGTGCACTGGGCTGCCGGCCAGTGGGCTCTCCCCACAGCCTGCAGGGAGCATGCCCGAGCCACTGCTCCAGGTGGCCCCCACACCAGGCAGGCCCTGGCTCCAGGCAACACGCCCGCCCCCCACCCCCCCCACCGCCAGTCACCCACCTCGTAGCGCCGGGCGCTGGTGCTGGCGGCCCGCTCCAGCTCCACGCGCGCCCTCTTGTGGCTCAGCTCCAACTGCATCTTCTCGCGCTCCACCTGGATGAGGTGGGACTCCGCGCGGATCTGCTCCGCCCGTTCCTCCAGCTGACAGGCACCAACGGAAGACAGAACCTTCAGTCGCCGTGCCAAACAGCCGAATGCCCGTTCAACACTCACTCACTGAACACCTGCCCCAACGAGGCCCAGCTCAGCCCTGGGGCACAGGTAGGGCGCTGGGTCCTCAGCTCAGAAATGGGTGCAGGGAAGCAGCAGAGGAGGAATGAAAAGGGCAGGAGTACTTCAGGGTGACCGTGGCTGGGCTTGCTGTGCAAGAGGTCTACCAGCTCCCTACTGCTGCGCGACAAGTCCCCACACGCTCAGCAGCACAGAGACCCAGATGTTAGCACATGCCCAGGGTCTCTGATCAGGGCCTCACAGGCTCAACAGTCCACAGGGCTGCATTCCCATCTGCCACAGTCCCATGGCTGCAGGGCTGAGGCTCCACTTCCTGGCTGCTGTCAGGGCTGGGCTGTCACCCGTGGAGGCCACCCATATTCCCTGACATGTGGCCCCCTCTACCTCCAAAGCCAGCTACGTAGAATCTTCCACGTGTGGGATCCCCTCCCTGATGCCCTGACTCAGATTTTAAAGGCTCGCTGCTTAGGTCAGGCCTGCCTACCAGGTACTCTAAAGTCAACTGATTTGAGAACTTAATTTTATCAGCAAAATCCCATCACCGCATGCGTAGCGTCGATTCAGTGTGGGTAAGTGAAAAAAGGGCAGCCTCCCAGGCCAAGAGCGTGAGGGCCCCTGGAGAAGTCAGCCTCCCACAGATACCAGGCAAATAAAGATGAGTTCGAGCCTCGAAGGGCGTCCGCTTCCCATAATCGCTGACCGCAGGGCCTTCTTCACGTGGGCTAGAGTCTGCGCATGCCAGGAGTGGCTGCCAACCAACAGCAGTGTATCTCCCGAACACTTAACAGAAATGCATTATCCCGGGCTACACCCCAGAGACACAAAATCAGAATCTTCCTTTTAAACACATTCTCATTCTCAGAAGAGTCACATGAGCATTAACATTTGCAAGGCGCTGGGCTAGAGCAGGTGGTTCCCGCGGTCAGCAGGGCTACCCGGCACCGTCTGGAGACACCACTGACGGCCACCGGCGGCTGGCTGGGAGGGGGCCGGGTGTGCCACTCAGGGTCCCACAAGGCACAGACAAGTCCTGTGAGATGAAGGGTCCTTCAGCCAAAGGGTCAACAGAGCAGAGCATGAGAACTCCTGGGCCAGGACAGGTACCTTCTGCGCCCGTCACTCTCTGGGACCCAGCCCACACTTTCTTTACCCTCTTTACACTTCCTCTCATTTCAACTGCACCTTCTTGTCATCCGGGGGTCCCTGGCTCTACCCTCCATCAAAGCCACTGGACCTCCTAGTCTCTCCGTGTCTGTAGCTAGGGACCAGCTTCTCCTGAGCACGCAGACCCAGTTCCAGGGGCACCACCACACGGGGACCCGGACTCCCAGAGGCAGGGATCTGCGGCCACATCTTCTCAGAACGTTGACTGCTTCTGAAGCGGAGTACCTGAAATGCGTTTATATTTAAACCGTCGCTGACCTGCCCCGGAGCAGGCGGTAAAACATTTTCACAGCGGCAGGAACCTTAGAAAAAGGAGGGGGACTGGTAGGGAAGGCACTGACCTCTGCTCCAGACCCCAGGACAGTAGCCTCTCACTTCCCTCACCTGGCATTTGGGGGCAGCTCAGTAGGAAAGAGAAGGAAACTGCTGAGTGAAATCCTGGGACAGAACAGGCCAAGGGGAGGGCCCCAAAGCAGGTCCTGCGGCTCCAGGGCTCCAACCAGCTCCCTGTGGCCATAGCTCTCGGCGGGATCCCCCAACAGGGGAAGCCCTTCAGAGCCCTAGCTAAGTGAGAACCTGGGCCGCCCAAGCCCCAGAGCCCATAGGTCCTATAGTTCTGAGAGGCCAAAATATTCCAGACATCTGAATCAGTAAAATTTTAACACTTTTAGACCAAAGTTGTCAACTTATTTTGCATGTGAACAAGGACCCAAAAAAAACTACAATCTATTACCACCACCATTCCAAAACAAGTGTTTTGACATCAAAAACAAAAACAGACATAAAAGATCTGATTTCAGAATAAGTAACAGTCCTTCCCAAAAAAGGGCAGTGAGTAACTTAGCTCGCTAACCAATAAGTCATTCAATTATCGGCAATGAACGCACACAAACACACCCGTGTTTGTTCTACCAAACGTTGCATGGGCCTCAGTGGGGCTACCAGAACAACAAGGCACTCCGGCTCACGTGACACAGGAACCTATGACAGAGCAGTTCCTGCCGCCCGTGGCATCAACGGGACAGAAGGAACACGGGCAGAGAAGCCAGGGACCGCCTGACGCCGCGGCGGCAGAGTGGCAGGGGCCCAGCAAGGCTGCAGACGCCACACCCCACTCCTTGTGTGGGCCCGGTGATCCCTGCCCCAACTGGGACTGACCCCACAACTGTCTGGAACCTGAACTTGACCCTTTTACAACAGACACTGCAGCAAGCACTGCCAGGAACTTAGAATAAAATTAAGTAAGTCTATTTTCAGGGTACTGTAGAAATCACCCATGGCAGACTGAAGCCAGGCTCTGCAAATGCCCCCCATAGTCAGAGACCATTACATAGCCAATCCTCCACTCTCTGCCGGGGCTTTCCCAACGGGCTGGCCACAACCTGTGTTCACAACACAGCCTTCCCCTGTGATATACCTTCAAGGGAGCCAGCAACTGGCTGGACAATTCCAGTGGCTGCGCTCCCAGGCAGTTTGGGTGTTTCCCTCAATTTAATGAATGAACTGGCTTTCCAATCCTACCATTACTGTCTATGAGCTCATTAATGTGGGTGCAATGCTGAGTACCAGACGCACCCTGGAAGTGCTGGTAAATCAAGCTTTTAAGCCGGGACAATTCAGGACCAGACCGTGGCCTCCAGCTCTCTTCCCACAACCAAGAATACCCATGCTGGGGATCTGGGAGACAGCCAGCTGGCCTCCAGGCTGAGAGAACACTGACCCGCCTCATCTGTAAGGAGCTTGAACCAGTCCACCTAAGGGCAGGCGTCCTTACGCAGAGGCCCCTGCCCCAGCACGCGGCACCCACCTGCATGCTCTGCTGGTACTGCATCTGCAGAGAGCCCGGGGCGGAGGCGGGAACATCCGACCCAGAGCCTCCCTCCACTCGCTGGGAAATGAAGCTGTTCAAAGACCTCAGCGTGGAGAGGACGGTGGTGTTTTCCCCCAGGTCCTCCATGGTCACTTCCCTTCTGGAGGAAGACAAGGGAGGGGTCACAGCAAGCCTTCCCAGGTGCCATCAGCTCTGCCAGCCGCCCGGTCAGGGGGTGCCTCTGGGCAGCCCCACTCCTTAACACTCTCTCAGAGCCCTAAAACCTTCCGGTGTCCATGACCACGTTCTTCGGGGTTAACTGGGGGCCCACACTGCCAACTTACCAGAGAGGAACTGGAGGCATAAAAGACAGCATGCCACCAGGCCCCTGGCCGTCAGAGTGCGGCCCGGCACACCAGCAAGGGGCAGATGGCCCCGGGCAGAAGGCGTTCTGCGGTCCGGTGCCACACCTCCCACAGGCGCGCTCACGGAACTCCCAGCCTCCGGGAGTCAGAAACGGGCACCGACCGTGGCAATGAGGATGACGGCCATGGCCGCGCCACCACACGTCAGCAGCAACACAAGTACGTGCTGCTACTGTTTTTAACGAGGTACCAAAAATAGAGGTATCTCACATTGACTGGGCACTGAGACTCCTTGAGCCTCAGTTTCCTCATCTGCAGACCGGGGACCGTGAAGCCCACGTTGCAGAGTTGTCAGAATCATAACGTCCTTAAGAAGTCTCCCCGTGGCAGACAGTGCGACTGTTGCCCCAGTTTATCACTCTGCTTGTAACTGCACACAGGACATCTCCATCTTCACAGACGGCAGATAAATCAGGTCTTCTTACACGTATCTTTGAGATAATGAAATGAGACTTGAGAAACTTACAGAGCTGAGACCAAAACCTGGGTCTGTGTGGCTCTGAAGGTCCAGTGTGTGCCACAAGCCAATGCACGGAAGGGCTAAGGACAAGCGGAACCGACAGCCCCTGATCTGTGGTTACAGCCTCACACCAGGCTGCCCCAGGCACAGTGACCAGCCAAATGCCATGCATTCCTACAGGCACATTCTCTTTTCCCTAAGGGAGATCAGGGAGAGCCTGCCTTCTTCCTAAGTATTAGACTGAGAACACCCCCAGACCTCCCCAAAAGAGTGAGGAATCTTAGTTGGATGCTGGATTTCCCATTAAACAAGAACCCTAGCCTCGTGCACGCAGTGCCCTTGCCTTCTATAAGCCATCATGTCCACCTCTGCACCACCCACCCACACCATGAGTATGGGAGCTCACAGTGCCAGGAGCCTCGCAGATATACAACTGCACGGCGGGAGGCAGCAGTTCTGCTCCAGAAGGCAAAGCCTTCCATTTGCCAAGATGAGACCAGGCCATATTTTCCCTCGCAGGGTGGGAAATCTGACCCATCTACCACCACCTTTTCAAGGTGCCATCCCCTGTAAGAAATAATGAATGTAATACACTAGCATGAAAAGAACACGTACCTTTTCAACTGCCTGGAACTAACCTGCTCCATTAAACACGATAATAAGGCAGCAGCTCAAACTCCAACCTTTTCATCCAACAGACTCAAATCTTCTAACCACTGAATCTGACAATCTAACCACTGAACATGAACTGCTCCCAACACACTTCCTGAGCGGGGAGCCTCTCAACGGCCCTTCTCGTCCTTGGCAAACAATGGCTGCTGGAACCTAAAGAAATCAGAGGCTCACCACCCGCAACTGCACTTGACACCCCCATGGGCACCACTACACTACCCTGGTAAGCTTGCCCCCCAACTTTCCTGCTCTTTCCAACCTCATACAAGACAGGAATGCAAGTTCCCGCTCTGCTAGCTACAAGCCGTGTGATTCTGGGTGAACGGCTTCCCACCTCACACCGGCTTTCCTTGGCCATTTCGAGTTGTTCCTTCTGAGAAGAAGCCTTGGGGCCCCAGCACCAGACGCTGAAAGAAGCCGGGGTCGGACCCCTGCTGCGACGCCTCCCACCAGGCCCCCGGCCGCGGCGCCCACCCAGACTCCCCAGAGCTCCTCCCCGGGACCCCGGCCGCAGCACCCGCCCACCCG
>JAQQAC010015366.1:1341899-1365382 GCA_029783875.1 Phataginus tricuspis
CCGGACCCCCCAGAGCTCCTCCCCGGGACCCCGGCCGCAGCACCCGCTCACCCTGCCGCTTCAGTCGTCTGCCTCTACCGCTCGGATCTCCCTCCTCTCCTTCACACCCGCTTATCGCGAGACGTGCGGCTGCGCTCTCGCGAGACCTGTGACGGTCCGGCCGTAAAGCTCCGAGTCCGCGCGCCACCTGGTCCGGTGATCACGTGTCTGGAGCCGCCCGCCCCGGGAGACGCCGGAGAGGACTCGGCCCCAAAGCGGGCCGGCTGCACAGTCGAGGTGACCCAGTCCGCGCGGTCTGGGTTTCCATTAGGGAGGTGGTCTCGCCCCGTACTGTGTGGAATAGCAGCGCCAATGGTGGCTTTTCAAGCTAAACTTTATCACATGCTTGTCAACGCCCCCAATTTTGCTGCAGTATTTACGTTAATAACAACGCAATTTTCCCCTGGGAAAAGCAAACCACCTTCCTGCTCGGCTGGCCTCCCGGTGCCTGTGAGCGGTCGGGGGACCCCTGCAGAGGAAGGGCGCTTCCAAGCCCGCGTACCCGGGAATGGGGAGGGAGGATGGAGGACGGGGTGGCGGTGGGAACAGGGCTCCTCCCGGGCGACCGCAGCCAGAGACAACAGGGGAAACCGAATTCCCGTCCGGAGCTTAACCAAGACCTCGGGGCGCTGGACTAGGCGGGCCCTGGACTAGGCAGGCCCTGGTGGAGGTTCCCAAGAATCGGTAGTTTATATCAACTGTTCTTGAGAGAGGAAATGGCTGCAGGAAATGGCTTTAAAGGAACCAATTTCTTAAAAAACAAAAGCATGGAAATCCCTTAAAATAATATAGTGTACGTTTTTTTATAAGGCTGCATCAAATTCCTGGGAGGACAGTAAAAGGAAATAAATGAACACCACACCGCCACTTGCTGGCAATCAGCTTTACAGTCGGGAGCCTGGAGTATTAAAGCGACATACATTTCCAGCGAAAGTACAAGCACACCCACCTCCTGCATAATTCACACCCAATGTCTTCCCCCAGTTGCTCTGGGAACTCTCGCTGCTTGAGGAATTGGCTATTTCCAGATCATTCGACAAAGAGATGGAAATTAATCCCCAGAAAGAAATTAGATTTTTCTGTGTTACACTGTATAGGCTAAATAACAAGTGGAAACCTGTGTGCTGTGTTCTTGGGGCAAAGGGGGGGGGGGCAGTTCCTCTGTAACAGGCTCCCGTTACATAAAGCTGCGTCCATCAGCTTTCCTATTCGTTTTTCTCCTTCCCTCTCTTTTCACCCTTTTATCTTTGCCTATCTCTTCCTCACAATAACTTCATCTTCACAAATGATAGAGAGACTGGGTTTTATCATATATCGTGGCCATTGAATACAGCTTTGTCATGTCTCTTTGGTTTCAAAAAAAAGGTCCCTCACTGTTAAGTTCGCTGCCTCCCGGACCAAGCTGGGACCTCTGCAGCCATGCCCAGAAAGGACCTCCAGCTGTACGTGGAAAGGGACCAGAAATGGCAGAAACAACTCAGTCCTTCCCAGAACCCTGCGCTCTTCGGTACTGCGTGGCCAAGAAGTACACCTCTGAGGATTCTCTCCTGCTGGCCTCAGGCTTCACCGTCCTCACGTGCTGGAATTCCCCTCCCAGCCTCTCCTGGAAGCGACGGCTCTGACTGCCAGCCCACATTTTACAGAGTAATGTCCCACCGGGGTGCAGGACGTCCGCAGCCATATCCAGAAGCGACAAACACAGGCTGATGAGCCTGTCGTGATCGAGGCCCCGTATCCCCGAGGCGTTGGGCGCCATGTCGCTCAGAATGACATCTGCTCTTCCACCAGGAAGCAGCTCTCGGACTCTCTGGAAGGTTCTCGGGTCAGTGACGTCAGCAGGACACAGAAACGTGGCTCCTTCCAGGGGGAATATGTGCAGAAGATCTACTCCAAGCACAAAGCCTACGGGAGCACCAGGATCTAAGGAAGAAGTGGTGAGTGCATTATTTATTTGGACCATGAATCTTCCCACAAAAATACAGGTAACAAAATAATAGAATGAAAGAAAGACTCAGGACTAAGGGAAAGAGCTAATGTGCAAACTATATGGACAGAGGTCTTTCTCTGCTGTCTATGCAGCCTCTAAAACATAGAGTGGGCAGTGATTGTCCTTTGCCTACTTCTGCCTAAACTGAGGCCCAGAAAGCAAAAGTGACTGTCCCAGAGTAGGAGGTAGACCTGGGGCCGCACCCCAGGTTTGACTCCAATTCTGCTTTCACTCCACTCCCCAAGGGTTGCTTTCTGTGAAATGGTTATCTGTGTGGTCTTTTTAGTAAACTAGAATAGAAATGACACAATATATATAAAGGGCCTTTGGATTAAAACAAATCCTTTCCACAGTTTAATCCAATTTCTTTGAATGTAGAAAGAAGCCGAGAGATGGGGAAACTGGACTAAGGCAAAATAAGGTATGAAAATTGACACCTTCCCCATATTTGGGTGACACCAGTTGTGAAATAAAAAGATGCCACTGTTTCACCTTACCCCTAAAACAAGACGTCTTGCTGCCCCCAGCTCCCCTTCCCTAACCCCAGGCTGCAACCACATTTACAGCTCCCGCTCCCCCAACAGCAGAGAGCCTTTGCTCCATCAGTACGCACCAGCATTGGTAAATTGAAGGAACAGTCGCAGATTTACTGGTTCACTCTGCTTAGTGAACAGGCTGTCGAGGCAGGAGGGAAGTAGTTCTAGCTAAAAGATAAGTCCCACTATTTTGCAGAGTACCTAATTTTTCAAAAGCAAACTGTTTTCAGCTCTGGGAAGTGGGACATCTCACACCTCACTTCATACACTTCCTTGAACATCCCATGTACTACACCCTCAGGAAAGGCCCACTCAAGGCAAATGGCTATGTGTACATTTTGCAACTTCTGGGAAGAAAGGAAACCGAGTCATTTTATCCACACACTCTCCTTCTGGCACTTCTTCCTACAAGTTAACTTGGCCATATTGAACAGAAACACTAAAGTCAGTTGTTAGGAGGTCTGTGGATAGGCTCACTGGCAGGAAAAAATAAACAAGCTTCTGACAGAAATTCATTTACTTAGTCAATAAATATTTACTGAGCTAAAAAAATTTTTTGAAAGCTATTCTAGAGCCCTGAAGCATCCCATCCTTAGTGATGGGGCTGATGGAACAACCTCATTCCCAGGGGAGTAAACTCTGAACCTCAACTTCCTCATTAGGAAATAGGAACAGGTACCTCGGTGAACTGCCACCTATGTCATATGCCAGCACATGCGGCAGCCCCAGGCTTTCCAGCAAGAGATGCAAGGGCGAGGGTATTCACCACAGCATCACGCACACTAGCAGAAGGCCTGAGGGCAACCAGATGCCCAAGGGGAGACTGCCCAGGCCAGCAGTCCGTCCAGCTCCTGGAATACTACACAACCATCCAAAGGATAACATTGTTTTCTAAATTTTGCAGCTGGATGGCTTGTTAATCAGGGAATCCTTTTTTATATAGGAAATCTTCGACAAAACCCTCAAATATGACACAGATAAAAGCTGACTCCCTCAGGTTGAGCCAGAGCAGAGAATCCAGAGCCCTGGCCAGGAGGGCCCCGGTGGAACCTGGAAGCCCCTGAGGTTAAGTCAGCTGTACGGTCATGGAGAGAAGACAACATAACATCCAGGGATAAAAGTAGCTCCATTAAGGTTCCAAATTGGCAAGAAGAGCGTGTCTAATACCATTTTTAAAAAAGAAAAGTACTGTTACATACACAAAACCGGATTCTAGAAGGACACGCACCAACATGTTGATACACTTTAAATGTGGTGTGATGTGCGGTGATTTTGATCAGTACACCTGTGTGCCTTGCCTTTCATTCTGAAAACATAGTGTCTGCGTTCATCATTACTACTAAACAACCACCTCAGGGGTATATGACTCTGGAAAGTGCCCCCCTGGCGCTCCGTGTCCTCTGGCAGAGGGCGCTCGCTGGCTAGTCACAGACTCCCGAGGTCACAGGCCCGCAGAGCTGCGCGGCGGCCCCACCTGTGCCTGCGGCGTTGACTTTCCGCACTGCCACCTGGCTCCACGCCCCCGGCGCTGCCCCGCAGTCTAACACCCGGAAGCCAGGCTGCAGGATCCGGTGCTTCTCATTCACCTCCAGAAGCTTGAAGGCACTTCGACACCGGTAACTGTCCACCTTCGCAGCCTTCACAAACGGGTCCTTCAAGTGCCGCGCCAGCCACAGGTGCTCCGCGCCAGTCCGACCCCCGCAGGCACTCCCGGCAGTGTGGAAGCCCTGGCGCTGGAGGGACACTCGCACTAGCTTCAAGGACCTGCGGAGAGGGAGGCAGCGAGCAGGCATCACACAGATGGGCAAGTCGCCAGTTTGGGGGACTCCTGGCTCAACCCACACATTGTGGGTGACAGGGCACGGAGGCCCAAGACAGCCAGGAAGTGGGCAGGGTGGCTGAACCATGTCCCCCCAGAAACTCCCATGCTGAAGTCGTAACTCCCAGGACCTCGAAATGTAACGAATCTTTAAAGAGACAATTAAAATGAAGCCATAGGGGGAGGGCCCTGACCGAGTCTGACTGGTGTCCTCACGAGGGGAAATCGGGACACACAGACGGACGGCCACGTGAGGACCCGGGAGAACACGGTGACTGCCAGTCCAGGAGGGCGGCCGCCGAAGGCACCAATCCCGGATGCGCTGACGCTGGCTGTCCAGCTCCCAGGCTAAGAGCGACCGTTTCTGCTGCCCAGCAGGCGTCTACCCTTGACTCACGGGGCTTTCTCTCCTGAAGTTTTGTTCAGAAGGAAAGCTCAGACAGCAACGACAGTCACCTCATCTGTGTCAACAGAAATGTTCCCATCCTGGGGGGTGGTACTGATAAAATTAAGGAAGGTACTATTCTTTCTCTTCCAGTACAAAATCTGGGCTCTGGGACTGCTGGGAAACCCGAGGAGCACAAGCCCCACCTGAGTCCCACCGCTTCAGCAGCTGGAACCAGGCCTGACCCGCCACGTTTCTTAATAAAGCTGAACTCAACCTGCGTGAACAGTTGAGGGGCAATTTCCAAATCTCTTCGACAAAGTTCGGTTTTGAACAGTTTACCGACTGCCGCACCTCCCCTCGTTTAACTCTCAAAAGAACCATACGAAGTAGATCCAAATCCATTTCTTTTTTATGAAGAAAGAGCTATCATTATCCCCACGGCTCTAGGCCAAAACCTCTTCAACACCAAAGCACGGTGACAAGATTTGGGGACAGTAACTCCAGAATCATTGCCTTCAAAAGACAAAAGGGGCCTCATGGGAAGAGGACACAGTGGCCCCGGGCGCCAGAACTGATTCCAGGGATCCGGGGAGGAGCGGAGAGCAGAGAAGCACGCCGCCAAGCCGCCTGATTTGGGCAGCTGACCTCCAGCGCCACCCCGCGTCCTGGATTCAGTCACACAGGCGTCACCTTTCTCGCAAGTCGGACGCCACAGCCTTCAGGCCAGCGGTGCTCTTCATAAGCTCCACCCCACCTGCAGGCCGCCTCGCCGCCCCCGCCACCCCACCAGCCGGTCGCCCCGCCCCCCCCTCCCCCCCCCCGCAGGTCACCCCCCCCCCCTCCCCACCTGCAGGTTGCCCCGCCCCCTCCTCCCCACCCGCCAAAGTCCCCTGCAGCTCTCGGCCCGCCCGTCGCTGCTCCGCCGACGGCTCGCCTCCCGTCTGAGGTGCCCAGAGTCCCCTAGTCGCCGTGCCCGAGCAGGCCGTGTCCAGCCCGGCAGGAGGTGGCATCGGCGCCCCTATTCCGAACTCGGAAACCAGGCGCGAGCCCGGACCACCCCCGCCCCGCACGCACGCACGCAGCAGGCGCTCCATGCACGCCCCACAGCGGACCCAC
The DNA here is from genome assembly GCA_029783875.1 of Phataginus tricuspis. NCBI lineage: Eukaryota > Metazoa > Chordata > Mammalia > Pholidota > Manidae > Phataginus > Phataginus tricuspis. Next base: position 1,347,785 of record JAQQAC010015366.1, read on the forward strand.
CGCGCCATGGCCGCCGGAAGTGCCGCGGCTTCCGGCCCGAGGACCCGCCCCCGGCGGCGGCGCGCGTGGGGCGGAGCGGCGAGCGCGGGGCCGGGGAGCCGGGCCCGGGAGAGCGGGGCGCCAGGTGAGCTTGGGGACCGGGCCGGCGCGGGAGCGAGGTCGGGACGAGGGGAGCAGAGGCCGCAGGGGCGGGAGGAGGGGGACCGGGCGCCGCGTCGTGGGGTCCCGGTCCCCGGGAGGGGCAGGCAGGGAACCGTCACTTACCGAGTGGCCGAGTATGCAGGACTCAGCCTGGTGCCCCGTGCGCATTGCATCTTTCGGTCCAGATAAAGGGGCTTCAGTTTACAGACGACTGGACTCAGACGCCACATGGCTAACAGGTGGGCTGCGCGGCCCTCCCGGTCCCTGCCGTTAGCTAGGCTCTCTGAGGACCTGACCAGTTGTGGCACCAACCACTCGTTCCGGGACCTGGGGCCTCCTAGACTTCAACAGCCAGTAGACCCAGCTCTGGGCCCTGGCTCTGCTGTTTGACCTCAGGTCAGTCTTCGCCTCTCTGAGCTTCATTTCTGCCTCCGAATATGGGGAAAGCAGGTGTTTGCGCACAGTTGTTGGGTCTGTGAAGTGGTATGGTGTTTGTAAAGAAGCGCTGATGTTCCTCGCAGCCGCCGCCTCGCCGTCACAGCTCACTTGGGGAGCCAGGGCTGTGGGCATAAACAGCTTGGTGTCAGGACAAAGTGTGCAGCCTAAAGGGCTTGACCACAGAGCCTGCCCCTTCCACCTGACCTACCCCACTGCCAGCACCCTGCCACAGGTCCCATTTGTCAGAAACCATAACTTCCTGGAAGGGTCCCTGGCCCTGCATCTCCTCAGGTGTGGTCCCCGGAGCAGGAGATGTGTCGGCCACCCCAGGCTGGGGTAGGGATGGGCCGGCAGGGCACCTGGCCCTGGTCCTCCACCGTCCCTCCAGCAGCGACCCAGACGTCATCCAGCCCAGGCAGAGTCTTTCTCCGGACTACACACCATTTTTCTTTCCCTGGATCATTCAAGCAGGAAGCCCCTTACGGTTCCAGTGCCCTCCCCGTGTGCCAGGTCCCAGAGCAACAGTAGCTGTGGGCAAAAGATGAACTGTGACAAGAGGGAGGGCCCGCCAGCATCAGGAGCTGTGCATTTCCGGCTCTGGAGGTCTGCTACTGCAGAGAGGCAGACGCCAGACCCCAGTAGGCCATTCAGTCCCCATTCATGAAAAGCCAAGGGCAAGATCTGACCCAAGGACTGATGGATGAACTGCATGGTTTCCTCGGCGCCAGCTGGGCTCAGGCAGACACAGGAGCCAAGAGCAGCTCCGTGCCGAGGAAGGGAGGGGAAGATAGGGCCATCTCCTGACCTGCTGGCCAGCACAGGGCCTGGGTATGGAGGCCTCTGCGTTCTGCGAGGCAGGCCTCTGTTGTGCTAGAGGACCATTTGTTCACGGACGCTGAGCCGCAGAGCTGGGACATTCCAGCAGGCTTCCCCTCCCTGCCTTTCAGAACCTGTTTTCTGAGGTGCCTGCCCCCAGCCGCCGCAGTACACGGATTCCATCCACATCCTGTTCCCACCCAGACTGACCCAACCCTCTTCCTTCCTCAAGGGGCCCCCGGGGGACCATGGGCACCTCCAAGCTCTACACCCTGGTGCTGGTCCTTCAGCCTCAGCGAGTGCTTCTCGGCATGAAGAAACGAGGCTTCGGGCCGGCAGGTGGAATGGCTTCGGGGGCAAAGTTCAGGACGGAGAGACCATCGAGGACGGGGCCAAGAGGTGAGGGAGGGGTGGGCCTGAGCACAGAACCAGCTGCAGAGCCTGACCCGATTTCCCCACTTAGAGCTTGGGGCCTGGGGTGTGTACTGGTCCCGAGCCTGCAAAATGGGAATCGTAACACAGTCCCTGCCTCTTAGGGTTGTTAGAAAGACTGAGGACACAACACAGAGGCTTGGAAGAGTAGTCAGAGCTGAGGACAGGAGCCGTAGGCGGGGACGGGAGCGGTCAGAGTGCATTTGGGGAGTGTGTGTGGCTTGAGAAGGCCTGGCTTCCTTTGCAGTGAAGGGGGTGCCCAGCCCCTTAGCTCTCTGCGCAGGGGAGCTGATGAGTGTTTGGACTCGATGCTTCTGCACCGTGTCAGGTAATCCTCAGCACAGCCAGCTTCCCGTGGAAAGGAACCAAGCCCCGAGGGTCGAGCAGCTTTGCTGAGATACCTCAGCGCCCCAGACGTCGGGCCTGTGCCCTCCTCGCTCCTCATAGGCATGTGTGGAGGAGGCTGGGGGTCGACATCGCAAAGCGCGGCACAAACCGCAGCTCCTGTTAATGTCATTCTGGGAGTGCTGGCAGCCGTCAGGCCCCCTTCCCTGGAGAAGAGAACAGCTCCCCAAATGCATCCTAATGGGGTTTCTGGAAGGCAGGAAAGCTGGCAACACTGCAGCCCAGTGGCTTTCAAGTTTGGGTTTGTTTTTTTTTAAGTCAGAAGTCACAGCAAAAAATGTTTATGCTCTGGTAACAGCAAAACCCTTCCTACGTGAGAGTGTTCCAGTGTAGTCCCCATGCTTTATTTTAATCGCCAGTCACAGTCCACTAAGCTGACTTCACGGTGCACAGCGGGCCATGGCCCACAGTTTGAAAGCCCTGCATGGTGTCCCCGCCGTGCATCTCCGCTCCTTGGCCTGGGACCCAGGGCTGCAGCCACCGATGCCCTTGGTCATTTGTTTTTGCAAGTACTGGGACACGGCTGGGAGAAGCCCAGTCCGCAGCCCTGGGAGCCATGCCTGGGGTGGGACGGGCTGCAGGAGAAACTCATGGAGAATGGACAGCAATGGGGGCGCTGGTTGTTGCTTTGCCAACCGCAAATGTGCCCTCCCGAGACTGGTCCTTCGGTCACTGGTTTATATAACGCCCACCATCACTGCTCAGCGTCAGGCACAGAGGAGCACGTCCCAGCCACTGCCCGTAGTTGCTGCTGGGCTCGGGGTGTGCAGAGAGCAGGTCTAGTGGACACCCAGGGGTCCGGGGCATCTGGAGTAAAGGGAGGGCAGGTAAGGGCACAGAACTCCCAGAGTGCCTGCTGTTCGGTCCCAGCAAGTGGAAGGTGGAGGGGCAGCGTGCCCCAAAGCACCAGGGGCTGAGGAGACCCCTTGGGAGGGGCCCCACATGGCTTCACCTCGGCCCCTTGCCATGCTACTGACAAGCAAACCCCCAGGGCCCCCGAGGCAGCCCTGGTTTATGAACTTTCCCTCCTGCCCTCCCAACAGTGTTCATGCCCAGAATGGGACCCTCAGTACTGAGTACTGAGCGCGCTCGAGGTTAGGTAGGAAACCTCTTTCCGCAGAAGCATGTGGTTTCCGTCCCCGAATGTAACTTGAATGTATCTGGGTGTCACTCCCTCTGCAGCGGCATCCAGACCAGCCGCTCTTACTTAGGTGCGGAAGCCTCCTACCTGGTCCCCCCCGCTCCACAGTCCGTTCTCCACGTGACTGCCAGGTGACCCTCCTAAAGCTGAGTGGGGTCAAGGTCTGGGGGTCTGGGTCTGGGTCCGAGTCTGCCCGACTCGTGCATTAAGTGCCTCTATCAGCTCCCAGTGCACTAAACAACCTGTCACTCACCGAGCCCCCGAGTGCAGCGCCCAGCTGCCCCTCACGCGGGGCCCCTCACGCAGGGCCCCTCCCGGCCTTCCCCTTAGGAGAGCTAAGTGGCCTCGGCCCCCGCGCAGAGCACACCGCGCACTGAGCGGCTCTCTTCTGTCCGTGTTCCCCTGCAAGCATGCCCGGAGGCCATGACTGGGGGCAACGTGCCCAAATCATCAGGGCGTTTTTAAGAAATAGGTTGGTCATTTAGCCTGCACGCAGATCAAGAAACAGAAATGGAGCCAGACGCTGCCCTCGCGGGGCCGCCGGCACAGCTGGAGAGTCGCCCGTCCTGAGTGCCACAGGTGGAGCCCCGCCACGGGCCCTCCATGCCCGGCTCCTCCCTCGCAGCATCTGCGGGCGCCTGGGCGCTCTGCCGTGGGGCTGGGGGTGTGCCAGGGGGGCTCTCATGGTGGACGTCCCCCCAGGGGAATAGAGGTGTCTGGCCTTAATAGGCATCGCCAGCTTAACAAAGCAGCTGTGCCCTCACCCCGCAGAGCGGCGTGCGCGCTCCAGACCCTTGGGCGCACTGGGTGAGTGGCGTGCGGGCCGCCAGCTGTGTGTGATCCCTTGCTGAGGCTTGCCCTGCGTTGCCCTGAGGCCTCCTGGGTGTCCTCTTCTGTGAAGGGTCTGCTCGTCGTTTGCCCATTTTTTTACCCGGTTGCCTCTGCGCCCGTTCTTCATTATGTGCCCATGTGGGCGTGCAGACCTTCCACTCCTCTCCTGCCCTTTGTGGTCCTCATTGGGCATGTTACATGATCTATTTTCTCTCCTTAACTGTTTTTGATCTGTTTTGACCGGCTTCAGTGGTCGCTCGTGTTCGCAGTGAACATTACAGCTAAGCAGGTCCTCCCCAGACAGCTCGGCGCCAGGGCGCAGGAAGCGGGAGCGCCTTGTAAGTACAGGGACCCGCCCCCCGCCCTGTCCCCTGGCTGTCACACAAACGCCTCACAGCACAGACAGCAAGCCGACCCATCACCGCTGTTACTCTGAACAAACCCTTACCTGTTAGGTCAACTAAGAAAACAAATCCTTGACCCTTCCATCCTCTCCCTTCGATGCTTTCCCTTTCTTTACGCAACCCAGGCTTCTGACCTGCCCGGTCCTTCTCTCTAAACTTCTTTTAATATTTCTGCAGGCAGAGCCCCTCCATTTGTTTTGAGAAGTCATTTTGCCATCCCTTTTGAAGGGTGATTTCAGAGGACGTGACTGTGGGCTGGTGGCTTTTCCCTCAGCACTTTGCATGTTCACTCTAATCCGTGCTCACGTGGTTTCTGAGCAGTCAAGGCTGTCGTTCCGTTAGCCCCCCTGTGGGCCGTGTACCTTTTCCTCCCACTTCTTTCAGCGCACTTTATCCCTGAGTCTCTGTAGTTTGGAGACAGTGCGCCTGGGTGTTGTTTTTTGGGCATTTATCCTGCTTGGTTTTCCCTGAGCTTCCCGGATCTGCGGTTTGGTGCCTGACGTTAATCTGGGGAAACCGAGTCATTATTTTCTTGAACATTTCTCTGCTTCTTCCTCTTCCTCTCCTGGTGTTCCCGTCTGGCGCCTCTCAAGGCTGTTTGTTGTGCTCGTCCCAGAGCCCTCGGTGTTCTGGCTTTTCAGTCTTCCCTCTCCGTTGAGAGGGCCTCGCGCCCAGAGGTTCTGCGTGCGTCCTGCTAACGAGCCCCTCCGAGGCGATGGTCGTCTCTGTGGCCGCGTGGGGCTGCGGCACTCCGGCTCGGTTCTTAGGTTCTCGCCTCTGTGCACCCTGCGGTCTGTTCTCGCACGCCGTCCGCCTCGCCCGCCCTGGGTGGGGCAGCCCCACTGGCCGTAAAGTGCGGGTCTGACGCCTCCAGCACCCCTGCCGCTCCGGCTCTCGGGCGCTCTCCTCAGACCACCTTCTTTGGCCATTCAGTGTGCCTGTAATCCTTCCTCAATCCCCCGACCCGGCACACAGGTGAAAGGGACTGTCAGCTGGCCTCAGAACACAGTGAGGTGGCAGCATGAGCAGTGGCCCCTGGCTAGCGGGTGTGCTTGTGGGTCTGTGCCCCTGGACCGTGACTCCAAGGGAGTCTCCGTCTCTCTCCCCTTCGGGGGAACAGAGTGGCTGGGGAGGGCAGGAGCTGAGGGTTTTCTTCCCCATGTTGGCCAGGCTGTGGGTGACTAGCGTCTCCCAGGGGGTGGCCCCCAGCGAGAGCCCAGCCAGGGAAGACGAGGGTCGGTTCACGGTGGCTCCTCGCCTCGTCGGTCCCGGGGCAGGTCTTCCTTGACGCGGCTCCCCTGTGCTCACCCCACTCGTGGACCCAAGAAGACGTGATGGTTTTTCCAGTCTGTTCGGCTTTACTTTTGTTAGGATGGAGGGTGAAGTACAGGCTCCTTGCAGCAGAAGCAAAAGCCAGAAGCATCTGTAGACGCTCTGGACAGACTTGTTGGATAAATTGCACGTTATCTTCTCTCTCTGGCTCATCTTCTTACACTTAGTGATATTTTAATGAACAGAGAAGTCTGTCTTGCAGTGCAGCCCCACTCTCAGCTTTTCTTCACGGTCACCCTGTTTTACACCCTTTTAAAGAAATATTTGCCCATGCTGAGCTCTTCTAAGGAGATACTCACCTGCCTTCTCTTCTAAAATTCTCAGGAGCATTAGACCTTTAATCTATGTGGAATTGAGTTTCAAGTATGGCACAAGTTCTGGATCCTTCCTTTCCATACAGACGTCCAGCTGACAGGACCATTTACTGAAAAGACCATGCTTCCCACCATGCTGCGCGGCCACCTTTTAACATGACAGTGGTGACGTGCAGCCACGAGGCCACTTTCCTCCTCCACCGTCTCCAGGGCCTGCACAGGGCCAGCCTTCCAGGCGTTAGGCGGTTCAGTGGACAGACCCGGCCGGCCCGGCTCCCCAGGCACCGAGGGGCCCTCCAGACTCTCCCTGGACAACCAGAGGCTGCTGGAGCGGCCGCCTCCAGCCTGCCCGTCACTCCTCCCTTGTGGCCTCGCCGCAGATCACAGAGCCACCACCAAATCGATGCCTCGTGCTCAGACTCAGCTTTACTGTGGAGGACTCCATCAGCGTCTCGGGCTCATAGTTCTGCACACTTCAGGGGCCTGCTGCAGCGTGCAGTGCAGAGGACACCTCGGTGTCCACAAGGGCAGACCCTACCCCTGCAGGCTGCATGCTCCCTGGAGAGCCTGCTCCCCGTGGCCATGGGGCGCTCGTGGTCCCCACACTGACCAGCAGCGAGTGGGAGCACCGGGCCATCACCCTGACGCTGGGGCAGAGGTTCAGCACCCAGGGCCCCCCCACTGCACAGTCTGCCTCCCGTGGCCTCGCCTCCTCTCCTCTCCCCCAGGGCGCTGGGGTACAGCCTAGAGAGTGCAGGGTGTGTAGGACGCCCTCTGACAGAGGACTGCCCCTGCCAGCTGATGGCGCGCTCTGACGCCGCCAGAGTGCAGGCCTGCTGGTCTCAGGGATGGCCGCCCGCACACGTGCACACAGCCGATCCTAGGCGCCCTGCCCTGGCGTCTGACGTGCACGTGACTCACAGTGGCCCCAGAGACCAGCCCGGTGCGCGCTTTGCCCATTGCACTGTCCTTTTGCCCTTTGGGGCTCCAGAGCAGGCCCCAGTTGAAGAGGAGGTTCACATGCCTGCAGGCTCAGGGGGCCATGTCGGGTCATCCCTTCCTTGGTGCCGGTGTCCCTGTGGGGGAGGCCCTCGGAGCTTCAGGGAGATGGTTCTCTCGGGGGCAGGGGGACCTGGGAGCCCCCAGAGTGGAGGTTGGGCTGTAGGGGGAATAAATTCCAGCTTTCAAAACAGCAGCTAGCCTGCATCTGAAGGCAGCAGACAAGGCTCCTGGCCGGGCAGGCCCGTGTGAGGAAGGCGTTTCACCGGCGTGATTTGTCCAGGGTGCAGAGCGGTGCCCCTGACTCCTCGGCACCGGCACAGAGGGTAATGATGCCTTGTGTTCCTGACAGATCAAAGCAGAACCACTTCATGCACAACTATAAATGCCCAGACATGATTAGGGCATTTTTATGGAACAAAAATAAACAGGGCAGTGGGGGAGTGAGAGTCTCTAAAGGGAGGAGAGGGAGCCCCGCGGCTGCAGTGGCTCCAGGCAGAGTCCTGAGCGCAGCCCATCCAGAGGGCGCTGCCGAGGAGCGGGGAGCAGCCTCCCGAGGGGCCCAGCGCCTGTGCACGGTTGGGGCTTCTCAGTAGACAACACAACAGTTGAAAAACCGGCTGAATTCCTAAGGTGTAGCGTGCCGCTCTCCTGCGTGAAAAGCACACATGACATGCCAACAGTTGTTCACAGGGACGCACGGAGGGAAAGGGCCCCGAGGGGAACACCAGAGCCGTCCCGGAGTCCTGGGCGACTAGGCCAGTCTGTCCCCAGGGAACATGCAGATTGGAAATGCTTTCAAGAGGCAACAGCGTTGGCCTGTGGGGGGGGGGGGGCGCCCTGGTTCCGCTGGTGTGAGCCACACCTGCCTGCTCAGCTGCTGAGACCACAGCCCAGGGAGCCGGTGGGGAGGGGCGGAGACATGCAGGCGGCGTGCGCTCTGTCCACCGGGACCGTGCGCGTCTCGGCTGGGGCGGGGGCGTCTCCTCAGTGGAACAGAAGTCACAGCTCCTCCTCCTCCATTAGAGAGACTGGGGACCTGCAGGGCAGCCCGTGCTCCCACGGCTGCGAGGAAGGGTGGGGCCTCAGGCAGGAAGCTTGCGGTTCGGGGCCTGCAGCACTCACGGGGCGGCAGCCTGCAGGGAGGGCTGGAGCTGAAGGACGGGCCGGCCGCGGCGCAGTACAGAGGGCACTGACCGGGTCGCCCTGCGAACCCCGAACTGGCTCCTCGCAGTCTTGACCCCTTTCCAGAACCTCTGAACCACATCAGGGTTTCTAAAGTCGTCAGCTGGCTGCCAAGTTCTGCCAGGCTGAGAACAACACGCACATTCCGGATGACCTCCCGGATTCCAGCCCACGCTTCCCATCAGTAGCCCCGGGCCCTCAGGGCACCCGCCCAAATATGCTCCTTGTGCTCCGCCGCCGTCAGTGGGTGCCGTGCTTAACTGTCACCTTCTTTCCGTCTGCCCTCCCTCCACCCACAGGGAGCTGCAGGAGGAAAGCAGCCTGACTGTGGACACACTGCACAAGGTGGGCCGGATCACATTCGAGTTCGCGGGTGAGCCTGAGCTCATGGACGTGCACGTCTTCTGCACAGACAGTGTCCAGGGGACGCCCGTGGAGAGCGATGGTGAGCCCGGGTGGGCCGGGGCGCCAGGCCAGCGCTGGGAGCAGCCTGCCTCCCTCCGCCTAAAAGGCGGGCACAAGGAGACAGTGTGTGTCCAGCTCCCACCCACGGCTGCTTAGCAGACTCCTCCCAGAGCTCAGTTTAAATCTGGCCAGACATCAGTCCTTTCTTTTCACCCTGCAGAAATGCGCCCCCAATGGTTCCAGCTGGACCAGATCCCCTACGGCGACATGTGGCCGGATGACAGCTACTGGTTTCCCCTTCTGCTTCAGGGGAAGAAATTCCATGGGTACTTCAAGTTCCGGGGTCCAGACACCATCCTGGACCACACGCTATGTGAGGTGGACAAAGTCTAGGAACCCGCTTGCCCTCCGGCCGCGGGAATCACTGCCCTGCAGCGGCGACTGGCCCTCTGGGCTGTGGGCAGTTGGTGCTTAGGGTTTCTGTTTGCAGGGCGATTGGATGGGAAGGTATGAAATAAATGTCTTTTATGTTTTCACCATTCTCCACCAGCCCAGCACAGCCAGCCCAGTTCTGTCCTCAGGAAGCCACCAGCACACGGGCTGTGGCCCACGCCACAGCAAAGATGGGAGATGCAGGTCTGAGGGACAGAGGGACCGCTCTCCTGTCCCCGTGGCGGACAGCTGGGGAGGTGGGGCTCGGTACTGGCTGGCGGAGCACCACAGGCCCTTGTTGGGATCAGAGGGGGGCTGTGAGGTGGGTGCTCTCATCAAACACCCTTAACGTTTCCCTTTAAAGGGGAAACTGAAGCAACGTCAGGGCCCAGGGCTAAAATTCCAGTCTGATGAATCACAGGCTAGTCACCCTCCCTGACCTAAGAGCACCAGGCCACCTTCGTCCCGATTTCTGCCTGCCAGGGAGTTACGGGGTCACTACCACTTACAGAAAGAACTCACAATGGTACTATTATCAATAAGTTTAATAGTTCATTGATAAGAATCTCAGAAGGTAGGTCATTTGTAAACAATTCCAGTTTATTGGGTATAACTGATTCCTGCTGCTTATAAAGTGCTTCATACATAAACTGACTGGACTCGTGCATAGCGACAGGGAAGCCCTCAGATACTGGCCTGTCCTGACTCAAGCCAGACCAGAGGCCCATGTGTCCCCACGCCAGGCGGCCTGATCACGTCCTCCCCCAATGAGAACACGTCTGTGGGTCTCCACTAAGCGGAACGCAGGGGCCCTGGTGAAGGTGTGCTCCTGTGGCCAGGCCCAGGCAGCGCGGGGCGCCAGCCTTCCTAGGGCAGGACAGCCAGGGTTTCTCTGAAAGGCCTCAGGACCGTGGAGGGAGATGTCCTTCCACCGGGGCTGTGGCAAGGCAGGCTCCCCGGCCGGCAAGGAAAGCTGAGCCACGAGGTGGGCAGGGCCCCCAGGACAACATCAAGCACCACGTCCCAGGCCCCACGCCGGAGGCCCCACCAGCAGTGCAGACTCGGGCTGGCAGGGACGCTTCCTGGGAAGACGGCCCGCTGCAGGCACCGGGGCCAAGGGGCTGCCCCGGCTCACTCCCAGGAGTCTGCCCAGCAAGCCCCTCTTCCCATCGGCTCCCTACAGCGCCCGGGGCTGGGAGGACACCGATGGGCCTCCACAAACAAAGGAGGGGCTCCGGCCCAGAGCTTCTCGCTCCCACCGCGGGGCATGCTACCAGGAGTGAGGAATCCGTGGCAGAAAGTATGCAAGGCTTGTGCTGGAGCTCTGCTCGGCGACCTGTGAGAGCGCCCAAATGTGCTGTGGGCACAGCCTCCCACCTGCCCGCCACTGGCCCCACGTGCAAGCCGTGTCCACCCCACCCAGCCTGCCTGCAAGTCTCCAGCTCCACCATCCTGTGGTCACTTGTCCCTTGCCCCACAGGCAGGCCCCTGGCAGCGGGGTGAGCAGCTGCCGTCCCGGAGACAGGACAGGAGGCCTGGGGCTGTGCTCTGGCTCACGGAGACCGTGCCGGGGGGCCCAGCCCTGCAGGTAGCATGGGTCCTCTAAAAGCAGGGCCCACTTGTGCAAAGGGAAGGAGATCAGGAGGCAAAGACAGGCCAGTGACCCAACAGACCCCCTTCCCCACACCCGGTGGGACACTGACAGCCCGGGGAGGCATGCCACTGTCTCGGCCCGGCCTGGGGTGGGTGCAGCACAGCAGACCTTCCCACATCCCCAGGCTGAAATGAAGCCACACACAGTGAGTCTGGCCAAACCCGAGACACTCTGCCCTGGACTGAGTCATGCATCAGCTCATCGGGGATGCCCGCCAGTCTGCAGGCATTCAAATTTATCCCAAGGCCTCCACCTGTTTCTGGGTTCTGTGTGCTGGGTGAGGATATGTGTAAGGTGAAATGTCAGATCTGAGACAAGGAGAAGTCCATTGCATCAGGCACGCACCCCTGCAAGGCAGGAACCTCAGGAGGACCCCCACCTACCACCACCCAGGCCCATGGCACCGTGAACTCGAAGGCAGCCGGAGGGCCACGGGGCCGGTCTGGCTCCAGGCCTCCATGCAATTACACAAAAGGGATCGTGAGTGGGAAACCCCCAGGGCTGGGAACATCATCCCTGCAGAGGGCCAGGAGCGCAAGTGGGGCTGGCAGTGTGCAGGAAGCCTGGGAGGGCTCGGGTTGCCCAATGGAGAGGGGGTTGGCCACAGCAAGGCACAGCCCTCCTCCGGAGTGCAGCCAGAACGCTTCTCCCACCCGCCGCTCCTCGGCCCTTCCAGCCTCTGCTGTCTGCGCAATGAGGACAGCAGCCCTTCCTGGTCCGCAGAGCAGAAGCACCAGCCCACCAGCCTACCACACCACCCACACACACGGCAGGGCCACACAGCAAGCGTGCACAGGTGAGCATGCATGCGGTGGGATGCGGGACCCTTTACCCTCAAGGCCAGGCCCCAGGGCGCTTGCTCAGCTCATCCCTGGAAGTCAACACTGCACCCAGCGACCTCCAGGGCCCGCCTGCCCTCCTGGGCCCCGCTGCCGGCTCAGGTGTGCCCGCACCGCCCCCCACCCCACCAAGCCAGGCCATCTGCTAGCCGCGGCTGGCTGCCCTCTCGCTGACCAGCTGCACGTCGGAGAGCCAGCCACCTCCTCGTCCCGCGGCGGCATGCTGCTGCAGGGCAGTCCTGCCCTCTCTGCGTCTCAGCTCCCCTCCGCCTGCTCAGCTGACCCAGACCCCTCCCGACCGTTGCAGCAGGCGAGGCCCTCTGAGTGCAGCCCCGGGTACCATCTGCTGTGGAAACCTTTCAGGCTGCCCTCCCCCTGGGCATCCGCTCCAGGGAACCTCAGACTTCAACAGGCAGAGTGCAGTCGTCAGGGCTGCGGGCGAGAGGGACCCGCCATGGCTGCACAGGCCCTGCATGGCCTCGGCTTCCGTGGATGCTCAGAGACCTGCGGTGGTGTCCTCGGCCCTGCTCCCCACCCGGCCCCACTCGAGGACATCAGCCCAAGGCGGGGGCCCAGTGGGGTGGGGGGCAGCTGCCGTCTGCGGGAATTAAACAGGGACACAGCGTTCGGAAAGAGGCTTTAGTGGGGCCCCGGGAGCACCCGGCACTCGTGAGGAGGCACGCCGTCCTGCAGGGACCTCGGGGGGGCGGGGCTGGTGCTCGGTCCCGCGAAGAAGCAGGGCAGCTTGGACCTCAGGTCATCCCACACCTTACTCATCTGTGGGGGCAGAGGGCGTAGTGCCCCGTGAGGCCCGGCGCCAGCTCCACAGCCCGACGCACAGACGCACAGCCCCACGGAATGCCCCCTGGGGGCCTCAAGGCCCGCTGCCCCCAGGCCCCAGGTCGCCTCCCCCAGAGCCACTGGATATGAGTGCACCGGCCCTTCCCTCCAAGCTCCAGGGCCCCGGCCTCCACAGCTGAACACCCAGTGAGGCCACACCCGGAGCCGGGGGACCGGTGCCCGTCCCCTGCAGGCATGGCTGAAGGGGCCCGCGTTTGCTCTACGGGACGAGCAAGCACTGCTGTGCGGGTCCAGCAGCCCTAACAGCTCCGAGGCACTGGCTTCTGCTCAGCAGGCCGGACACCAAGACAACGTCCACCACGAAAACAGAACGCGGTGGAGGAAGACACAGCCACCAGCACTCACGAGCACTCTGGCATCTAGGGTGAGGCCCGTGAGCATGAGGAGCAGGGAGGCTGGGGTGCCACGGTCAGCGTGAACAGTGGCCCACGTGACAGCAAAAGCAGGCTGTGGCCCTGGGAACGTGCCGCCCATGTCACCTGACCGGGGGACTCACCGCACCACCTGCACCTGAGAAGTCTTGGGCCCGGCTCACGGCGCCTGAGCCAGGCCGCACCCACCTCGCCTGGGTTCTCCCTCACTGACCGGTTTAGTCTGGATCCTGGCCCCCAGATTCTGGGTAAGGAGGTCTGAGGCCTGTACCCCGTGATCCACACGCTGAACAAACACTGCACGTGGTTCAGTACAACAGGCCCTAGCGCAGGGTTTAGACTGGCCACTGGCCCCGTCACCGCTGCTTCCCACCTGGATTGACAAGCCCCTTCTACCCATTAACTGCCCTCCAAGCCATCGCCAAGGACACTCCTGAACCACAGGCCTGAGGTCATCCTACACACTGTATACAGAAAGCTGCCCGGCCCCCACAAGAAGTGCCAGCATCCTGGGCGGTACCCCCCATCCTGGGCTCTGCACAGGCCTCCGTCGGAGTGAGAGACACCTAGTCCTCTGGCTGGCTGACCCGTCGGGATCCCCCCGGCCCAAGGCTGTGCAATCCCTGGTGATGGGACAGCTGTGTGCCCAGCACAGCCACAGAACCTACCCAGAGTGGCTGCTTGCTGCCCTTTACCCACCAAACCCCCAGGCCTATCTTGGAGAGCTGGGAGAGTCACATTTCAGGCCATCTTTCAGACATGGCAGCTGGGGCCAGGGGTTAAATGTCCCAGCCAAGGCCATATGAGCACATGACAGTTACGGAGCTGGGACCTGAGACAGGGCTTCAGGCCCCGCCCACCACCAGGTTATCAGGAGCTGGGGCGCCACCAGCAGATGCACCCCTCAGGTGACTGTCCTCCCAGAGCCAGCAGGAGGCAGCGGAGGGGCAGGACAGAGGGCAGCTGGGCGTGACCCTGCGGCGGGATCCTTTCTCAAGGACCTCTTTGGCCCTGCACGGTTTCTAGGCTGTCTGGAGATGGACGCGTGTGAGCAGAGACATGAGCTGGAGTTACACAGCTCTAGGTGATTCAGACCAGCGTCCCTGCAGTGTCAAAGGTCCAGGATAATCAGAAAGGCTGCGGAGCCACCTGCAGGGGACGCTGACCAGGCTGTGCCCCACGTCCTCAGGTGGCTCCCACCGCCTCCTCTCCCCCCTGCTCTCGGTCTCCGGCTTCTACGTGCTCACCGCCGCCCTCCAGAACTCCCCCAGGAGACAAGGAGCTGCTCCTTCAGTCTTGCTCTGCCCCCACCGCCTCCCCAAAGAGTCACAGGGACAAGGCTACGGTCATCACTCGCTCCCGTCACAGGTCGAGCGAGCGGGAGCTGCTTTAAGGCCCGGCACTTGCCCCAATCCACTAACTCTGCTAAGCAGTCCTCTGGGGCAGCCGCGAGGGGAGGCAGACCTGCAGGCAGGGGACCCACCTCCTTGTGCCCTTGGGTCTGAGCGCTGACGAAGGCCCCGAGGATGTGGGAGGCGAGGGGCAGGTAGGCGTGCACCAGCTGCATCTCCCGGTGCAGGCAGTACAGGGAGAAGCAGTTCCGCAGCTCCAGCGTCTGGATCGTGTTCTCCTGCTGCACAGAAAGCGCCCTTGCACCTGGCCCGCCGGAGGGGAAGAGCGCGCTGCACCTGAGCCTTTCCTGCGTGTAACCGCTGAGGCACAGTGCAGCCCACGCATCTCAACCAGAGGTGCCCAGGGAGGAGGGACCCCGCGGTGGCCTGTGCCCCGCACTGTTTTGCTAGCTGTCACTCAAACGCGTGCCACATTCCAGAAGCTCTCAAGCCAACCGGGGCTGCCCGGAAGTCCGCTGCGGGGCCCCACAGACCAGGCGGAAAGGCTCCGCAAGCCCCCCTCCCCGCCCCCGCCACACCCACCTCCACCATGCGCGTCCCCAGCTGCTCCACGGCCTCGGGCTCGCGGCTCTGCACGGCAGCGCGCATCATCTGCCTCTTCATCAGGCTGTACTTGTGCACGGCCCGCTGGTGCCTGTGCAGCACGCCCTTCTCGTGCCGCTCACACAGGTCCTGTGGGGGAGGGGCGCTGGGTGCCCTCATCCTGGCCTCGGGGACCCGGAGCCAGGGGTGCCGCTTCCCCGCAGGAGAGCCGGGAGGCGGACGGCGGCGGGCACGGCAGGGGCGGTGCTGATGCTGGGTGCCCGCCCTCAGAAACTCCCCGAGCAGGCGGGGGTCCGGGTGGGGGTCCAGCCACGGGGGGCATGGCGCAAACCTGCACCACACACACACCCCATGCAAAACAGGCTCCGTTTAGTGGGCCATGAGCACGGGGCCGCCCAGGCAGGTGGGAATGGGGACGCTGCCCGCCAGACCGCCCTCCAGGGTCACCCCAGCAGCAGGAGGACCGCGTGCCTCCAAAGGCAGCGGCGCTGGCATTTCCCCAGGGGCCCCAGGGATCATCCCAACCGGAAATCTTGTAAGAAATACTAGCCCCAGAACCAGGGGCGGAGATGTTCCAGACTACCTGGCCGCCACAGCACTCCAGAGAAATTCCTTCTGGAACCCTCCGCACAGCACTGAGCCAGCCCTCCTAGAACTCAACACGCAGGATTCACAGGCGCTCTGACCCGCGCACCGGCGGTTAGAAGGCGGCCTGCAGCAGTGGCGGTCCGACTGCCCACGGGAAGACGCAGCTCGCTTCTCCAGCGGCCCCACACGCTTGTCCACGGCCAGGATGCCCCCATACTGACACGACACAGCCCCCCAGACACACTTGCTCAGACATACCCACAGACACGCTCACACACGGACACACGTTCACTCTGACACGCTCATACACACACTGACACTTTTGGAGACATGCCCTCACACACATGTTCAGGCACGCTCACATCCTGACACACTCACGCACACCCAGATGCTCACACACAGGCTTGCGGCCCATCTGCCCACCTGCCAGGCCACATGCAGCCCAGAGCGCCCGCAGAGCCCACCACGGGGAGCAGAAGGCCCACAGTCCCTGCACAGCCGGCTTCCCGGGTCCTCCTCCGCCCCTGGAGCCACGCCCCTCTAAGGTCACAGGACGCTTCTCAAAAGCTCTGTTCCTGACCGAGGGCAGCCGAGACTCACCTTATAGGACTGGAGCAGATCCAAGAAGAGGTTCAGCTTCTCCACCACGTTGTTCTCCTCCTGTGCGCCCTGGAAGGCGGGGTTTACCCGACACTGAGGCCCGGCCGGGCGGAGGGCCCTGCCCCACTCACACACACACAGCCCTGGACACACTTGCTCAGCCCTACCCAGAGACACGCTCACGTTCAGCTCTGCCAGCTCTGCAGACGCACCCCTTTCCCACAGGGCAGCCCAGCCAACACCAGGCGGAGAGCAAGGGCCTGAGTTCCATCCACCTGCCCGCTGCACTCACTGCCCATCATCATGTCCTCCCAGCATTCCAAGCCACGTCCCCGTCTTCCCAGCGTGCGCCTTCCCCACACACTCCTTCCCGGCATGCACGGGGAGAGCAGGCGCCTCAAATACCCTCCCCCGGCAGCTTTTCCATGTGAGCTTTGAGCAGTGTTGAGAAAGGGAGCAAATGGGAGGGGGGCAGGGCGGCCTCAGTGGCGGGAAAGGACCCCCGGGCAAGGAGAGGTGAGGGCTTCTGAAGCCTCGAGCTGAGGCAAGCAACCAGAGCCCGGTTAGCACGGAGCCTTCCTTCAGCTGACTCGGGCCAGAGAGGCACCCGCTTCTGGCTCCCACACAGGCCTCCACACATGGGCCACACGGTGACCCAGGCAAACTGACAGGTGAGCCGCAGAGCTCATTTCCAAAGCACAGAGGCCCACGAGGCCTGGAGGGCAGCCCTGGGAGGAGAATGGGTGTCCCTGGTAACAGCAGGGAGCCCGTCATCCTGGGACATGAGTATGACCAAATGCCCCCGGCCTGGGTGTTCGGTCATAACTGTGCCCCAAGCACAGACAGGCCACCGTGTGCGTGGCATGCCCAGTACCGATGCTGAGAACCACCTGGATGGGGTCACAAGCACTGGATTGCAGGCCCTGGGACCCTCGGGCCCACTGAGCGCAAAGGCTGCGAGGCCCTGAATCGCACACACACAGCCAAGCCTCCATCCAGGAGGTTACTGGGGAGTAACCGCCTGTCACAAGTTTTTAAAACTTAGGAAAATACCAGGTGTTTGTCCCTGACAGCGGGGCAGGGGCATGGAGGCTCCACAGCAGGGGCTCAGGGCCCCTCCTGGGCATTTCGTTTGTCACCAAGTCCCATTTTTGGTCCAACGAGAGACCCTGAACACCTGCCTGTGCCTTTACACAAAGTACACATCCTGTCACTGGCCACAACAGCCATCAGGAGTCCCACTTGTGTACCAGGTCTCCTAACAGGCCAGAAACAGTAAAGCTGAGGCAGTGAGCGGGGTTGGGGAACCAGCCCTCGCTGTCCGGGCTGCGTGAGTCAGTGATGCGCTCCAGCTGCACAGTGAGCGGGGTTAGGGAACCAGCCCTTGCTGCCCCGGCTGCATGAGTGACACGCTCGGCTGCGCAGTGAGCGGGGTTAGGGAACCAGCCCTCGCTG
>JAQQAC010015366.1:1368971-1425459 GCA_029783875.1 Phataginus tricuspis
GGCCATCCGGTGACTCAGCGGGACAGTCCCCACTCTGAGGGTGTCGGTGCGGGGCCATCCGGTGACTCAGCAGGACAGTCCTCGCTCAGGGAGACGTGCCTCCATGTCGGCTCCCCGGGAAACCCATGGTCCCTTTACTCACTCCTCTGGGGTTTTCTCCCACTGGCCCTAAGCTTTTAGGGGTCTTCCACAGACTGGAAACCTGGCCAATGGCAGCACTGCCGCACGGCCACCTCAGGAATGGGGCTCTCTAAAAAAAGGGTGACTCTACAGAGTTACAGAGCAGGGGCCTCGGTACTTCAGACAGAGGTCAACTCATCAGGCGCTATAAGATCCCCCTCAGGGCACCGGCAGAAGCTGAGGCCACTTGCTCCCTGGGATTAATTAGACCCTCGGCTTAGGAGAACTGTGGGCGGCTCTGGGGTCCTGATCCCTGCCCTCTGACAGCAGGCCTCGTGGGCAAAGCCAAGTCTTAAGGCCCCTTCAAAGAACTGCAGAAATACAGCAGTGATCCTAACACACAGTTGTTTACGGGTCAAGGAATTCTAGAATTCCAGAAACACCTTCAAGATCATCTGCCCCAATTCTCTCATTTCACCAAAAAAGAAAACAGAGTTGGAAGTCCTGGGGACTCCACATCCGTGTAAAGGCACGTGGCCAGCCGCACCCTCCCCATACCTCGAGCTGTGCATAGCCCCCGTCCCCGCACACTCCTGCCCAGCAATGACGCCCTTCTCTGAGGGAGCCCGCCCGCCCCAGGGGCAGGTCACAGCAAGCATTCTCTTGCTGGGTTGGGCTCCATAAAAGCAGCAGCCTGGGAAATGGTGCTTGGAGAGTCACAGCCCAGGAGAGGGCAAAGGCCCTTCCGCCCCTGGCAGAGGAAGGGGAGCCGGCCCACCTCCAGCTCCACACCTTCCCTGCACAGGGATGAAGGTGGGAGCTGAGCCCTGGGGCCCCGCCTGCAATGCAGAGCAGAACACCTCTCCTCCGGGCCATGTGTCCCCGTGGGGCCTGCGTGCCCCCATCCCACGGGGGGGCCCCAGGCCAACTCCCCTCCAGAAGGGCACGTGCCAGTACAGCGGCCTCCCCAGCAGGGACCCTGACTCTAATCAAGACTGCAGGATGCAGTCTGGGGAGAGCCTGCCACTTGGTTTCCAGCGTCCACCGTGGGTGTGTGCAATGAACTCCTGGTCCTCACGGGCACCTCCTCCCCACTGGGCCTAAGTAAACACTGGCTCACATATGCAGGACCTCCGAGGGTCTTCCCGCACACAGCCCTCTGCCAATGAGCCCCAAGGCCCACTGTGTGGCCCTGAGGATCGGCCTCCTCCAGTGGATGCCCCAAATCCTGCAACACCCGTCGGAGGACTCCTCTTAGACTCACAGCCCGGCCCCCGCACTCACGAGGGAACCAGAGCTCGTGCACGGCAGCCCCGGAGCAGGGAAATGGGACAAGGACACCAAAGCAGATCAGGAGCGCGAGCAGGGGCCCCCGGCAATACTTACAGGTCCGCTGAAGGACAGGAACAGCCTGAGGGCCACGTCCTCTGAGAGGCGGGGGTGCCGGGCCAGCAGGTTAATGAAGCGCCTCAGTGCTCTCCTCCGAGCTTCGATGAACTTCCGGTCAGCTGCAGACACAAAGCCCCCGGGTCAGCGGACAGAGCCCGGTGCGTCCAGGGGAGTCCGAGGGGCCACAGCCAGCGCCAGACCCCAGGCCCGGGGCAGCAGGAGCCAGAGCCCCACCACCACACCTTGCACCCCCAGACACCTGGGTTGGGGGTCTGCCCAGGAAAACCACAGATCCTCTGTGATTTAATCAACATACAGCATAGGGGTCAGGGGTACAGGACCCCACCTGCAGTCAAAAATCCATATATAACATTGACTCCCCCAGAAACTCAACACTCAAAGCCTACTGCTGATTTTCCTGGTAGTAAATGATAAAATAGACTAGTACCTACATGTATTTTATGCACTCATGGCACACCTTTTTCTCAATTTTTCAGTGTGTCCAGGCTACGTGGTTCATTTGAGTTCTTTTTCAAATTGTCACAAATCTCAAAAAAACGTTCCAGTACATTTATTGAAAAAACTTCATGTGTGAGTGGATCCGGGCCATTCAAACCCGAGGTGTTCAAGGGTCCCCTGCTCACGATCCTTGACTTTGATCTTCTACATTGAAGACAGCTTCCATGGCCCCATTTTCTGTCACTTCTTTCCATGAACAGAGGTTCTGCTACCCACGTATACTCACTCAGCCCTGTCTGCCTACTCACGCCACTTACGGCCCACGCGGTGGTGGGTCTGAGCAGCACCCGCCTTCACTAGGGTTTAGTATTTCCACTTCCAGGAGAAAACGGTATCTGTGGGCAGTGATGCCGTGAGGACACTTAGATCCAACCGCCAACAGGAACACGCTAAGGACAGCAGGTAACTGAGGCCCCCTCCCTCCTCGACCACAGCCCCTCCAGAGCAGGCCACGCTTCCGTAAGCGCTCGCCCTGAGGAGCAGGCACCCGACGTGCCACGTCCAGGCCACACACCAACCGCACACAATCCACCCAGACGCCTGGCATTTAGTGACGTCTGCCTTCCTCCCAAATGCTCTCTGGTGTCTACCTTAGCTTTCCGTGGCCCCCTGGATGGGAGGAGTGGTCCGTTCCAGTGTCACAGCACCGGGAGAAAACTACATTCTCAGGTTCTGAGCCGGTCAATGACCAGCGAGAGGCACAGGTGTTTAAGTACAGTTTTAAGGGATTTCGGAAGGCTGACAGCCAGGCCACCGTGCTAACTGCCAGGCCGTCTCCTGCTCAGGGAAGCTCCTCGAGGGTTGTCAGGGGACGGCAGAGTCCACTGCTCGGCTCGGGGCACTTGACTTCCCAGCAAGTTCTATACAGGACTTGCGGCAAGGGCTGTGGGAGGGTAGAGATAAGACTTGAGACCCAGAGAGGGCTCACCTAGCCCCAGGTAACTGCAGGTCAAACAGCGGGCATGGGGTGCCATCCGCTGTTTCTTATCTCCTCAAGCCACAGGTCACCTAGCACCTAGCACTGTCTCTGCAGGAAGACCCCTGGGGTCACAGGGGGCACGCCTGCTAGGCTCACAGCACTGTGCGAGAGCGGGCAAAGCAAGCCACGCCCCCTGTCCCCCACCCAGGGGTCCGGGGTGTCCTGGCCACTGCCCTCTGGACAGGGGAGCAGGTACCTCCTTTCTTCTTTGCGCACCAGGGCCCTTCATGCACACTAGTTATCAAGCAGAAGGCTCATGGAGGCCAAGGGACCAGGTGAGGCTGCCCTCCAGCAACAGACCCGGGTGCTGAGCCACAGCCATGGCCCGGCCGGGACGGCCCCGCCGCCATCCCCTCCTGCCCATGCAGGGGGCCCAGAGAACGCAGCAAGTGAGCCACAAGCAGGGGTGGTGTCCGCCCCGAACCAGGACCTCAGCACCGTGGGGTGGGCCCACACCACCCCAGGCCCCCAGCACAGCCAGCTTCACCTCCCAGCATCCTCTTGGGCGGCAGGGCCGGCACCATGCGGTACGGGAACTTCTGCAGCATCACTTCCTGGAAGACCACGAAGTCGTTGTACCGCCTGTACACGGAGGATCTGAAGCGCTGCGGGAAAGAAGTGAGCCCTCAGACTGGGCACCAGAGGCCAGCCCGTGCCACGGTGCCCTCACCTGCTCTTTCCACCCCTAACAGAGCCCACGGGAGTGTGTTACCAGGCCTTCACCCGAAGGAGAACCCTTAGTGACGGTCGGACAACATCTAAACACCACACAGCCTCCCCCACTCCTGTTCTTCTGGACCTTCAGAAAGAGACAAGACTCGACTCTACAGTTTTCATCTGACCCTTCAAAGGCCACTCACAAAAATGATGCACTTTTACTTCTTTTTAGGTAAAAATGCACACAACCTTGAGATGCTAAGATAAGGAGCACTTCTGCCCCTGGGACAGGCCTGACTGTCCACAGGACGGCCGGACGCTGGGTCTGGAGACAGAGGCAGAGCGGACACTGGGCTCAGTCGAGGCCGCCTGCAAGTCCCACCATAGACCCTCTTGTTGGGGAACCGGCAGCTCCCCAAGCAGACTCCCACTCACTAGGGTAACCCGTCCGGCTCTGACACACAGGCCCATGCGAGGAACACGCAGAGCCGGCGCCTTTAAAACGAATCCGCCGGGCTGATCCCTATGGGGCGGTACTAAGACAGAGCCAACCTGCAAGGGCGGCGCAGCCCGTGACCCCAGCCGCGCGGCCTCGGGACGGGCAAAACCAGGAGAGAGAAAGAGCAGAGGCGTGGGGCTGGGCAGAGGGGTGAAGGGGCGGAGCACAGGCTTCTAAGGGCACTGGGGCTACCCTGGGGGATGCGGCCCATTACACATTTGTGCAAACCGCTGACAAGAGTCAGCACAGCTCAAAGGCTCTGTCGCTGCTGCTTTGAACCATGACAGACACCCTGCGATTCCTGATGCCCACAGACCACAGCAAGCAGCGGAGAATTACAGGCGACCTGGATGGGGACTAAACTGACACACACCGTCCTGTCCTGCAAACCACACTTGCCACCTGGAGCCCACTTCCATGGGATCTGCATTCTGGTCCTCAGGGATTCCCTACAAAACTACAAGGAGGCCGGCCTTGGCGCTCTGCCCGCGACTGTGCTTCCCCAGCAGCGGCCCAGGGCCCAGGGCTGGCAAGGGCAGCCGACTCGCTGCAAGGTGCCTGGGCCACAACAAGCTACAGGGCCAGCGTGCCGGGCAGCTGGGCCCACTGCCACCTGGCCTGAGGGGCGCCTTCAATTCCTGCGGCCCTCCTCCCTTCACACCACCCCAGCCCCCAAGGCTGCACGGTACCTGGCTGGAGACCTCGTATTCCACATGCTTCAGGAAGAGGCCCTTCTTCTCAGGAATGAGCTCCACTTGCACAGTGTCCCTGGCCAGCAGCTCCTGCAGGGAACATGAGAGCAGCAGCGGGTCCCCCTGTGGTCCCTGCATCTGAGTCGGCTCTGGGTCCCTCTGCTCGCTGACCTGGGGCATCGGCAAGTCTGGGAGAGAAGGCAAGCACCCAGTAAGAACGTGGCTCGGACAGTGGGGGCTCCCGCCAGCTGGCCCTCCTTAGCTCCACGCGAGCTCTGCACATGGGCTCTGCCCACGTCGCCCAGCAAACCCTCCTGCCAGGTGGGTCACAGCCATCGGCTCGGCTGTGGCGCTGCAGCTCTGAGCCCATCTTCTGCCCCTGACAATCACCACGCCAGAAGAGTCCACCTGCTCGCTAATCAGCAGACACCATGTTGCTAGGACCAAATTGGTGTTCAACTTGGGGAGGGAAAAAGACTGAAATATTTACAACTCATGTGCCAAAACGAGTCCTCCTTCTCTCTAGAGTTGAGAAAAGGGGCTAAAACAAAGCAGCTGGCCTTGGGATTTTCTGTAGGTCCCCGGGTACCTGCAGCCCGCACATGTCGCTCTCCTCTGCCAGGACTGCCATTCCAGTGCATGAAGAGCCTACGTGCTTGCTTAGAGCTAGGATTCCTGGCCCCAAAATCAAAGGCTTCAGCCCTAAAATGTCAGCCTCCTTACAGACACAAAGACACCCAGGTGCCATTCACAAAGCAGAAGACAACAAGGAGGTCCGTGCAGACAAACGGAAAACACGCAA
Organism: Phataginus tricuspis; assembly: GCA_029783875.1. Classification (NCBI taxonomy): domain Eukaryota; kingdom Metazoa; phylum Chordata; class Mammalia; order Pholidota; family Manidae; genus Phataginus; species Phataginus tricuspis. The sequence continues at coordinate 1,374,629 of JAQQAC010015366.1, forward strand.
GGGAGTCACGTGAAAAGGTCAGTTTGGTTTTCGTAGAGAAAGTTCTAAAGAAAAAGAAATTCTTCTCAGTTAAAGAAAAATAGTTTAAGGTATTGTGCAGGGAAGAAAGTCTTACTTCAATTAACCTTGCTATAAATAAGTACAAGAAAGTGTAGGTTTCTTTTCTGTTTTCCCCAGATTATCTACAACATGGTTCTATCACTTTTTATGATTTATTTCTTAAAGTTAACGCTTCAGTGCAAGATTCTGGTTTATGTTCTAAACAGAATTAATTACTACATTATTTTCATCTGTGAAATTACTCAGCATTTTAGAATGTAAAATTTGGCTGCCTTTAACTGACCTTAAAGCTTAAGAAAGAAAATAAACTAAAGCCTTCGTGTTTATCTGGGCACCCCAGGGGCCTCATAAAACCCCGTGCAGAGACTAAACACCACGTGCCCTACAGCAGCGGGCTCCCGAGTGCAGCCTGTGTCCTGGGGTCAAAACAACCCACCAGGAGCAGGAGGAGGACTGCTTTTGTATTTTTTCTCTCATTTTTAATTTATATTCTTGTGGCATTATTAGAGCGTACTTAGGAGTAGCACATGCATGTAACTTAGTGAAACGTGTACAGGTATGTGGGCATGAGTGTGTACAAGTGAATGAGTGTGTATATACAGAAGGGTGTACATATATGTAAGTGTATACATGTGTGCATGTGGACATAACTATGTGCATATGAAGGGTCTATGTATTTGTACATGTATGTGCACGTAAGAGCGAATGTGGGTGTGTATATTTACATGAGCGTGTATATGTGCGTGTGAGTGCACGTGTATATGAGAAGTGTGTGTGTGCACTGGGAGTCCCCAGTATCTTAATGGCCAAAAATCGTGGAGACCAGAGCTATAGAAGGTACCTGTTCTCCCAATCCACCCCAAGGATCCAGCCCTTTTCCATGTAAAATGGTGACGGCCCTAGAACTGTGTTCATACAGTCTCCCCAGGGGCCACCGGCATCCTCAAGCAGCCCACACGCGTCCTAAGTGCCACTGCAGGGAGCAAGACGGTCGCTGAGCTCATCGCCTTAGGGATCCACTCACAAACAGCTCTGAATGCCAGCCATCGCCAGGCACAACCTAGACATACTAAACCCCAGGAGAACGGGACCCCCTCTGTGAAGCGCTGACGGCACCCTGAAATTAGAGGAAGGCGGCCGGGGCGCGGCAGCAGGGGACCAAGTCCAGGACGACAGGGCCCTGCTCAGCTGCGTGGGGAGCCTGGCACACAGTAGGGCCTTAAGCAATGTTTGCTGAATGACTACTGATATTTATTGTATTTTCAGGAGTGAAAAACAGAGCATCTCTGGGGAAAAGCAAAGTCTGCATCACTAGAGCACAAAATATGCAGAAAAACAGGAAATAATAAAGCCAGAAAGGTAAGGGGAAGACTATTTATACCAGAGGAAACATTTGTGAATCATGTATCTGATCAAGGACTTGTATCTGGATATAAAATGAACTCTTACAATTCAATGAAAAAAGAGACAAATTACCCAATCTAAAAATGGGCCAAGGATTTGCATAGACTTTTCTCCAGAGATATACCAATGGCCAGTAAGCACCTGAAAAGATTAAACAGTCACGGAAATGCAAACTGCAGCCATAGTGAGACACCACCCACTGCGACAGCTCGAGCTAAAAAAAAAACTAAAAAAAAAAAAAAAAAAGGCTATAATAAGCATTGGCATGGACATGGGGAAATCCCACATCTGCTGGTACATGTGCAAAAGGGGCGGCTGCCCTCAAAAATGGTAGGGCAGTCCCTCAGAATGTCACCAGCAATTCCACCCCTAGGAACATGCCCCAGAGAAATGAGAGTGTGTGTCCACAAAGGCCTGGACCCCACCGTCCACAGCAGCTGCATTCCTAAGAGCCAAAGACCAGGAAGGCCCAAGAGTCCACCAGCTGACGGGTGGACACATGCAAGCGGAATAAAGTGTTCCATCCACTCAGAAGAGGGAATGGAACAGTCACGCCACACCATGGATGAATCCTGAGAACATGGTGGCCCCGTCGGGACAATTCCACGTACGTGAAATACCCACAGGAGGCGAGCTTACAGGAACAGAGAGCAGACAAGTGTCTGCCAGGCCCGGGAGAGGCCTGAGGAAATGGGGCGTGACCCTGAGGGATGTGGCGTTTTGGAGGGATGACCAAATGCCGTAAGGCCGAGTGTGGTGATGGACGTGCAATTCTGTGACCATGCTAACAACCACTGCATGTGCGCTTCAGAGAGTGGAGTGCACGGCAGGTAAATGACTTCCCAATGACCCCTTTAAATGTGAACAGGAGGCGACATGAGTAAGAGTGGAAGAGTGAGGACCACCCCAAACCCTCTCCTCCATGGAAGCAATGCAAACCCTGGTGGAAGCTGTCAAATCGGCCTTTTCAGAGCACTGGAAACGGACCGGTTTGCAGCAATCCAGGGCACATTCACTTACGTATCCACTCACAAACAGCTCTCTGACCAGTGAACACCACTAGAAGCTGGTAGCAACTAGGTAAGTGAAAATGGGGTCACACTGGAGTAAGACGGGTCCTCTCCCCAGTGACTGGAATCTGTGTAAGAGGAGGACGCCACACAAAGACCCCTCTGGGGAGGGCAGGCCACGTTACAGCAGAGGTGGCCAGGACACGTGGCGGCTGCAAGGCAAGCCACCCAAAGCCTGCCAGAAGCTGGCATAGACAGGGACGCACTGTCCCGAGGGTTTCAGAGGGAGTGTGGCCCTGCTGACACCCGATTTCAGGTTCCCGGCCTCCAGACTAGAAGACAATGTTTCTGCTGCTTCGAGCTGCCCTGCTTGTGGTACTGAGGTCAAGGCGGCCGCGGGACAGCCACACGACACTTCACAGAATCAGGTCACGGACGTCACTGATGAAACCACAACAATGAACAGCAACACCTTCAGGAGTGGGGAGACTCTGACTTCCAGCGCTGCATATTTTATTATTTCAATTGTCCAGTTGAAACCAAAGTCTGTAAGTCACGCAAAGAAACAAAGTACGGCCAAACACAGGGAAAAGCGTCGGCAGAAACCGTCCGAGGAGCCCAGACACGGGCCTCCTCAGCAAGTCACACACGTTCCCGGAACCGAAGGGAAGTGTCTCTGAAGAGTCGCCCCAGGGGCTTAGACTCAGCCCAGAACTGGAGGGGGAGTGTTGGCCTTGAAACGCCACTCGGTGCCGTGGGGCGCTGGGCAAGGTGGCAACCGAACCAGACAGCGGAGCGGAAAATACCGAGTCACGGGACCACAGTGACTCCCCTTACCTCTCTTCCGGGCTCATTACGTTCCAACCCCAAAAGATCTTGTAAGTCCTCACCGGAGTCAGAGCTTCGGGGAACGAACAGGATCTGCCCCACAGACCGCGGTGCCATGGTGCCCGACTCCGGGCCAGCAGATGCTTAGCAGCTCAGAAGCCGGCAGGCCGGCAAGCCCCCGGGAGCCTGGCCGACCGAGGCGGAAGGGCTGCACGCGGCCCGGGAGAGACCCCGCTCCGCGGCCCAGGCAGGCCCGCGGCTCTCCCCACTGGCAGCAGGGGGCCCTCCCAGCGTCAAGTGCTTTTCCAGGCAGGCCTTTGACCTCTCTCTGCACATGTGCACAGACTCCACACACATACCGAAGGTCATGCTGCACTACATATAGTAAATGCGATTATCTTCTCTTTCCCACCGCCTTTTAGCTTTTATACTGAAACCGCGCACACGTCATATACAGCACACGCACGTCAAACTGCTCAGCTGGGTGAGTGGGCACAGCAGGGGGCCAGTGCCTGGGCGGAGGCAGAGGCAGCCCAAGCCCAAGCCCCTGCCAGGCACTGCTGCCCGGGGGTTCCTCTGCCGGGTGTGAGACCATGGGAGCAGGCTCTCGCCGCAGTCCCTCTGCTCTTGACCTCTCCCTCCCATGGGCTGTGTCATGCCTGTGGCTGCAGGCGGCCCTTCTCGGTGCCTGGGTGCCCTGTAGGATGGGGCACCATCTGCCTGCTCATTCTGAGGCTGCAGCCAAGCCTCTGGGTAGTTCGCAGCGTCTTCCCACCACACAAGGTCACACGGCGCTAAGGCACGTGAGCACGTGTCTTTTGGTGGACATATGTACGCGGGCCCCGTCAGGTACATTCCTAAGAGTGAGGCTGCTGGATCCCAGGATCTTACATGCTCGGCTCGGTCAATGTCCCCAGGTTTCCAAAGTGACGGAGCCAATTTACGGGTTTTCTGTCCCGCTCTCCCTTGCCCCTCCGGCAGGCCGACGCCTCTCACACAGCTGCACAGAATTCAGCTTGGTTTCCCCTTGGCTCTCCTCCTTTCCCACTGGCCCCGGCCCCGCGGTCCTGAGACAGGACATGAGCACCTGCAGGCCCGCGCAGCATCTCCCTCGCCGCTCCTGCCGACAGCACGGACATCCTCACGCAGACACTAGTTTGCTGTATTACACTCAGACTCACTCCCTGGGGAACCCAGTCTTCCCTGCTAACGGACACCGGACCGGCTTTCACACACCGCGCGGGGAGCCAGCTGTCACTCACCTACCGCGTGGACTCACTTTCTTCAGTAGCCCTCTGCAGAATTACCGCAGCAGCCCTGGTGACCTAGGGACGTGCCCCAGTGGCATTAAAGGAGAGGACAGCTCCCTACATGAGGCTCAGAATGGCCATTACCAAGGGGAACAGACCTTAACGCAGGCTCTCCTCAAATCCGTGCAGCCAACCAGACTGTTACTTCACCCTTCCTTCGCCAGCAAGCAGCCCAGCCGGCTCCCCTTGGCTGCACTGGCCCCTTGCTGGCCTCAGGGCCTTGGCATGGCTGTCTCCTTCCTCCAGATGCCACCAGACTGACCCTTCATCGCCCTCAGTCTGGGCACAAGCATCCCTCTCAGGGCCACGTCCTCATGGCAGCTACACCTGTACCCTCGCCGCTCCCCTGACCACAGCCCCCGAGCTCAACACACCACTCAGTCTGTCCGCTGAGCACTGTCGACCTCTGAGGCTGGGACACAAGGACATGAACGCCAGGGCAGCAGGCCTGTTCGTCCTGTTCGCAGCTAATAGCCCGAAGACCGAGGACAGAGCCCGGCACCTGGTAAGGGCTCAACAGCCCGGGATGACTGAATGACGGACTCTGGCTCCCTTGACCAAGAAGGCCACATTAGGTAACGGAGGACTGGTGCGCCCTCTCGGCAGGGCAGCCGCCTCGGGCGCTCCCGGCTCCACGCTCCCACGGACCTCATCAAGGCCTCCCGACAGCAGGAAGAGGGCCTCGGGGAGCCACAGCAAGACACCAGCGCGGGTGCCAGGAGGACGGCTGTGGATGGGCTCCGCTCCAGGGACCTCTGGGCAGGGACATCCTGACACTGGCAGCATCTCCCACCTCTCCCGCAGCCTCCCTGCCAATCTCCAGCTACATCCACCTTTCCCCAGCAGAGTGTAAGGCAAAGACCCAGATGACATAAAGCTGCAGTGCGCCATCTGGACAACCAACCGACATGGCAAGGGAAGAAAGGTTTTCATCTTCCTGCAATGGTTCACGTGATTTTACCTTGAAGCAAAGTACGAAGAAGCAATTTCCTAAGGTCCGTCCAAGCCCTCTGGTACTTATTACTGAGAATTTCTGAGCTGAATCCTCTCCAAAGCCCAGAACAGTAAAGTGTTTCCTGAGCCTCAGAGAGTCTCGTGACACTTCCCACGCTCAGGCCTGGCTTCAATCTCTTTGTCGAGCTCTCCTCAGTCTGTCTCATTCATGGGTTTCTCCCATCCTGCAGGGAGCTGTGCTCTCCCAATACTGCCTAGCACAGGGGTGGCTCGTAGCCCCAGCAGCCAAAAACTTTTATGATGGACAACTGGGTTTCCATGTGCCAAAGAATGACACTGGACCCCTTCTTCACACCATCCACAACAGTGAATGAAAAGGGATCACAGACCTAAATATACACAGTGAAGACTACAAAACTCTCAGCAGAAAAGAGCAGTAAATCTTAAGGACCTTGGGTTAGGAGGTGACTTCTCAGATGTAACACCAAAAGCACAAACAAGAAAAGAACAAAATAGATCCTTTGGACTTCATCAAAATTAAATACTGCTGCGCTGCAATGGACACCACTGAGGAAGTGAAAAGACAGCCACAGAATGGAAGAAAATATTTATAAATCATGTATCTGATAAGAGACTAGTGTCTAAAATATATAAAAAATTCTCATAACTCAAGTTTTTTTTAAAGACAAATTGCCTAATTTTTCAAATGGGCAAAGGATTTGAATAGACATTTCTCCAAAGCAGGCATCCAGTGGCCGATACGCATATAAAAAGACGCCTGACCAAAAGGGGCGTCCACGTCACACCCACCAGCATAGCTACAGTTGGACAGACGATGACAGGGGCTAGTGGGGACATGCAAAAGTTGGACCTCATGGAAAACAGCATGGAAGCCCCTCAGAGGGTTCACAGGGGCTGGATGGCCCAGCAGTCCCTCCCCTGGGTACTCGTGCAAGAGAAATGGAAGCACTACCACACACACACGTGTATGGATGTTCACAGCAGCATCATGTGTAACAGCCAAAACACAGAACAGCCCAAACATCCAGCAGCTGATGGATAATGAAATACAGACTATCCATATGATGGAATACTATTCAGCCATAAAAAGGAACGAGGCGCTGATCCATACTGAACATTGAAAACACAATGCTCAGTGAAAGAAGCCAGACATGAAAGGGCCACCGATTCTACGGTTCTATTTACATGAAATCCCCAGAACAGGCAGATCTGTGGAGACAGAGAGAAGTTGCCTAGATCAGGAGGATGGGGAGATGGGAGTGACTACCAATGGGCAGAGTGTGTCTTTCAAGGGAGATGAGATGAGATGCTCTGAAATTAGCTACGTACATGGTTGCACAGCTCTGTGATACATACTAAAAGCCATTACATTGTATACCTTAAATGGGTGCATTTTTCTTCTGTAAAGCTGTTAAAATGTCCTGTCTCCAGCTCTTGTGACTATAAACTAATTCTTCTACCCCAGCACTGTGCCTGGAACACAGATGCTTTGCGATCACCAATGAAGATGTCAACTGAGACGGGAAAACACCACGTACCACGGAATCCTTCGGGTGTTTCAGGCACAAGCACAAAAGTCTAGCCGGTGATGTTGCCCAAAAACTCCAGGGGGCCACACTCAGGACTGGGGAACCTCCCTTGGCCCACACGCTGCAAGGCTGCCAGCAGGACACTGGGAGCTGCCACCGAGTGCTAAGGGACAATGACATTCCCCTTAATAAAGCTTCCCTCCATCCTCCTTACACTCCCACGAATTCAAAGACAGGGGTGAAGGGGGTCACGGTGCAGTGTGTGCCACATCGGCCTCCATTCAAGCAAGAGCCACTGTCAAGGAAACATCCGTGTCTGAAACCTTACTAGATGCTTTACAAAACATCTCTTCAACCCTAAAAACACTCTAGGGAGACCCTGTGACCCCACTTTACAGATGTGAGAACGAGGCTTCACTGGCACTGCAAGCTGCCCATGGTTACAGAGCAAGGTCACCAGCCTGAAGCCAGAATGTGCGCCAGCTGGCTGATGACGCACACACCCGCAGCCTCACCTGACACCCCAAACATGGGGCAGGGGCGGGCACACCCCATACAGGGGCCAGCAGTCAGATGGTCAGCGCAGATCCCTCACTCTGTGAGCAGGCACTTTGCCTTCCTGCACTGTCCTCTCACCTCTAAAATGGGGACAATGCCCTCTGTGTTACTGTTCACCTGCGAGAATTTTCTAAAAAGAAAATATGTGAAAGCATCCAGCATACACCTGGGGCCTGAGCTGCTCTGTTTTAAAGGACCTGCAGGCCAGGGGCTGGCGGCCTCGAGTGCCCGGTTCGCCAGCAAGGCAAGAGCATCTTGCTCCCATCAAGAGGCCCACAGCCCCGAGGTCCCACTGGCAATCCCAACCAGACGATGCAACCGTCCCTGGGACGCAGGGTCACGCGGGAACCTCGCACACTCACACACACAAGCGGCACGTCCTCACGCTGTGAGTGGCTCGTCCTTTCCGAGGGAGACTCAAGAGCCCAAAGCACAAAGGGGAGAGAAAATCACCGGCCTGTTTCCTGAAGACGTCCCAGAACTGAAGTGGAGTGCTGACAACAGGCACCTGGCAGGGGCCGTCCTCTGACCCAGACTGGAGCAAGCAGAACCAGCAGAGAGGCTGTGAGTCTGACCAACCCGCTTCCGAAAGGGCCCATTCACACTGAGTCCACTCCTCAAAAAACCTCGTGGTCTCTCGTTTCTGGAATGTTGGGTGGGGGTGGGGGTGACTTTTTCCAGAACCTGGAAGGAGGGCTGGGGTGCCTTGGGGTGACCTACAGAGCCGAAGTTCAAAGTTCCCAAAAGAATCTTCACCTCCATTTAACCAAATGCAGGCTGTTTGCGGCTTTTGTTCTCCTCTGAAGCCCTCGTCCTGAATCTCGTCGGGTCACTCTCCAAGTGACTCAGGTTTTCTAGGATCTTGACATGAAAGAGAGAAGATTCCAAAATACCTAAGCAGACTGAGTGCCGAGCCCAGGGAAGGCTAAGTGGAGAACCTCTGTGCACAGCCAAATCTGATAAAACTCCATGCAGTCACCCGATATAATGAGCCAAATGGGACACTGCGAATCCAGCGAAACATCCACTGATCTTTGGAGGAATCACAAGAGTAAGACAAGGCCCCTCCCTGCCATCTGCCTGAGGGGGAGACAAGCAAGGGACGCAATAAACCAGTGGGGAAACGCGACGCCTCAGAAACTGGCATGAACGAATTAGGAAGTGCAGAAAATGTCAGTCAGAAGATACTGAGTCAGTCTATCCCCCACGACCGAACTGGCACTGAATTTGGAGAGCTAGTTGTCCGTGTGAAGGCACGGGTCCCAGCTGGTGTCGGCACACCAAGCCTCCAGAGTGGGTCCCCTGGGTAGCCTGAGCACCCTCATCAGGTGAGGGAACTCGGCTTGGGGCTCCGCAAACCTCCTGAAGCCACTTGTTTTTGAGCGACCGCATCTGGCTCAACGGAAACACACCGTGCTAGACTGAACCCAGTTCCCCAGCTGAATCTGGTATTTTCAGCAGATGTAGCACAGAGCTCAAACCCACACACAGAACCCACAGGCATCAGTTCTCCCACAAAACCACTGAGCACACACGGACCTTCTGAACAGACCTGCTCACCATTATGAGCACACCCTTTCTGAATGAGAACGCCATCACGATGGTCTTAGGTGCTGTTTATGAGAACAGTCACATGGAACTACCTCACTGTACGAAAAACCACTGAAAGAGGGAAAGTTCTGCATCTAACAATGGCTGGTTAAGTGAATCCTAAGAGGAGTTCATAAAAGGCAGGTACACAATGGCAGCCTAGGTGGACTGGAGCGAGGAAACCAGATCTGCCATTCCCAGCTGGAGCCGGACCCCAGGGTGTGCATCCCACCTCCACCAGGTACTAGCTGTGGTCCTGGGCAGATTACGGTGGTGACCACTGCATGCCTTAGTTTCCCCAGTTGTATGTGAAGTAGGGGTGTCAGACAGAGGACTTCACAGGACTACTGTGAGGATTAAGTTATTTTATCCAAAAGGCAGTGACCCACAAAGCAGAGCAAGGGGCACTCAGTATGTGCTCTGAAAGGGTTAGTTACCAGTACGACCCATGGACTCCTAATCCGCAAAGAGTACCCCACAGAGACATCCCTCCACCCAGGAGGCGGCAGGGGGAATACCTTCTACTGATTACACAGCCTGTCTCGGGGAAACATGCCCACTGCCAGAGGCCATGCTTAAACATCAAGCCTCCGCAGACTTCCCTGGACTCCCCACTTCACTGCCCACCCTCAGAAGGATGATTAACTGTGCACAGGTTGTCCTGAGATAAAGACTACAGCACACAGACTGTCCTCAGATTCTGGAGAGCTGAGAGTGCAGTTCTAAATCTCCCTGTGGTGCAAAATACCTCCGAGTGGCCAGTTCTTGGGACACCGATCCCTCCGGCCTGGACTGGAATTTCTCAGGAGCTGGGAGGTCAAAGTATGGTTCTAAAGAGAATTCACTGTGCAAAATCATGACTATCACCTGACTCTCCTTTATGACAGATGCCTTTGCCAATCACATACCTTTAACAGCAGCCGAAGAGCCCAGGAGTCCCTCCCATGGCAACACAGATGCCGGGGACCCTGGGCTCCACCCCTCCTTCCTGCTGGCCCAGGGACCCTGGGAACAGCTGGACTCTCACCAGCGCTCTGGGCCAGCAATAAGGCTCAAGCACAGGTAGCAGACAGCTGAAACCGGGGTCTCCTGCTGACTGCTGCGGGATTATCCATCAGAGTGGGTGCTGATACAGTAAGACCTGTATTTCACTATAAATACACCTCCAATACTAACGAGGGAGTCCAAAATCCCTGCAAAACTATTTTGAAACAAGGTCCCTTGTGCCCTCCTCTGCTTGTAAACTGTGTTATCAGCAAGTCCACCTGTTTCAGGACCTCAGGTTTTCCCCCCACATTTTCTACTATGAAATAGAAAATACACATACAGATAAGGCAGAGAATGTCTACAGACAGTTTGAGTCGATTACCAAACACATGGAACCACTAATCAGGTCCAAAATTCAAAGTCCGCCAGCATCCTGGAAGTCCCCCTTATCCTGTATCCCATGTCCATCAAAACCCCCCTCTACCAGAGGCAACTACAGCCTCATTTCCATGGAATTTTCCTTGCTATTTATAGCTTTATCACCTGCGTCAGCAGCCCTACCCAACAGAGGCTAATTCTGCATGTGTTGAATGACATAGAAATGGGAAGCACACAGTACCTTCTCTGTCCGGCTTCTTTCAATGTCCTCAGTGGAAAGTGAGGGAGCTCAGTTCTTGCATTTGCAAGGGTCCCCAAAGACACCTGCTTCACTCTAAAAGAGTTTAGCCAGTGAACTCTGCCAACAGAGTTTATGAGGACTCTGAGTCTATGTGCACAGCTGCTGACAGTGGGTACGTCCAGGATGGGGAACTAGTTTAGCCGGAGACAGACTTTGTTCACCAAGTGCCAGCGTTAGAATAGCTTTTAATATTGATTCCACTTAAAGAGCCACTTTCTAGAAAACATGTAGCAAGAGTGCCTTTAACTCAAATGTTATGACATTAGCACTTTAGCAGCACAAATGTTAAGAGTCCTTGATACGTTATTATGCAGGCAGCAGACAGAAAATTCTGAGAACTGTTTTTAGCGGTGTAGAAAAATGTCAACTGAAAAGAGTAGGCTGTAAGATGTACACACATGAAGCGGAAACTATGTAAAAAGCACATGCATGGGAAAAAGGAAAGATGTTTAAATGCTGTGGGTATGCTCAGGGCAGCATGGTGATGTCTGTTTGCAGAATGCGTGCACTTGCAGCTATATTACATGTATAACAACTCTCCTCAAAGCACCAACTCACATCCAATAGTGAAATTTTACTGCTTGGATTACAGTTCCCTTGTAAGACTTCCAGTAGACAAATCAGTTTACCAGGACAAATCGGTTATGAAAGGGTCTTGGTAAATTATGAGAATGTACTTAGACATACTACCTACGCCCGACTTTCTCCAGCTCACATAAAGCTTCCCTGCGATTAATGAAGTGTTTATTAAGTTCACTCTACATCTGCTGGGTATAAAAACGCCACAGGGTTCAGAGTGCTGGAAGACCCCAGCACACACCTACTCCAACACACCAACAACAGACGTGCTCTCCTAAACCCAGGCTACAGAACACATGGAGTGTGGCCTCAGATTCTCCCAGGACCCAACCAGCAGAGCCCGCCACCTCAGGCCCTCCAGAACCCACCCATCCTCATCTTGATACTGACATTTTCTCAAAGAACATCTACCCCTGAAGTCTGGTCATGATTTCTTAATATTCTGTAACAAATATGTGCAGAGTGGAGGCACCACAGTTCTTCAGAGCAAGAGTCACACTCCTCTTGCACCATGGGGTGTCCTGCCCGCGTGCTCTGAGGCGACCAGCCCTGGGCCAGGTGCCCTGACAGACACAGCAGGTCACGCAGAGCCACGTGCCCACAGACGTGACAGGCAGACATCTCTTTTTGTACTGCATTTCTTAGGAAGGAAATAAATACCAAAACAGAATTCCCCCACCCGGAATACAACGCTTTCTCGCTAACCACAAATTCTGGCAAAATCTGCTCTACGTAACAGTGATCCAGTTAGTTCCTCTTTCTTCAAATCAGCACATTTTACCTTGCAAATTGTGTATGTCTGTGTGGGTGTATTTGTGACAGAGGAGAGAGAGTTTAAAGACCAATAAAGCAAACTCACATAATATCTGCTCAGCTACCACTGTTTCCAAGTTAAAATGTGATACTATCCTTAAAAAAAAGAAAAAAAACTTATGACAAAATGTTTCTATTGAAACACTTGAGCCTTTTCTCCACAGCAGGTATCCTTCTAGACACTGGGATGTAAAGAAAAACAATACCTTCTCCCTGTCTGGGGTTTACAGGTGAAAAGCATGTCGTAAGGGGAGATGGATGGGCAGGCAGGGTTTTCCCTGGATGCCAACAGCTCTTGGAGTGTAATTTAACCAGTCAAATGCATATATCTTAGGCAACAGCTCCATGAATTCTGACAAAACACACACCCAGAGACATGGGCAAGGGTTGGTGGTCAGAACAGAAGACATGGCTACTGCCCAGGCATGCAGAAAAGCTCGGATAAGGAGCAGAGTTCCGACCTGACCACAGAGAAAGGTTTTGCAAAGACTAATGGCTCCACGGCTTCCTAACCAATGGAATGTATGGAATGCCGTCCAATGAGCACCCTAACACAAGTGAGGCCTATTCCTCCTTGTCCTGAAGACTAAGTGTAGGTCCATAGGATCGCAGGAAAACAGCTGTAGTTCACATGTTTGTATCAGTGTGTGATGCAATCCCAACACCTCCAATTAGACTATCAAGCACCCATCACACTCACTGTTTGCCATCTAAGTCACAATCAGTGGGCTTTATGAACTTACAAACTTACAAAATAAACACTCATCCTTCAGTCAGGGAGACTAGGCCACTCAATCAGACCGTTTGATAGTTATAATTTTAACATAAAATCCACAAAGGGTTTATGTCCAAAATACAAAAAGAACTGCTACAAATCAGTACAAAAAAATACAATCTCATAAGAAAATGGGCAAATAATATAAACAGTTCAGAGAAGCCATACAAGGTGAAAATATCACAGGAAACTAAACCTCAGTGATAAGGGAGGAAATGGAATCAAATACAAAACACTTCCTGAAGTTTTCCAAGTCTGAAGGGAGTTTTTAAACAACATATTCAGTGTTGATGAGGCTACAGGGAAAGGATGCTGTAATACAGTGCTCTTAGTACAAGTATAAACTGGTAACAGCCACCAGAGAGGAAAACGTGGCAGTATCTGTTGAAACAAACAATGTGCAAGTCCTATGACCCAGCGATTCCACTCCTAGGGTTTCTACCTGAGGTGGGCAGAAGGATGGCTCCCAAAGGCGTCCACACCCTAATCCCTGGAAACTGTGAATCGGTTAGTTTACATCATAGAGGGGAATTATGGTTGCAGTTGAAATTCAGGTTGCAAATCTGCTGACCTTAACACAGGGCGAGGGTTGTGGATTATCCAGGTGGACCTGATATAATCCCAGGGTCCTCAAAGGTGGAAGCGAGAAGGGAAGAATCAGAGAGGTGACAGCATGAGAAAGATGTGGCCCAGGGCTGCTAGAGAAAGGGGCCATTAGCCAAGGAATGCCAGGGGCATCTGAAAGCTGGAAAAGGCTGGGAAACAGTTTCTCCACTCAAGCCTCCGGCAGGAACACAGCCCTACCCACACCTGGATTTTAGCCCAGGGGGACCTATTTTGGACTTCTGGCCTCTAGAACAGCTAGAGGACAAATTCATGTTCCTCAAGCACCATGCCTGTGGGAGTCTATTACAGCAGCAGCAAAGTGATCCTGCATCCTTGGGAACTACAGGCACAGATGCACAGGGGGCCTGTGCCTTGTGAGTACGCGGATGTATAAAATAATCAGCACTGAGGGTCCCTCCACACTGGCACCTCTGGTAAAGAGGGGGTGAGTGCAGTAGGTGCGAGACGTCAGTCTCTCGTGTTCTACATTTTTTAAAAGACCTGTTTGTCTCCATACTGTGTAACTGAAGGTGAAGTTTTAAAGGAGTCACCATTCCCAGCTTGAACTCCAAAGAGTCAGAATATAGTCAGACCCTTAACGCTGTGAACCACAGAGCACGAGTTTTTCTGATAATCCCCAAGGCACTGCAAAGACCCGCACCTCACGGCCTCCACAATTAACACTAACAGTGGGCTCTGGCTGTGCAGGCAGAAACACCAGAAAAGAAAAGATTCGCTGTATATCCCGAAGCCGCCACCTCTTCAAGACAAAAATCAACCTTTGCCAAACTGTGAGACACACACATACTGTCTTTGGACAGAATTTATCCTCAAAGGTTGAGGATTTCTGACTCCAGCCCACCCAACCCCCATCCCCACCACAAGACGCCTCCTGAACATTGCCCACTTTGGGCAAGTCACTTGCCTCTAGGCTTTCATTTTCCCAGTGTAAAAAAGGCTTGCTCTACCACAGCACCTGCCTCATAGGACGGTGGAAAATTTTAAATGGAATGAAGTGACAGGCTGCATTCTTTGATCCCCTTAGGAAAGCGCTCTGTGAGCTGAGGAGTGCCTGCAGGTCCGGCACACCTCATAAAATCACCATAGCCCCATGAGTGGGGAGGGATAAGGGGGGAAAAGAGGCATTACGATTAGCACACATAATGTAGGGGGTGGGGCACGGGGAAGGCAGTATAACACAGAGAAGACAAGTAGTGACTCTATAGCATCTTACCACGCTGATGGACAGTGACTGTAATGAGGTATGTGGGGAGGACTTGATAATAGGGGGAGTCTAGTAACCATAATATTGCTCATGTAATTGTACATTAATAATAGCAAAATAAAAAAACAAAAAAAATTTTTTTAAATCACCATAGCCCCAAGGAAGGCCAACGACCTCGGGAATTCCAGGTGAGGTCACAGGAGGGGAGACTCGGAGAGCTGTCCTATCCACAAATGACAAGGGCTGGGGGGCGGGTCCATATGGAACATCTAGTCGCTCCCTATACCTGAGAAGAGACCCCCGAGCCACCACACCCAGCACCTGCTTTACAGTCTGAGGGGAAGCAGCCTCCCCACGGGATCACAGCCTCCCGTTCCCAAGTGCGGCCAACAAGGGGTCCAGTGCGGGGCCCCGGTATGGGCGTCTGACTGGCCACGGGGGGCTCCAACGCGTGACTTCATGAACGCATGTTCTAACCCACAGCGACAGCCACATGCCTGGCCTCACGCAGCTACACTGGAAAGGGAAAAGGACTAAGACCCGCTCCGGGGCCGCGGGGGAACCGCTGTCTGCAGGCAGCCTCGCCCCGGGTCTGCCTGTCGACCGGCCCGTCCGATGCCCCCCAGCAGCTCCCCCGTCGCTCCCGCCTCCCCTTCCTCCGACGGAGGGAACTGGACACGCTCCCAGAGCTCCCTTCCAGCGTGGCCTCCGGGGCCAGAGCCCCAGGCGGGGAACCCCAGCTCGCGCCCCCACGCAGCGGCTTCCACGCCCCTCAGAGGACTGGCGGCGCACGTTCTGATGGGGGCATCGAGAAGAGCCGACCCTCCAGCGTTCCCGCTCGCCGCCGGGGCGAAGCACTCAGAGAGACTGCCCGACGGCCGTCGGAGCCCCGCAGGTCGGCGCCCTGCCGCCCCGGCTCCGGAGCGGAGACGCGCAGACTGGACAGGTACGCGGGCTCCGGGCCGGCGGGGCCCGGCGCTCCCGGGCGTGGGACAGGGCAGGGCGCCAGGGGCGCGGGCGGCGGGAAGGGCGCGCGGGCCAGCGCCGCGAGCGGCAGCAGGTGAGCGGCGAGCCGTACCTGCGGCCGGCGGGTCCGCCTCCTCGTCCGCGTCCGCGTCTACCTCCGCCTCCGCCGCCGCCGCGCCCGCCTCGGCGGGCAGCCGGTCCATCAGGCCGCCAGTCATGTGAGCGCGCGCCACGTGACTTCCTCCCCGGGGCCGCCACGCCACGCCCCTGACCGGGCCCCGCGAGCCCGCGCCCGGCCAGGCCCCGCCCACTCGCGCCTCGTCACGCCCACGCCAACCCAGGCCACGCCCCCGCCACGCGGGCGCCGGGAGGACCCGGCCGTGCTCCCTCCAGGTCTCCAGCCGTCGGGCGTGGGCCGCTCCTCCCCGGCCTCGCTGCCTGTCCCGGTCGCCCCGAGTTCTTTCCACACCCATCCTCACTCGGCCCCACGCTCACCGCTCGTCCGTTGCCTCACCACGCGCTCCCCGCCCGCCCTGCTCCCTCGCACCCACCGCCCGCTCACTGCTTCCTGCAGGCGTCAGTCACGCTCACTCATCCACACCCACTCATTCCCTCGTTCGCTCTTACCGCCCGCTCAGTCTGCGGGCTGCTGCCTGGAGGTCACGCACATCCTTGCTGGGCGCCCAGCATACCAACGTGCTTGGGGTACGTTCCCCGACCTGGAGGCCAGGAGGAGACCAGAGTGCAGCAAATAACCCTGCTGTTCCAAAGCCAGGCGTGGGAGCCCTTCAGAAGAAGGGCCACGCTGCCAGGAAAGGGCGCCCTGGATGGGCTAGAGCCTGAGCTGATGCTGGGGGCTGAGGACGTTCGCAGGCGGAGCAGCGAACCGGGTCCAGCAGGTGCAAAGGCCCTGAGACATCAGACGGCTGCACGCTGGCTTCCTGGAGCTCAGCGTGGGGGCAGACGAGGCAGGAGAGGAAACGGGAGCAGTGCGGAGGGCTCCCTCCGAAACAGGGGTCTCAGGAGCTCACATTACTGACGCCTACTAACACCACGTAGCTGGTTACCGCGCCAGGAGCGCACACCCCCGTCAAGGTCCTAGGAAAGGCCCCAGTCTGCCCCAGGACGTTGCTTCTCCTTGAAATGACCACTGGACCCTGCCTCAGTCAGGAATCGCACACCTAGGACACCCGTGGGGGCAGGCACAGTAGCTTGCTGTCCTCACGTAGCCTAGGAAGCGCTAGCCCCTCACGCGGACGGCATAGCGCAGCTCGCCCAGGTCGGACCGAGTGACCCACATGCCCCATCCGTGCTGCTTCCTTCCACCGCTCTCGGCTTCCTTTCCGGCGCTGCCGCACCAAACGACGTGCTCAGCACTTCCTTGACCCCACACTCTCCCCCACCCCCCCACACACAGCCTGGCTGCTAACTTCCTGCACTATTTGGTACGTATCTCCGTCCCCTTATAGGGATTGTAAGATCTTTATTAGAACAATAGCACATTAAATTATTTTAACACCCCAGACATGGTTGCACAACCTCTAGTTCCATGGTTCTGGATCTTGGCTGCACCTTCTCATCACCTGGGAAGGGTTTAAATATACTCTGCCTGTAACCCACTCCCAGAAGTTCTGATTTAATCAGTTTGGGGTGTGGCTCACATTTGAGGTTTTTATTTTTTTTCTTCCTGCAAACATCTCCCTAGCACGTATGAGGTTCCAAATTTTGTGTGGCAGTGGGAGGGAGCGAGGCCCCTGCCCTCGCTCCAGAGGGAATCGAACAGAGGAGCAGACCAAGCAGAATCCTCACAGCACATGGAGGGAAGCAGGTGGTAGGGCTGGCGATGTGAGGTTCTGGGAGGAAAGTAGAGGAAGCCACTAGTCATGAAGGCCTCCCAAAGGGGGGGTTAAGTCCTAACAGGCTGTGGTCTTCATTGCCAGATATCTCTAATAGAGAGCTCTTGGGAAACGTGCACGGAAACATGTCTGTCTGTATCTTCTTTAGATCCTCACCAAAGAAGATTAATCCTTGTATTATGTCTGCTTCATTCAAGCAACAGTAGACAGAAACTAGAATTTCCTATTTTTAAAAGCTTGATTAATGGCAATAATCTAATTTATTTAAGGCTCTTAATCTGTTTTTTGAGTCACATTCGTTCCTTTCCATTTAGGAAAATGAGAACTATGCTGGCAAAGTGGCAGAACTTGGAACGCAGAACACCTAAGTCGGGACTGCACTACATGGGGTGGGTGTGCAGAAAGGGCCTATTATGGGTAGTCCTACTAACACGAGGATTTCCAAGTCCTGCCAAAGACCTTTCAAAAGAGTTACTAAAATGCTTGGAGGAGTATGACCAAATATTAATAATAGTTCACTTATTAGTCAGGATAAGCTATATCATGCTGCTGTAACAATCTCAAATCTCAGAGACCTGAAATAACCAAGAGGTTATGCTTATCATAGTCGCTGGGACATGCGGGATTGGGGGGCAGCCACCATCTTGAATTCCTGCCACCGTGACAAAGGTAACATACTTTAGAGGGTCTGGCATGAGCATCTGAATGCTCTGGCCCGGTGATACACAATGCTTCTACTCACAACTCTGCCAGAACTAGTGACATGACCCCACCCAACCACAGGAGAACCAGGAGTGTGATGCTGCCATGTGCCTGGAAGACAGAAAGCCAGAATTACCTGGCAAGCAGCACAAAATACTAACCACACTAACATTCATTGACTGCCTGCTATATACTGAGCTGTCTTAGTGTGCCAGTTCTACCCAACATTAATCAGTAGCCTCAGTGCAGCTCTAATCATGATCCCAGTAAAGCCTTTTACATAGAAATGTATACAATTATAAAATCTGTATGGAAAGGCAAAATATCTAAGATAATACAAACTTGAACAAAGTTGGAGAACTCTTGTGACCTGATTTAAAGATTTTTATAAAGCTATAGGAGTCAGGATAATGTGGTATTCTCAAAAGGAAGCACAAATAGATCAGTGGAATAAAATAGGGCCCAGAGAGTAATCCACTCGATCGATTTCCGATAAGGATGCTGAAGTAATTCAGTGGGGGGAAGGATGACCTTTTCAACTAGTCAGAGTAAACCAGCGAATGTCCATTTGGAAAAGCAAAGGAAACTCATCTCTTACCTCAAACTACAGACAAAAATTAAGTCAAAATGGGCCATGAAACTAAATGTAGAACTTAAATTCAGCTTCTAGGAGAAAAATCTTTGCAACCTTGGAACAGGCATGGATTTCTTAGAAAGACACAAAAAGCAGGAGCCATGAAAGAAAACACAGACACACTGGACTTCATAGAAACTTCAAAACTTCTGGATTTCCAAAGACCCCAGAAAGAAAATAATAGTGTAAGCCCCAGTCTCTGAGAAAATCTGGACCATACACATACCTAACAAAAGACTCACCTCCAGGAAATATAATTTTTAAGTTTGGTAGTAAGAAGACAACTTAACCAAACAGGCAAAAATTCTTTTTAAGAATTACCTAAAAAGAAGCTTCACAAAAGAAGATACATAAATCACCGATAAGCATATGAACAGTGTGTTTAACATCACATTACAGAAATGTAAGGTAAAACCTCTATGAGATACCACTACATACTGACCATTAAAATTAAACATCATTGGCCAATAGGCACATGAAAAGATGCTCCATATTGCTAATTATTAAGGAATTGCAAATTAAAACCACAATGAGATATCACCTCACACCAGTTAGGATGGCCAACATAGAAAAGACTAGGAACAACAAATGCTGGCAAGGATGTGGAGAAAAGGGAACCCTCCTACACTGCTGGTGGGAATGTAAACTAGTTCAACCATTGTGGAAAGCAGTATGGAGGTTCCTCAAAAAACTCAAAATAGGAATACCATCTGACCCAGGAATTCCACTCCTAGGAATTTACCCTAAGAATGTACAATCTCAGTTTCAAAAAGACAGATGCACCCCTTTGTTTATCGCAGCACTATTTACAATAGCCAAGAAATGGAAGCAACCTAAGTGTCCATCAGTAGATGAATGGATAAAGAATAAGTGGTACATATACATAATGGAATATTATTCAGCCATAAGAAGAAAACAAATCCTACCGTTTGCAACAACATGGATGGAGCTAGAGGTTTTATGCCCAGTGAAATAAGCCAGGCGGATAAAGACAAATACCAAATGATTTCACCCATTTGTGGAGCATAAGAACAAAGCAAAAACTGAAGGAACAAAACAGCAGCAGAGTCACAGAACCCAAGAATGGGCTAACAGTTACCAAAGGGATAGGGACTGGGGAGGGTGTGTGGGAAGGGAGGGATAAGGGGAATAAGGGGCATTACAATTAGCAGACGTAATGTAGGGGGTGGGGCACGGGGAAGGCAGTATAGCACAGAGAAGACAAGTAGTGACTCTATAGCATCTTACTACGCTGATGGGCAGTGACTGTAATGGGGGGGACTTGATAACGGGGGGACTCTAGTAACCACAATGTTGCTCATGTAATTTTATATTAATGATACCAAAATTAAAAAGTAAACATCATTAAAATTAAAGAATGAGAAAAACAAATGTTGACAAGAATGTGGACCAGCCTGAATTCTCAGATGTTGTGGTAGGAATGCAAAATACAGTCAATTAGGTGGGGGTGGGGGTGAAATACGTGAAGGGGATAAAGAGGCACAAAACATCAATCATAATGTGATTAGTCAGAGGGATGGAAGTACAGCATAGAGAATATAGTCAATAGTTCTGTAGCTTCTTTCTATGTTGGCATATAGTAACTGCAGTAGCTGAGGCGAGCATTTAATAACATAGATAACTGTCGAATCACTATGCTGTATACTTGAAACCAATACAATATTGTAGATCAACTATATTTCAATAAAAAAGTACCTTCAATTTGGAGAAATGTTTGGTGGTGCCTAACAAAGGTAAACACAGACTTATTCTATGAACCATCCTGTCCTTACATATTGAAAACGTGTGCAAGATCTTATACAAGTATGTACACAGCAACTTCATTCACAATCACCAGAGACTGGCAACAACTCAGATGCTCTTTAAAAGTGAAACAGATAAGCAAATTGCCAGATATTCATACAATGGAACAGGACTCAGAAGTAAGAAGGAACTCCTGATACATGCAACAGGGATGAATCTCAAAAACTGCTGAGTGAAAGAAGCCAGACATAAAATAAATACATTTTCCCACTTATAAAAAATTCTAGAACAGGCAAAACCGTACGACAATGCAGAAAAAAAGGGAAGCTAATCTGTAGTGAAAGAAATCGTGACGGGGGTTGCCCGGGCGGGAAAGGGCACGGGGGAGTTGAGTGGGTGGGTGCGCAGGGTCCGTCTCTTGCTAAGGGTATCGGTTACCCTGATGCCTGCACATATCAGACTCTGATCTCCAGTACATAAGACATGTGCATTTCCTTTATGTAAATGACACCTCAGAGCAAACTATTCATAAACGGCTAGCCACAGCATCCTGTAATGTGGAAATGTAAAATAATTCATAATGAAATACAGAGTGTTTGATATTGACAAGTTGAGTACTACTCAGAACTCAAGAGAACAGACAAGGTGATGCTTACAGGGAGATGTACAGTCTTAATGCGCACGCGGGAAAACAGGAAAGTGACCACCATTAAAGGGTCACCTCTAGATGTGAGAAGAGAGTGAAGCCCTTTATTACTTAAAAAAGAAATTTACATTTGCT
Organism: Phataginus tricuspis; assembly: GCA_029783875.1. NCBI lineage: Eukaryota > Metazoa > Chordata > Mammalia > Pholidota > Manidae > Phataginus > Phataginus tricuspis. The sequence continues at coordinate 1,396,260 of JAQQAC010015366.1, forward strand.
TCCTCCAAGTACCTTGGCAGACTACCAGTCTGAGACCACTTTGCTTTTGAAGCTTAAGGTTTTGGGATCCCCACTTTGGGCCGCAGACCCAGGTGAGGCTGGTTTACTGTTATAAGCATCTCAGGGGGGAGAGTCCTGCTCCCAGGGTCTATTCTGTACCATCACCGCCCTTCTAGCTCCCACTGCAGTGCCAAAGGGCAACTTAATTTTGCTTCCCTCTTTGCCTGAGGATGTGTGTATATATATATATAGGCTTTGGGTCCCGGTTTTAAGGGACGATGGCTCGCTGTGTGCTCCCAACATTGTCCAGATCCTGGTCTCTTTACCTTCTGGCAGTAGGTATGATGAGGCCATTAGATGCAGCTCAGCTTCCCCCGGGAGGCAAATGCCCTCGGTGCTCTTACTGTGTCCCTCGGATTCTAATTCTTTATTATCTCGTTTGCTGTCCAGTGACTTCAATGAGATGGTTTTTACATTTTATCCAGCACTTAGTTGATCCAAAAAAGCCATCTAGCCACATTCTCAAACCAGGGAGGAACACAGAACACAAGAAATAAAGACAAATATTGATTATTGTGGGTGCCAGCACGACACCCTGTGTGATGAAACACACCATGCACCAGGTGGGCAGAGAAGCCTCAGACTGGGAGAATATACTTTCACCTCTATAATAGGTATAAAGAGGGTATTACAGAATGTATAAAGAACTCATAAACTTCAATATTAAAAAGGTGATCACCCAAAAGAGGCAAAAGATTGTGTGTGTGTGTGTGTGTGTGTGTGTGTGTGTGTGTGTGTGTAAATCAATGAAAAGGAAATCTGCGAAGCCAATAAACATATACAAAGATTTTCAGCTTACTATTCATTAGGTATATTGGGCATCTGTCATTATGCCCTGGCTCTCTGGACCTGAGCCGTTCTGTCTGAGAATGTCCCAGCCACACCCTCCCAGGCTCACACTGGAAGCTGGAGGCATGGAGCAGAGCAGCCGCTGGGACACTGAGGCTCCTGACCTCGGCCACCTCCCAGGTCTGACGGAGGGCACGCTGTGGGCTCCCCCAGCGGCAGGGGCTGCTGTCAGCGGTGGCGGGATGGGAGCCCTGCCACCTGGGACTTAGCAGCCAACAGCGTCGTCTCCTCCGCCAGCTCACGGCTCCATCTGTGCATTTCCGCCTGCTTAACTTTGAGCCTGGCTTCCCTCTTGGAGACCTCAGCTGCATTGGGTAATTTCCTTTTCTGCTACAATCAGAAATCTACCCCCATCAGAAAATGCAAATTCAAACAACAGTGAGATAGATACTCTTTCATGCGCAGAAGAGGAAGAGAAAGGGAGCTCTTCCTGCTATTCCCACCGGGCTGGAGGGTGTGTACGCTGGTCGGTGCTGTGGAGGGGAACATGTTTAGTCTAACAAATTGGAAGGCAGATATCCTATGACCCGGACATTCTGCTCGGCATCGTAGTCTCTAAACTGTAGCTCTGGGCAACAAACACAAGACCCTTCACTGTAGCACTATTTATAACACCAAGAAAACAAAACAAACCTGCTTTGCTGTCAGCGTGGAGTGAATAATGAACGGCAGTATGTTCCTACACGGTGTGAGCTAGAACACCATGTACCACGATGGGTAGATCTTGAAAACATTTTGGGTGAAAAAGGGTGTTATAAAAGGATATGGAGAGGACACTATTCATGCACTTGCAAAGACATAACAGCAAACACAAACGGGGGCAGGTAAAACTGGGGAAATATGAGTAAGACGGGGGGATTGTATCAGTGTCACCCCTGTGTTGTGATGTAATGCTGCAGCTTTGCGTACATCAGAAGGAACCGGGCAAGCTGTGATTTCTTACAACTGCATGTGAATCGACGATTAGGTCAGTGAAATGTCATTAAAAATACCAAACATTACTTATAGATTACTTATAGATACATTATGGCTTCTTCGGGGGAGGGGGGAGCAGATGAAATTTGACACACAAAGGGGGCTTCAAATCTCTTTTTTTTCCTTAGGAATTTCTTGAGGCAAATGTGACAAAATATTAACATTTAAAATTTTGGATGGAAGTGAATAGATGTTTGTATATTACTATGTGCTTTTCTTTGAATAAATGCCAAAAAGATTAAATGAGGGATTGTTTATAAAGTGTTCAGGCGGTAGTGGGTGCTGGAGACACCGTAGCACAGCCGACAGTCACGGACACTGGCAGCCGGGAAGGGCAGGTTTGCCGCACAGCCCGGACCAGGGCAGCCACACTCTGCCCTGTGGGCCGGCCCGCCCGTTCAGAGGCAGCGTCGCAGGCCCGTGGTAGGGTTAGAAGCGGACTCTGGGACAGGCGATGCCCGGCCCCAGGTGCCGGACGTGAGCAGGATGGTTGATCCCTAACGCGCCGGGCATTTGGAGAGGGGCGCATCCCAGGAGGCAGTTAGCCTTCGGAAGCTGGGGCAAGTGAGAAGAGGAAGTTTGGAGGGCCTGGGGCTAGTTGGCCCTGAGTCCATCTCTCCTCCGGCCCCTGGCTTCTGGCCTCCACTGAAGTCAGAATACAGGCAGGAAGGCGTCAGAAAGCATCAACCAGGAAGGGTGGGCTGAGGCTGCCTGCAGGCGAGCTGTTCCTTCTGCCAGCTCAAGCCTGTCCACACCCTGCATGCCCAGTGGGGACCCTGGAAATCGCCTCCTCCAGCCTGTGCACTTCGCCCAGGGAAGGACCAAGGCCAGTCAAGTCTGCACCCCCATCAGGGCTCCACCGCCAGCTGGTGGGAGACCTAGTCCAGGCGCGTGGCTGCAGTACTTTTTTTCTTTTTAAAACATCATATTGTGGTATCTACAACATGAAACCTACCATCTTAGCCATTCTCAGTCCAGCTCCGGGGCATTAAGCACATTAACATCTTGCAGCAGCCCCTCCTCATCGCCAGGCCTGTCAGTCTCCCCACAGGGACACTGTCCCCGAGACCCCTCCCCCTGCTCCCCAGCCCCCGGTCCCCACCACCCACCGTCCCTGTGACTGTGACTCACCCAGGGGCCTCCTAGGAGTAGAATCTACAGAATGTGTCCTCCTGCGACCGGCTCGCGTCACTCAGCATAGTGTCCTGAAGGCTCAGCCATGCTGGAGCGGGCGCCGGAGTCCCCTTCCTTCTTAGGCTGACTCACACGCCGTGTGGGGAGGGGCCCCGCTGTGTCTATCCGTTCACCCATCGACAGGCACTTGGGTTGCTTCCACCTTTTGGTTATTGTGAATAAGGCTGCTGTGAACACAAGTGTGCGTGTGTCTCTGAGTCTCAATAATACTTAATGAACCTTTTAGTTTGGAATGATTTCAGGTTTATAAAAATCTTACAAAGATAGTTCAGAGAGTTCTCATAAACCCTCATGTTACCATCTTGTGACCGTGGCACATTTGTGAAAATGAAGAAATTAACATTAGCCCATTACTATCAACTAGACTCCAGACATTATTTAGATTTTACCTTTTCCACTAAGGTCCTATTTTTGTTTCAGAATCCAATCCAGAGTACCTCATTCATTGATTTGTTAAAATGGTAATTATGAACACTACATAGTGATGTGTGGAAAAACATGGTACAGCGTTAAGTGAAAAAAAGTACATTAGAAGATGGCATCTGTGCAAAGCTAGCTTTATCGAGACTGTACAGAATGTGTCGTTACAGTCTTGTGGGGCAGGGAGCATGACCAGCCACGTTACCAGATGGAGAACTCAAAGCTGATGTGGTCCACCCGGACCCCCAGGTCCCTGGTGCATCCCAGCTGCGGCTACCGGCAGCTCAGTTGCCCGTTTCCCGGGACAGCCAGTCCCACTCCACACCTAGGCCCCTGTTCCGCTGCTGGCAGCCCTCAGCCTGGAGCTCACTGATCTGGGTGGGCTCTACTCAAGCTCTGGACAGGTGAGGGCGACTGCCCTGTCCTCCTCTGCCCCTCACTCTTTAACACCCCTGAACACTCCCGCATCCACCGCCCACCCTAGGAGCCTGGGCCCAGGTCTGCACATTTGGGAAGGGACGACAGCCCACTGCTCACGGTGGGGAGTGGGAAGCCTGCTCTGCCTCCAGCCTAACTCCCAAGGCTGCACTCAGACACCCTCTGCTCTGCTTCTCGTGGGACACACTCATTCCAAGGAGGCAGGGATGCGAGTTTGAGAACTGACCATACAAGGGGCGCCCTCACCATCCCCCAGCTCCTCCAGAACTGCCAGACAGGGCCAGAGCCAGGACTGAGGGAAAGCCCTCAGGATCCCAGACCACGTACAGGCACATTTGCTAAGTTTGCTGTGAACCCATTCTTCCCGACGACAGTTACAGAGGAGCTGCTCCAGACGACATGGGACTGGCAGCCCTGGCGGCCTGTCAGCTAGACTTTTCTGGAAAGTTCTGAAGCCCCATGACAGAGGTCAGAAAATGCAATCGTAGCTCAAGTGGGGTGGAAACAAACAGGCATGGCTCTTGGCTGTACTTATTTTCTGGTTTTAAATGTGCTTTTTCTGATTTGGAAAGGAATCCTTGTTAAAAAATTCAAACACTGCAAAAACATAGGACTCTTTCCCCGTCCCTGGGCCAGAGCAAACCCGGCCCTGGCTTCCAAGGCCCCCCACCCTTCAGCTGCAGCCCACCTCTGGGGTCCCTCCTTTCTGGCGGCTCACTAGGCCCAGACAGAGACCCTTTCTCTTTCCCACAGCTGCCAGACCCTGAGGGTGAGTTGTATGCATCCTGGCTTTTTTCCCTAAGTACCACAGGGCACATTTCCTTAGGATATCTTCTCTCTCTTACATCACCTCAGCACCGCTATCAACTTCAGCAGATTTGACCTGATAATGTACTTTATCTAATCTACTGTTCAGATTCCAATTTTGTCCTTTCACCCATTGACTTAATAATGTGCCTCAAAGAGTTTTTCCCTCCGGGACAGGATCCAGCCAAGATGGGGCCATGGGATTCTTGGTCATGTCTCTAGGTCCTGCATCCCTCAGAGGCAGAGGTTTCCCTCCTGTTTTACAGGTGAGTCAGCCGGTACAGAGAGCAGAAAGCTCCATCTGAGGTGAGCCCCGGGTGGGCGGCCCGGCGGCTGGGACTCGGCTGGTCGGCCGTGGGCTCTAAGCTCTCAGATGCCCAGTGCTGCGCTGCGGCCTCTGCGTGATGGTGCCGCACAAGGAGCGAGACAGGCTCCTCCCAAGGTCTGCACAGAAGTAAGCGGGCCTGGCTACACAGCTACTTGGGGAAAAATGTGGTATTTCTGTTAGAGTTGAAGATGCCTCCCTAGGACCATCCACTCCAGCCCTACATACGTTCAGCAGGAAACTCCTGCTCATGTCAGAAGGCTCGGTGCAGTGCCAATACAAAAAGTTTGCAATACCAAAAGCTTGAAATGCCCCACATTTCCATTGGCCAGAGAAGGGATAAAGAACCTGGGAAGAGATACAGCTGGATGCCAGTTGGTGGGATAATGAGCAAGCTGCCATGTTGTACGTGAACATGAATTAACTTTGTAACATAATGGGAAAAAGTGCACGTTCCCTGAAAGTACATACAAATGAGGTTCACAAACATGCATTTTGTTGTTTGGTGACACAGATAGGACTATATACGTTGTGGACAGCGGCTGGGACAGAAGGAGCAAGAGGACAGAACAGGACTGATGGTGTTTTTGTGCCTAGTCTCCATCTAAGGCCTGAACCGGGCCTGACTCTGAAAGAAACCTTGAAAAGTTTCCTAAATTCCAGGAACAAGTATCTCAGGAATGCAGGGAGGTCTTATCTCAAGACCAGCCACCTGGACCAGATGCCCCCAGGCGTATGTGACTTAAGTATTGGATTAATGTCCGATGGTATTGATCTGTGGGCAATACTTAAGTGATTGGATTGCGGTCCTTGAGAAGGTGTGTGAATCCAATCTGTAGGCAATTCATGTGTATATAAGCCATGCCAGAATAAAGTATCTTTGCATTCTGCACCAGACAGTTTGCCCTTCTGTCATCTTGTATATACAGCCCGACGCCCCCACTCAGGAACTGTTCGACTCCTGCCGGCAGGCCCCGGCAATACGTGAAGACTAAATATATATTTTAAGGCTTATCATGCCTTTGTCTTTCTTCATAGGTTTATAATTCATGTATAGTAAATAAAATATTATATATGTCATACATTATAAGTTTATACAAATTATATATATGCAGTTAGCTCTTGAACAGCATGGGTTTGAGCTGTATGGATCCACTTACATGTGGATTTTTTTCAATTAATATATTAGAAAATTTTTGGAGATTTGTGACAATTTGAAAAACATTCTCTTTTCTCTAGTGCGCTTTATTGTAAGAATACAGCATATTTACAAAATATGTGTTGACTGTTTATGTTATCAGTAAGACTTCTGGTCAACAGGAGGCTATTAGTAGTTGAGTTTTTGGGAATCAAAAGTTATGTGTGAATTTTTGAGTGTGTCGGGGTCAGGCCCCTAACCCCTGAATTGTTCAAGGGTCAACTGTATTTACTATATATAGTATTTTATCTATATACACTTACCTATATATTTATATATTGATCTATGTATGTTTGTTCTTTCCATATTTACTACATACAGTATTAATTACACATATATTTTATAAACAGACTTAAATATGATAAAATATATCTTATCTAATAACATTATTTACATAAATACTATATGGAACATTATGTATAGATAAAAGACTATATATCTATAGTAAGTTTATAAATCTATAGAGAAAGACAAGAGCATGATAAACATAAAATCTATTGCCATTTCTGGACAGTTTTAAATGTGTTAAACATTGTAGCCGCACATGTGGCATATCCCTGAGCTGGGCTGCCTGCAGTGTTCCAGCACTGCGAGGACCTCAGAGTGAACTGAGTTTCATCTTGGCCAGGCGAGTGGAGGCTTCTTATCAGATTTATTGTGATTTAGGCACATGAAGAAATGAGATGTTTGCACACGTAATTAATCAGCTGTCTCAGATTCTGCAGCTCTGCCGTTCTGTTTCTTCACAGTTGATAGAAACATCACAAAGCAAATGCAAATCCGTTTCTAAAAACCCAGCCCTTCTTCAAAATGTAGAAAGCACTTTTACAAGTAGAAATGTGGATAACTCTGCTGATGCTCCACATCCTCCATAAATGGCTTGTTCTGTTTTTTTAATTTTCTTTTCACACCTTTTAGCTTCCTCCTCCCCCAAATGAGTGATGCTGAGACCAGAAGCAGGAGCTTGCCCAGGGGTGGGGGGTCCTTGAGGCGGTGAAATGCTCTGTACCTGATAGAGGCCGAGGGTCCATAGATATTTACAACTGTCAAAACTCACCCGACAAACCTTCACTCTAATGTTAAGCTTGTAAACGCTGCCTGCACGTGCCCTAGGTCGTCTGGGGTTCCCACACCTTCCAGCCCTTCAAACAAGGCCCTGGAGCTGCCGTCCACAGAGGACCAAGCAAAGGATGTGGAGGCCAGGACCTCCCCTCCCTGCCTCCCTCTCTCACTCCGGCACGCGGAAAAAAGGGTCGCTTCCCACAGGGATTCACCAGCCGGATAACTCCTCATCCTGGGCTCCCCCCACAGGGCTCTGGGTCAGCTCTCCAGGACCACAGCCGGGGCGGGCATGTCCATCATGGAGGGCCCGCTGGCAAGATAAGTCCATCCAAACTCAGGCCAGCAGAGCTAACAGTGGCTGCCGCTTAGAGCGCTGCCTCGGTGTGGGCCCTGCACTTTACGGACGTAGGAGAATTAATTTCATGTGCGAATGTCTCATTTCTTCATATGCCTGAATCACAGTAAGTTTGATAAGAAGCCTCCACTCACCTGGCCAAGATGAAATCAATTCATGTTTTGTTTTGTTTCATTTTGTTTTAGGGGAGGTCCTTCAGGCCACAGTGCTGACAGACCAGCCCAGGCTGCCCAGGGCCGGGAGGGAGATGGGGAGCTGAGGCCCTGCTCAGACCCTCACTGTCAGTCTCTACCAGCCTAACGGGGGCCCCTGAGGCTCTGCTGGGATGCAGCAAAGCTGCCCAACCCCCACCAGCCACCCATGTAGAAATCCTGCTACCCCGGGGCTCCCAAGGGCACCCCACGTCTCTACCACCCCATCTGCTGGCCCCCAGGCTCAGGGACTGGGCACCTCCCAGCTTTGAGCCTACTTCTAAAGGTCACCCACCTCTTCAAAACCTGGTCACCTCTTGAAAATACTTTTCATTCTTTCAGGGTAAGCCTATAGGAAAATAAAGACACAAATTACCCACATTACCTTATTGGAAACTCTGCCAAGTCTATGAGGTAAGTGCCATCATTATCCCCATTTTCAAGATTAGGACACTGAGGCTACGGGATTCAATAAATTGCCCAAGGCTATCTAGCTAAGGAGGGAGGCTCTTGGGGCTCAGCCAAGGTCTCTCCTAAGCCCCAGGCTCCCAAAGTGGGGATACGGCAGAACATTTTAACAGTTACTGCTCAATTTATCATGAATTGACCTACAGCTAGCCCATCAAACTCATGATTTCATGGGAACTCTAAAATTGGCCTTAAAATGAATTTAAGTTTAAAATATGATTTTGACGTGTTGAAATAACTTTCGAGGCCCAAGACAGAGCTGTTCCTGCTGGAGTTGCCAGGTCAGCAAACCAAACCTCAGGAACTCCACTGACCTCCCCCCACCCCACCCCACCCGTAAATGCCCCATAGGGTCAGAAATGCAGTCTGTCCGGTCAGCAGCCCCCAGAAAGCCAAGCCTGCCCCAGGCTCTGCACCCTCTTCCTCGTTCCCTCTAGCCCAGAGCAAGCTGGCCCCAGCCCACCAGATATTTCCTTTTTTCCTCTTCCTGGTTCTTTGTCCTATAAAAGCTTCCCACCTCTGCCAGTTTTGCAGTTCTTCGAAGGGAGGCTTGGCTTTGTGAGTGCTGAAGCTTATGTCATCTAAAATGTCTTCTTTAATCACTTTTCAAAAGATGGGAATGAAATGCTTCCTCTGCTGCCTCTCAGGCAAGTAAACCAGACGATCGGAATCCTATCCCATATCTGGCCTCTGGGCCATGATTCTGACCCCAGGCAACCCATGATTGCCTGCCTGCCATGTCCAAATCTTGGCAATGGGTCTGCACAAGGAACCGGGCATGATTAAAGGCCCTAGCAGCCCCTCTGCCAACTCACTCTACCCACGTAAGTCTCTTTCTGATCCTCTGCCAGGGCCAGAGGCAGGCCACTGCCCAGGAGACAGCAGGCTGAGGCTCCCCTTGCCCAGGGCAGGAAGCCTCTCCTGGATGTTGTGGACACACAGGAGGGACAGTCATAGGCCATCCTATTTGGTGGAATAAACTGGGCTACTCATTATGGATGGAGGCAGACCCCAAAGCACGTCCATACCTGTGTGACTGGACCGCTGTCCAGGGATGTTCGTTTTGGAAAATGATGAATGTCTATTCAAGTCCTTTGCCTATTATTAAATTGGGCTACTGGAGTTTTTTAAATGTTTGTGTCTTTATATTAAAACAGGTTTCTCTGTCCCTCTGACAGTCTATGTTTTTCAGTTGGCGTATTTCGACCATCCCCATTTAGAATGATTATTGCTGTGGTTGTATCAATAGTCTTTACCACGCTTTTAACAGTTTTTTATTTATTGTACATGTTCTTGGATCTTCCCCCCGTTTCCGGCTTTCACTGGTTAATTGATCATCTTACATGATTCCATTCTCTCTCTTCTCTCAGTATATTACACTCCTTTAAAAAAGTATTTCAATGATTGCCCTGGAATTTGTAATACACACTCACTTATAACTTTCAAATAACACTATTCGGCTTCTGGGGAGCAAAGGAACCGTACCACAGACTATTTTGGCCCTGACACTCTGCCCTGCGCACCACCACTACCGTGCATTGCACTTTCCCAGGAGCCGTCGTCTCCCAACGCGCTGTTGCTATTATTATCCTGAAGTCATCGATTCAAAATCAGATGAGATATCTACAGGCCCATTAGGAGGAAGATCGAAGGTTCTACTGTATCTTCCATTATTCCTCCCTGGCGCTCTTGCTTCTTTAAGTGGATCGCAGTCTGTGAACAGTGTATTTTCCCTTCTCTGAAGCCCTTCTAACATTTCTTGCAAGGCGGATCTAACGACGACAAATTCCCCTGGTTTTCTTTTTTCTGAGAATGTCTTTATTTCATTTTCACTTTTGAAGAATAATTTTGCCAGACACAAAATTACAGGTTTAGTGGGTTTTTTTCTTTCCACATTTTAAATATTTCACTCCACTCTCTTCTTGTTTGCACGGTTTCTGACAAGTCCCGTATAATTCTTATCTTTGTTCCTCTGTAGGACTTTTCCCTCTGGGTTCTTTTAAGATCTTCTATTTGCCTTTGGTTTTCTGCAGTTCAAGTATGATAAGCCCACGTGTAGACTTTTTGGTGTTTATGCTGCTTGGTAAATTGGGAGCCTTCTGGGTTTGTGGTTTGGTTTCTGTTATCAAATTTTGAAAAGTCCTCAGCTGCTACTACTTCAAATATTTCTTCTGCTCCCTCCTCTTTCTTGTCCTCCTGCTATTCCTGTTACACATATATTCACCTTTTGTTACCTACCCACAGTTTTTAGATGTTCTGTTTTTCCCCATTCATTTCTCTCTTTGCATTTCAGTTTGGGAAGTTCGTATGGATATGTCATCGAGCTCGCTGAGTCTTTCTTCTATTGCGTCCATCTACTGGTGAGCCTGTAGGGGCAGTCTTCATTTGGGATGGTGGTTTTAGTTTCTAGTAGTTTCATTTTCACTTGTCCCATAGTGTCCACCTCTCTGCCCACACTGCCTTGTGTCTACGTGTTGTCTGTTTTTTTTTTTTTTCATTAGAGTCTTAGCATATTACTCAGTTACTTTAAGTTTCTGGTCTGATAATGAAAAAAATTTCTGTCACATCTGAGTCTGGTTTTTACTCCTGCTGTCTCTTCAGATTGTGTTTTTCTTGCCTTTTGGGGTGACTTGTAATTTTTTGCTGACAGCCAGACATGATGTTTTAGGTAATAGAAATTGGCAGGCCTTTAATGTGAGGTCTTATGTTTATCTAGCTAGGAGGTAGACTATTTATTGTTCTAGAATTGCACTCCAGAAATGTTAAAGGAAGTTTGTCAGGCTAAAAGGAAAATGTAACAGATGCAAATTTGAATATATACAAAGGAATGGAGAACTCCAGAAATGGCGAATGGATGAGTAAATACAATAGGCGTTTTCATGTCATTTGATGTCTTTTAAAAGGAAGATTTATTGTTTAAACCAAAAAAAAAACCAATAGATTTTGGAGTTTGTAACATAGAATATAAAATTACAATGTACAGCAACATAGTATAAAGGATAGGAGGGAGCAGATGGGCATAGGTGAATGGGTGGAATATTATTTAAAGGGAGTCTGAGAAGGGAAAACACTGTAAACTCTAAATAATGAGTATAAAAATAATAAAGTGGTATGATGAATAAGCTAATAGTTCAGAAAATGTAATTAAAATTTGTCAATTAATTAAAAAGGTAAGGAGAAGAAGAAACAAGGAACAAAAGACAGATGGGACAAATAGAAAACAAATAGTAAAATGGCACTTAACCCAACCAGAGCTGTAATTACACTGAATGTAAATGATGTAAACACTCCCATTAAAAAGCAAGGATCATCAGATTGGATTAAGGGAGTAAGATCCTACTATAAGCTGCCTACAAAATCTACTTAAAAAAAAAAAAGGGTAACAAAATTACACCATATATTTTAGTTTCCCAGCTGCTGTAACAAAGTGCCACAAACTGGGTGGCTTACAACAGAGATCTATTCTCCCACCATTCTGGAAGCCAGATAGAAGTCAAGGAATCACCAGGCTTGTTTCTTCTTGATGCTCTGAGGGAGAATCCCTTCATCCCTTTTGCTAAGCTTCTGGCAATTGCCAGGAATCCCTGACATTTCCTGGCCTGTAGACCCATCACCCCCCCTGTCCTGATCTTCACATGGTGTCCTCTCTATATGTGTTTATGTCCAAACTTCCCCCTCTCATAAGGATACCAGCCATTGAGTTAGAGCCCACTCCAATCCAGTATGATCTTATTATAACTGGATTATACCTACAAAGACCCTATTTCCAAAGAAGGTCACATTCACAGGTACTGGGGGTTAGGTCTTGAGCTTATCTTTTTAGGGGACACAATCCATGACACCATGCAAATGCTAATCAAAAGCAAGCTGGAGTTTAGCTATATTAACATCAGACCTCCTGCTAAAAGTTGCCTCATGAACAGGGCTATTGCCAGGAATAAAAAGGAATATTTTAATTTTAATGGGAAGGGGCCAATTCATCAAAAAGACAAAGCAATCCTACATATGTATGCCCCTATTACGGAACTTCAAAGCACATGAGAAAGTGATAAAACAGAAAGGAGAAACAGACAAACCCTTCACTAGAATGGGGGATTTGCCCCCATTACACTGTAAGTCTAAGATGGCAAGAAACATACATTCTCAGATAAAGAAAATGTGGTACATACACACAATGGAATTATTACTCGGCCATAAGAATGGAGACTTGACATTTACAACAATGTAGATGGACCTAGAGGACATCATGTTAAGGGAGATAAGTCAGAGAATGACAAATGCCATCTGATTTCACTTACATGTGAAATCGAAAAAATGGATGAGTGATCCAAGAAATAAGACAGAAATGGACTCATACACAGAGGATAGACTGGTTATTGCCATAGGGAAGGGGGTATGGGATGGGCAAAACTAGGTGAAGGTGATAAGGAGGTACACATTTCCAATTATAAATTGGTCACAGGAATGAAAGTATAGCGCAGGCAATACAGTCAACAATATTGTAATAATACCTTTGTGTGGGGACAGGTGGTAACTACACTGTCATGATGAGCATTTAATAATATATGTAACTGTCAGGTCACTATGTCGTAACATCTGAAACCAATGTAGTAGTATGTCAACTATCTTCCAATAATAAAAAAGAAAGAATCACAGATTTTTTTGCTCACCACTGTGTCCCCAACACAGTGCTTCCCCCTGTGGCCCTTACAAACTGGAATGCCAACTGCAGCCTGCCCAGACTTGAGAGGGCAGGACTCCTGGTGGCCTGGGGCTTTTCCTGAGACACTAGAAGATTTTGAGGATATACACATATTTCTGGGCATCATGGGCACCTCTATTTTACCTGCATTCAAGGCCCTTCAACTGGGAATGCAGCACGTTTGTGCTGTGAAGTCTTTCCTCTGGGAGAAATAACCTAGCTGCCAAGCCAAGTCAGCTGTTCCAAGCTTTTCTGCAAATATATGCTTCTTGTCCATCGATTCACCACCTCTAGCGTTTTCAGGAGAAAGGGGCTGGCGAAACCCAGTGATCTATGAAAACTGCGGATTAAACCAGAAATTAGGAGTCTCACTTTGACCTCCAGGAGAAACTAGTTTCCTTGTGAAACCAGTTCGCAGGCCACACACATAAAATGTGTTTCCCCTCACTCTCCAGATAGGGAAACTGAGAGGCCAAGTGACCTGCCCAAGTTACACAGCGAACGTCTAAGATGGGAAGATTCAAAGCTAGTATCAGGTAATGTAAGCACCCTGGGGGGGTTGTGTTTTCTGCTGGAGGGACCAAGGGCAGGCTGCCCCAAGATGTGCCATTGTCACAAGTGAGCTGAAAACGAGGCCCGAGACTCAGAAAGACACTTTGACCTTCAGCATAAAAAGAATTTAGGTGGAGATGCTGCTTCAGTTGGGAGCTCTCACCTACGACGTGACCTAGGCGTGGCAGACAGGGAGGGTCTGGCTAAGTCTGTTAACATTCCCGTGCCCGTGGTTTCCGCGTGGCCCATCCAGTGTCTGTCTACCAAACATTTTCCTGTGAACGGCTTCCCTTCCCTTCGAAGCCTCAGCCCCCGAGCCCCATCTGCGTGGTTCGGGAGGACATACATGCTTCATTGTCCCTGACGTCTTTGGATCTTGTGTCTGGTTTCCTCTTACGGACTTAATTAAATTTGCTTTTTTAATCTTGTTCATCTGGCTCACGTCAATTTGTTCGTTGACGGGCTAGAACCTCCAGGCGCGGAGAAATTTCTTCCTCCCCGGCACTTTCAATTGAGATAAAATACACATGACATTAAATTTACCATTTTAATCATTCTCGGCGCACAGCTCAGGGGCATTAAGCACACTCACGTTGCGCAGCTGCCCCGCCACCATATCCAGGACTGGCCACCTCCCCAAACTGACAGTTCCCACCGCACACTCCCTCCGTCCCCTCATAGGACGGTAACACCACCACCACGGGGGGCGCCCTTCCGCGGGCAAAGGCCAAAGCACTGAAGACCCATACAGATTTCCCTCTCCGAGCCCGGCGATCCCTGCCGCGCCGGCCCCGCCCACGTAGCTGCCCTGGCGGGCGCGCCTGAGGGCGGAGGCCTCCGCGGGCCGAACCACAGTGACCGTCGGCAGGAAAGGCAGCATTTCAGGCGCCGCGATGGGCTTGCGCGTAAGTGATTAGAGCAGCTCTCACTCATTTTTGTAAGGCGCCAGGCAGCCGTCTTTGCAGCGGTGTTGGCCGTCTCTGGCTCTCCAGGACTTCCTCTAATGCTTTGGAATAGCCCAGTCGGGAGACGAGTCCAAGAGCCGACGGGTAGAGGGGCGGCTGGAAGCTGCAGTCGCTACAGGCGAAGAGAGCGCGGCCCAAGTCTGTGGGGCTCACAGCTTCCTGCAGCGTTGACTTGGGCGCCGTTAGGCTCCGCCGCTCCGGCAGCGGACCGACGCCGGCTCCCCCGCGGCTCCCGCAGTGCCCGACGGGAGCGGAGGGGCGTGGCCGCCGTGTTGGACTGAACCACTCGCCGCCGCGCGCGGGGAGGCTGGAGCGCCCGCTTGGTCGGGGACGGCGCGGAGGGAGCGCGGTGGTCGGGCCTGAGCACGCGCGTGGCGTGGGGCCCCCTCGTGGGCACTGGGAGGAACTCCCCGGCGTCCCTCCGGGCGGCCGTGAGCGCCGCGCGCGGGAGCCACCCCCGTCCTGGTGGGGCGGCCCGGCGCACGCACGTGGCCCGGCGGCAGGCGCGCGGGGCAGCCTGGGAGAGTCGGAAGCGCGGCGAGGCCGGGAGAGGTGGCAGCGGCGGGCCCATGCAGGACTCGGAGAACGTGGCGGCGCCCGAGGCGGCGGAGCAGCGGGCCGAGCCCGGGCCGCAGCAGCCGGCCGCCGAGCCGCCGCCGGAGGACGAGCCTCCGCGGTCTTCAGGCTCCGGCGCGGAGGAGGCGGGCGGCGAGAACGCGGAGGCCGAGGCCGCGCCGGGGCCTGATGAGGCGGCCGAGCCCGCGGCCGACGGGCAGGAGAGGGTAGGCGCGGCCCCCGTCCCGTCGCCGCCGCCACCCGAGGAGCCCCCCGCCCCGGCGGATCAGCCCCGGGACGCGGCGGCCGAGGCCCGATCCGAGGGGGCGGGCGGGGAGGACGGCGGCGCGGACGAGCCCTCCTTCAGCGACCCCGAGGACTTCGTGGACGACGTGA
Organism: Phataginus tricuspis; assembly: GCA_029783875.1. Classification (NCBI taxonomy): domain Eukaryota; kingdom Metazoa; phylum Chordata; class Mammalia; order Pholidota; family Manidae; genus Phataginus; species Phataginus tricuspis. Next base: position 1,411,772 of record JAQQAC010015366.1, read on the forward strand.
GCGAGGAAGGTGAGGCGGCGCGGCCCCCGCCTGTGTCCCGCGCCAGGGAGGGTTTTCATGAGTTCGCGGGCCGCCTCGTTTTCGTTTTCTATCCAAAAACAGAGGGGGGCATGGTGGCGACAAATTGGGGATTGGTTATCACACTGGGGGTGGTCGAGGGCGGACGAAGTGCACGAGGAGCCGTGGCTGGGTGTGGCCGCCAGGGTCGGGCGAGGCCGGACGCTCCACGTGTGCACGGCCTCGGTTGGTGGGTCCCTGTGTGCAGACCTGGGGGTGCCGAGTGACCAGCCACCCGCCAGGCCAGCAGCAGCCTCGGGGCGGATTCCCAGGGGCGGGTGGAGCGTGTGGCGGAGCCGGGTGCTCGGCGCCTGCCCTCTAGAAGCTTGGCCCGAGTGGGACGAAGCCCGACCGCCTCTGCCACCTTGTTTGGGCCTATTTTGCCCTGCGTCCGTAGTAGGCACAAACCGTCTGTTGGCAGGTACTTTCTTCAGGTTCCAGGGCTATTTGACCTGCTTGCCTTCCTTTCTACCTGGCCTTAGTTTCTGCTTCCTGCCTGAGAGAGCCTGTCCTAACGTGACTTGGGATGGTGGCTGGTCTCATTTGTTTGTGTTTTGTTTTTAGCCATTTGAACTCTCCAAGCTGCCCGCACATCAGTGGATTCTTCTGTGTATTGACTACATTATAGTAAAGTGGGAAAAACAGTACACCAGTGAAGTAGTCAACGATACACCAAGTAAATAAGATGTTACTGTGTTAGGATACAAAAGAATTCTCTTTGAGATACTGTGTCTGAATCTTTGAGATTGAGTCAGAATCATGAAGAATCTCAAGGAAAACGAAATAGAAAATTTAGGGAACCACAGGATTGTCAACTTTTAACTTAAATATAATCTTAAAGAGCTGTTCGTCGCTATTTTACTTATGCTTAATTTCATAAGATAAGAGATTTTGGCATGGAAAGGGGGAAAGGCTGCCCGAGCTAGTGAAGGCTTGGAAGGCCCTCAGCTCTGACAGAGAATGACCTCGGGCAAAATAGGCTGCCAAGAATTCAGAGGGCGGCAGTGCAGCTAGGAGCTCCCCGGACCCTCCTGCCAGACCTGTGGTTTTACCGCACCAGTTTTTCTCATATTTTAAAGTCTAAGCTTTGATCTTCAAGCCTGTTTTTGAGCCCTTGAGTATTTACTCTGCAACTGCTTTTTTCTAAGCACTCTTCACTATTTGAGCACACCCAGTTCACACGATATTGCTAGCGTGTAAGTTATTTCCACAACAGGTGTGTGACTGCAGTGCAGGCCACTCGGGCTAGGTGACTGCAGGGAGGGCTTTTGTGAGCCATTGTAACCTGAAATTTTTGCCAGGAGTGACCTGTGAGGCTCCTGGTCCTAAGGAGCTAAAACTGAGTGAGCTGTCGGTTTTCTTGGGACCACTTGGTTGTGGTCTTAGCTCAAGTACATTTGTTTCTTGAGAAAGCTGGTTCTTGTGAAAGTGGACTGAGTGTCAGGAGGAGCCTCCTTGCTCCAAGAGAGATTAGCACTGTGGCATCTTAACTACAGCCATCCTTTGAGTTTAATATTTCAACTGCCTTTGGTGCTCAGCCATACAAATACATGAAAAGGGTTTTGACGCTAATGTTTTCTTTTGAGGGGCTCAGTAAGTACTCTTTATCTTTGTATTTTCAACTACTTTAGAGAACTGCATTTTTCTCGTGCTCCTGGAACTGGAAGGGCAGGCTGGTAATGGGGCTGTAGTGATGAAGGAAACATGGATCTTTGTTGTGTACTTGCTGCGTTTATTCCTTTACTGGGTCTGGGCTGGGCAGGCCCTTGTAAACTAAACACCAAGATTGTGGAACGTTTGCAGTTTGTATAAAGCTGAACTTTTTATTGCAAACCTTGTAATTTCAGATCAGGCTTAACAGGCTGTTTAATTATATGGTAAGTGAGCTTTCAACGTAACCCAAGGATTTGACTCCATTCTCTGAGGAAGATGTCTCCAAGTGGCTCTGACTCCAGCTGCTGCTTTCCACCTTTTTTCTCTTTGCTTGCCCTCACTTTTAGCTTCTTTGAAATTTAAATGGCAGTTCTTTAAAGGGTATCATTTTCAATATTTACATGTGTTGAAATTAATTAGAAATAGTTTATAACAGGGCCCACCTTTTGATATTGAAAGATTTTTTTTTTCCCTTGGAAAGACCTTTTTAACTTCTTACTATGGAAAATTTCAAACATAAAAATGGAGAAAATTCCTTAACTTTAGAAATGAGATAACAGCTGAGAGTATTTTCTGATGTGTCCTGTTCAGTGTATTGAAATTGTGGAGAGTATAGTACAAAAATTGAAGCAAAAATTAGGTTCCAGAACATACAGTACTTGAGTAACAAGCCATTATTCTTCAACTGTTGTTTAAAATTTACCTGGTACTCTTACGCTGCCTGCTCTGCTGATGCACTTTCATCTCATGGGTGTGCTTTGACGGCAGCTTTAAAAGGCAGCTTTCTATTCTAGCTCCTGACCCAGAGCCTTGTGATTTTACAGTCTTCTGGAGAAACTAACTAATGGAGTTTAGGATTTGGACAGAATTTATGTTAAGAAGATAGGATTTCTTATTCCATCTGATACTTCTTCATCTGACCCCAGATGTCTGCCTGCAGCTGCTCAGACATTTCCGTTGTGGCCCAAAGGCCTCTCCCGTAGCTGGGAACCCGGATGAGCCTGCAGGCCTCCAGGCTGCTCCCAGACCTGGGGTTGACTCTGCCTGTTTCTTCCTTCTTGGCCCCTCACACCTGTCTTCTCTTTCTCTCACCTCTGCGGCCCATTTTATGGAAATGAGGTGATTTCAGGAAGTTTGAGTGCTAAAGATTTGTGATCTTAGCTTGAAAGGCAGGTGACATGAACGTAATACACGTTGAGTTTTGGGTGTAGTTATGCAAATCCACAGTTAACACTTACTGCTTGCTGCGTCCCAAGCACTGTCTGTAAATGGCTGGGGTCTGCCAGCACTGGGGAGGCGTTTCATCGAATTGATGACGCCATCATTATCGGCGTGCCCATTAGCTTATATATTCTCTAGTCTCCTCCTTTAAATGCCTGCCTCAGCCCTGCGTTGTCTTCAAACAAGGCTGTTTTCTTTACATAAAGAATATCGGGTAATTAGTTGTTTTGTGGTAAACTGGGAAGAAAGTTCCTGGTGGCACTGGGGGAGAGGCAGGGAAGGCTGGCCACAGGGATTCCCTAGCCCGTGGTTTTTCCTGATTCATGGTGAAAGGCCTTCCTGTTTACCTTCTGCATCACTGAAGTCTTTGTTTAAAAAATTCACTTAAAATTTCCCATTATTGCCAGAAATCAGTCAACATGTTTTGACTGTCAAAGGGAATATGAAGAGTTAAAATCTTCTAATCCTTGAATGTTTAACTTTGAGGCCATGATCAAGCCAGGGCCATGATTTTTCTTGTCACAGTGAAACATTTAGAGGAGTATTTTTTTATTTTTTAGACATTTGTTCAGTGCACTAAGCTAATGTATTGATGTTTTGCTTGGTGAGAAGAAGTCACTTGACAAATCTTTCCCTTGTACAGAATTGCTGGGAGATATACTCAAAGATCGGCCGCAGGAAGCGGATGGAATTGATTCAGTGATTGTGGTTGACAATGTTCCTCAGGTGGGACCTGACCGTCTTGAGAAACTCAAAAATGTCATCCATAAGATCTTTTCCAAGTTTGGGAAAATCACAAATGATTTTTATCCAGAGGAGGATGGAAAGACAAAAGGGTGAGTGTTGTTCTCCGCCACTCACACTGAGTGTGTGCAGGTGTAAACAGTCTGGTACCTGTCCCCTCTGAACAGGTATGCGAGGTTCTTTGTTACCCGCCCAGGTGTGGGACTGTGGGGCTGCATAAACGCCTGTCTGCGTCCCGTCAGTGGCAGGTGGCCCGGAGTGGCTGTCACAGTTTATCCCGGACCAGCAGCGAGGGAGGTTTTGTTGCTCCGCAAGCTTGTCAGACTCTCTCCATGACCGTTGCCTGTAAACACCAGCCTTGGAGAGCCCAGGCAAACTCATATAAGACAGGAATGAGAGGATGGTAACATTTACTTACTTTTTTAATTCAGATTTTGGAAACTACCTGGAATAGTTTTAATTTCCAAAAAATTAACAAATACGGGTAATGCTCCTTATGTTTTCTGCTCTGGGAACTAGGAAGGCTGCTTTGTGACCAGCAGTTGCTTGTGTCACGTTTCTAAGGAAACATTGTCTGTGAGCCTTTATATTCTGTTTGTAATACACAGTAGACTCTCTAGATATACTCGACTATCCATGATTTTAGATTTTTTAACAGCTTTATTGAGATAATTGACTTGCAGTTCTTTTAAGTGTACAGTTTGATAAGTTCTGACATACAGACGTCATTGAAACTGTTACCACAGTCAGGATGACGAACGTTTTGATTGGCTGGCAGAGCTAGAGGCTGGCTCTTCTGCCTGGGTTTTGTTTGTAAAGAGAGCTGCTGTCCTCGCAGTTTGATCATCTCGGGGAACGGCAGTAGAACAGCTCACAGCTGGTCACGGTGTTTATGAGTCACACAGGGGGTTCTTGTAGCATGACCGGCCTCGTCTTAAAGCCTGCTCTTGTGCAAAATGCCCTCTTTCTCACTTCAGGTATATTTTCCTGGAATATGCGTCCCCTGCCCATGCCTTGGATGCCGTAAAAAATGCTGATGGCTACAAGCTGGATAAGCAGCACACATTCAGAGTCAATCTCTTCACCGATTTTGACAAGTGAGTTCCGACTCTGGGCAGTGGGATCCCGGACGTTCACCCTGCGTGAGCCGCTCGGCTTTCTGGGGAGTGCTAGTGGCTTCCGTGTCCTGGCGCCCGTGCACCCCCAGCCTCCGCATGGTGCCCCGTCCCTGGGTGGGGCGGGCTGGGAGGAGTCCCGTGCTGACTGAGCGCGCCAGCTGGTTCCCTGTCTGCTGGCTCACCGCGGGTTCTGATCGTCGTGAGCTGCTCTCCTGAACTCTTTCTCTTCCTCTTTTAGGTACATGACTATCAGCGATGAGTGGGATATTCCAGAGAAACAGCCTTTCAAAGACTTGGTATGTCGTGCAAGTCTGTTAGTAGCTGGAGTACGGGCTAGCCTCGTGGCTTGGGGGGTTGAGTCCTCAGGAGTCCAGGACGCCGACTGGGTTGTCCATGCCTCCAAGAGCCAGTCAGGAGTGAGTTCTCGTTGATTACAGCTAATGAAACGTATGGTACACTTGCTTTTGGGTCTTTTTCTTTTTTCAGGGAAATCTACGTTACTGGCTAGAAGAGGCAGAGTGCAGGGATCAGTATAGCGTGATATTTGAGAGTGGAGACCGGACGTCCATATTCTGGAACGACGTGAAGGACCCTGTCTCGATCGAGGAGAGAGCGGTGGGTATTTGCTGCCACGTGGGGACTCGCCTCTGTGTTTCCTTAGCAAAGCGGGTCTGGGTGCAAGAGCAGGAGGCGTGTTCTTTGAGCTGATGTCTCTGAGAACAACTTCTCTTCTCCAGCTTTGAAATGAGTCATCAGGAGAGAATGGGCTCCTGTGTTTCCTGTTGGGGGTCGGAAGAGTGTGTTCAGCCTTTTGGGTTGTCTTGTGAATCCTGGCACTGACTCTCCCAACAGAGGTGGACAGAGACATACGTGCGTTGGTCGCCCAGGGGCACCTACCTGGCCACCTTCCATCAGCGGGGCATTGCGCTCTGGGGGGGAGAAAGGTTCAAGCAGATCCAGAGGTTTGGCCACCAGGGCGTCCAGCTGATTGACTTCTCGCCTTGCGAAAGGTAAGTGCCTGGGAGAATGAGCTGTTCTTCGTGCCTCGGACCCACCGCACAGATAATTTTGAAACCTTTTCATTTTGCAGAAATTTCAAACTTTGTTGAAAGATTGCAGGAAGGGTGCAGACAACCCCCCTGTGCTCCATGGATCTCCAGTTACTGTTTGGCTACCTTACTGTGTACCTTCCCCAGAGACGGCCTGGCTCTGGCAGAACTATCTGGGTGCAAGCAGTGTCACGTGCGCCTCCTGGGGACAGGATGGCGCTGTCCTGCCAACAGTGCAGTTGCTGGCTTGGGAGATGGGGCACCAATGCCACTTGCTCTTCCAGTGCCACTGCGTTGCAGTTGGTCCCTTGATCGAGTAACGTCCTTTTAAAGTACTTTCCCTCCAGTTAAGAGTCTAGTCTGGAGTCTTGTGTTCTGCAGATAATTTTCTTATAAATGGCGCTGTCTCGCGTGTGAGGTGGTCCATGGAACCAAGGTTTGGGTGAAAGGGGGAGTGCGCAGGAGCCCACAGCACTGTTGCTCGGGTTCTTTGGCCCCACTCAGGGCCGTTGCAGCCTTCCCAGTGCATCTGGCACCCCGTGTCCCCTCCAGACTCGTGCTGTTTGCCCAGCATCCCCGTGTCTCCTCCATGGCCTGAGCTCATGGTGGGACTTGACGAAAGCCCTGGTCTCCCAGGCTCCCCATAGTGCTGCGCTTGCTTTTAAAGTTTTTAGTGTAAAAACGTTCTAACGCGGAAAACTGAAGGGCGCACTGTCTTTTGAACCCGCGTGACTGTTCTGTTTGCCTTGTTGTCTTCAGTAAACACTGATGGAGATGTGTGAGCTCCCCCCAGCTCCTTTGCCCCTCGCGGGAGCGGGCTTCTGTGCCCAGGCTTTGGGTCCTTCCTCATCTGGGCTTTAGTGGAGAATCGTGCTGAGCTGACCCCTGCAGTGCCCTGGTGCCAAGGGACCCAGGGCCTGGTGCCACAGCAGTGGTTCTGCTCTGGGTTTCGAGTGGGGTCTCCTGGTGTGACAGGATCGTTAGGGGAGCCTGGGGTTTGGGAAAGTGCCGGTTGCTTGAGTCTTGGCTGTGTGTCATGGCCGCCTCACCTGGGCCTGGACTGACCTGGAGCAGAAGCTTGGCTGCCTCCCTGGCAGCGTGGGTGCAGGGCTCGGTTCCTGCCCTGCCTGCATGTAGTGGGGCCCTCCAGTGAGAACACGGAGGTGCTGGATTCTAAAGCATGTCCCCTCTGTCGCAGGTACCTGGTGACCTTCAGCCCCCTGATGGACACTCAGGATGACCCTCAGGCCATCATCATATGGGATATCCTCACTGGGCAGAAGAAGAGAGGTTTTCACTGTGAAAGCTCAGCCCACTGGCCTATTTTTAAGTGAGTGTGGCAGGGGTACCATGGACGGCCTCGCAGCCTTCTCTTCTCTCTGACAGCCTGGCACTTCTCTTTCCTTTAGGTGGAGTCATGATGGTAAATTCTTTGCAAGGATGACACTGGACACGCTCAGCATCTATGAAACTCCGGTAAGTGACTTGATTGGCAAAGGAGCGGCCTGGGCTGCTGCTCACCGTCTGCGGCAGCTGCTGGGTGCGGTGCTGGCCTGTCCCTCGACGTGTGGCTGAACTGGAAGGAGGAGCAGTTGCATGTTGGCAGGAGGGAGGCGGAATTCCTGTCCCTTCTTGCGTCCTGGCCTCTGGTCCTCGCCTGCCGGCCCCCACTGAGCCATTCCAGGGAACTGAGACGAGAGGTCACAAAACAGGCTCCCGAAGCGGCACGTGCCGCCGGGTCATGGCTCACCTAACTCCCCGCTTCGCTCTCCCTGGGCACGCTCCCTGTGGACCCTCCTGTTTGCTCTCTGTAAAGATGGGCATGTGTTGAGACGTTGGCACCATGTGGATGCGTCGTAACCTTCGTTTTTCCCTGCAGTCCATGGGCCTCCTGGACAAGAAGAGCCTGAAGATCTCTGGCATAAAGTAAGTGGGGGTCATGTCGCATGGGCTTTGTCCGCTCTCCTTTAGCACTCGGCGCTACCCAGTTGGAGAAAAGACTGCGCGCCTGTCCTAGATGGCTGGCTTGGCAGGCGTGGCTGCCCCAGGACTGCTGGTGGGTGGGCCCTGCTCCCCGCACCCCCTTTCCCACATGTAGGTATACCCTGAGGGCCGTGGGGTCCTCGGTCTGCTTCAGGTCATGTTCCCGGCCCTGGGACCAGAGGCCTGGAGTGCAGTCTCTGAGGAGGGGGGCAGCTCCGCTTAGTCGGAAGGTCTGTGTTGCTCCGGCCATGTGTACCACGGGGTTCGGATGGTCTTCCGTAAGCGGCAGCTTGTTTTCTCTGTCGGTAGGCAGGTCCTTATTTATTTGAGGGGCTAGCGATGCAGGGACAGAGAACATTGCTCATTCCTTTCATTTTACATTCTTGGGAAAAATTATGGCTTATAATTAAAAATAAGAACAGGAATTGATTCTTAGTAAACACAAAAGTAAAGATGTTCTTTGCAGGTAAGAACTCAGGGTCGTTCATTCTAGCACCTGCTCTCCAGGCTAATTCATACCTTGGAAAGGCCTTACCCTGATTCTCCCTGAACCCTCTTACCCTCTTTGATTTGGGGGTTTTCCCCTTTAGCACCTTAATGAATCTTCAGAAGTCACATAGCGGGTCCGTCAGCCTGAAGTTTATTTTACTTCCTTCTTGCCGGTTGAGAGTGTGGGTGGGATCCGGGTCTGGGTCTGAAGCTCCACTAACCTGCTGTAACAGTGGGTAGCGTCTTTGGCACCCTGCCCTCACTGGCGAAGTGAGTAGATGAGCGCCCCCGGCTCGATGAGGACTAGGCGGGCTGTGCATGAAGTCCCGGGACACCAAGCTGTCTGTTCCGTGGGAGCCATTCCTGCCTCTGGTGTAAGTGTACCAGAGCTGAGCTTAACGTGCAGCAACTGAGTCTTGTTCTCTGCTTAGTCCTTGTGTAACGCTCTGCGTTCATTGTCCCACAGAGACTTTTCTTGGTCTCCTGGTGGTAACATAATAGCCTTTTGGGTGCCAGAAGACAAAGATATTCCAGCCAGGGTGACCCTGATGCAGCTTCCCGCCAGACAAGAGATCAGAGTCAGGAATCTGTTCAATGTTGTGGATTGCAAGCTACACTGGCAAAAAAATGGAGATTACTTGTGTGTGAAAGTAGACAGGACTCCAAAAGGTACCCAGGTAAGTGGCTGCCGGTGGACGGAGGAGGCCGTTCCTTCTGCGCACCTCCAGACTAGTTCTGTTGGGGGTGGTCGTGGGTTTCTCGGTTCCAGTTCGTGGGTCAGGCGTCAGCCCCACCTGATAGTGAGGGTAGTTAGCTGGCAAGGCAGCTGGAGGCCTTGCCGCCACCTCGCTGAGGACCAGTTTTTCCCGTAAACCTGAGTGGGTGCCCACTCGCACAGTCATGCTCACCAGGGAGCGCAGGGAGCCGTCTGCCGTCCTCGGGCCTCACCTGCCTTCTGTGCTGCTGCTGTCATAGACTGTTGCTCTCTGAGCACAGTAGCATCTTGGGTGGTTTTTGTTTGCATCTTCACATCTAACTTATCAAAAGATTACCTGGTTTTTCCTCCTAATGGAGGCATTCTCCATTACAAAACAGTTTCTTTGAGATAGAATTCACACACTGTAACACCTGTGCTTTCCAAGTGTGTGGCTCGGTGGCTTTAAGCCTCAACACCACCTTCCCACACACTGTTTCTGGCCCCATGGTGGGCCTTTGGGGCAAAAAACCAGCTGCAGTGTGTCCTTGGACCTGTGTGTGCCTGAGGAGAACCTCAGGGCAGCTCTTTGAAGTAGTCTGACCCCGAGCGGGAGTGTGGGGTATCCGACTGTTCCCCAGGAGACTGTTCCACCTTACGCTTGAGTCCGCATTTGAGTTCTTCACGGTGGGTGTGACTTCACTGGCGTGTGGATTTAATCTGTCATTCAGTCTGTAAGTTGCCTTGGAAGAAGTTAAGTCTCCTCATCCCTGCCTCTTTTCTTTTAAACAGGGTGTTGTCACAAATTTTGAAATTTTCCGAATGAGGGAAAAACAGGTGCCTGTCGATGTGGTTGAAATGAAAGGCAAGTTCCTTGGGGTCCTCCCGTAGCAGTTGACCCTTCGCTGCTCTTTACATGTGGCCTTCAGCCGTCCTCGGAGGCACAGCCTGGGCGGCCAGCTGGCTCTGAGTTCCGCAGCATATGTCTGTGGTTCAGGGTTTCCAGCTTCACTCTGGACTCCCATTGCTGAGTGGAGGCGTGCACTCACTCAGCATGCTGGACTGGCCCATGCAGCTGAAAAGCCAGGATTCCAGCTGCGTTTGCTCTGAGGGGAGAATGTGTGGGCAGTGGGTTCCATCATGTGTTCAGAGACGGGTGGCAGGAGATCTTTTCATCTGCAAGAGCTCAGTTAGAAAGTTCTTTTTGACTTGTGAATCATTCAGATGCTGCACTTCTGCCATTGGGTGGAAATTTTGCCTGATTTTTGTTTCAGTTTTGTTTTCTGTTTTGCTAGGGGGAGAGAAGCGGGGGTACAGAGCTGAGAAATGCATAAAGCCTGAACCCCTGCTGGGTGGAAAGAGACTGCCGACCCTTTGTGGGCCTTGGGGCCCCCGGGAGGCGTCTGGCCCGTGGCAGTCCCCCACTGGCTGGCAAGCTCCTGAGTCCGTGCACACGCAGAGCCCTGTGCTCGAGGCCATGTACACTTTGTCCCTGTGCCTGTGGTGTGTGCCGGCCCGTGGCTTTTATGAATTGGGAGCATTTCTCAGGTTAAAGGTCGGAATGTTGCCTTCAGTGGCCGGGGCTCACTGCTCCTCTTGATTCCAGAGACCATCATAGCCTTTGCCTGGGAGCCAAACGGGAGCAAGTTTGCCGTGCTGCACGGGGAGACGCCTCGCATCTCGGTGTCTTTCTACCACGTGAAGAACAACGGCAAGATTGAGCTCATCAGTGAGTAGTCCGCGCACACGGGAGGGCCGGGCAGGTGACGCGCAGGCTGGAGCCTGTCGGCACCTACAGCCGACTGCCGCTGACCTGCCCCGGCCCCACTGGGCTCCTGTCTGCTTCACCTGCCCCGTGTCCTTAGCGCTGAGCACGGAGCTCAGCACACAGGAAGTCCTCAGCAGTGCCAGGCTCCTGGCGTTTGTTGTTTCCGGCAGTGTCGTTTTGGTGAGTCTGGTGGGGAGACCGCTTGCACCCCCACTTCAGCGAGGGGGCAGCAGTCCCCACACGGAACTCCAGGTGTTTCACAGGACTTCTTTCTGTAGAGACCATGGGTTTATCCCACCCTGACTGGGGTCCGTGTGCCTTAGGAACAGCCTTTCCTGAGATAGTTCTGGTGAGAATTTGCTCTCACTTCGTGCAGCTTAGCAGTCTCTGGGGGGCATCATTTTGTGGTGGAGCCGGTTGGTTGTCTATGAGGAAACTGAGTTACTGGTTCCTTTGGATCTGAAAGGGGCAGAGGGGAGTTACACCCTGCCAGGAGCCCTTTGTCTTCCTTACATGGTGTGCCCTAAGACAGGGCCGTGCAGGCGCCCCTCATCGCTCGGGAGGCGAAGGCTGTGTCAACCCAGTTAATCTGCGTGACCCACAGCGGTTCCGGTGACCGCGGAGGCTGTCTGCCCTGGGGTTTTCTGTTTGCCTTCGCTGAGCATTCTGCCTGGGTGGGGCGACCTCCCCCCTCTTCTCAGGCGTTGTGGGGTCTGTGAGGGCTCAGGGCTCCGAGAAAGGCCTCCGGTGCTTCTGCGAGAGGGGTGAGCTCTGCTGGGGCCTTTTGGGAAGTTACTGGTAGATATTTGGAGAGATGATGCATTTACATTTTCATGAGCGTACAGTTTAAAAAGACATGTGAGGCACTGGGAGGGTGGATTTCAGGCTCCTGGGTCAGAATCTGGTGGAAGCCGTGGATCCCTGCCCGGCTGTGGGGTCTGCAGTAAGACTCGCTGCCTGGCAGATGTTGCTGACTACCCTGTGGTGGCTTCAGAAGGCCCCCCACTCCCACGCTTTTGTCTTTATAGGTGTAGGTCCTAACTTAAGGTGACCTAAATGGCGCTTCCGAAGTTGCCCCAGGCAGCCGGTCAGTGTGTACAGAGAGCAACACAGGCCAAGGGCCCGCCGTGCCCAGGTGGCGGCAGACCCCTAACCGGCTCCCTTTGGCTGTGTGCCAGCGGTGGGCCCTTCCCAGAGACGCTGACAGCCCTGCCTTCCCTTTCAGGGATGTTCGATAAACAGCAGGCCAACACCATCTTCTGGAGCCCCCAAGGGCAGTTCGTTGTGCTGGCCGGTCTGAGGAGGTGGGTGTCGGCTGTCTGACGGCTCTGCTCACTGCAGGCAGCCCCGTGCGGCTCTGGTCCTGAGTGGGAGTGAGTGGTGCACTCCAACTCCTCGAGGACACGCCAGTGTTCTTGCCTGAAGGGGTCACCCCATTTCGGTAGACGCATCTTTACCGTTTGTAGCGTCTCCGGCACACGCCCCAGGTCAGGCCAGTTGCGGGTGCTTTCACTGTGGGCCCTGAGGATGCGGCGGCGGGTGGTAACTCCTTCCATCCAGTGCCCCTGATGGGAAGTCCGTGACGTCTTGTAGGAAGAAGGTTGAGTCAGACACCTGTGAGCTGCCTTTGCCCCTCGTGGTCGCCTGCCCTGCTCCCTCCCACTGCCGTTCCAGCAGAGTGTCTGCGCACTAGCGGGGCCCCCGGCTGCGCGCCGCTGGAGGCGGGGTCTCAGGTGACCTCACCAGCGCTCACTGTGCGCACCTCACACATCCTCACCCGCAGCCTCAGGTTGTTGCTCTTTGGCCACGTTAAGGACGATGCGGTGGTCAGACAGTGTCTGAGGGCTCCGAGGTCATGTGTGCGCCCCTACCTGGAGCCTGTTCCCCAGCGCGGGAAGGCCTGGAGGACAGCGTGCATGAATGAGGCCCTCCGGAAGCTGACTGCTCTGTCCCCACAGTATGAATGGCGCCTTGGCGTTCGTCGACACGTCAGACTGCACGGTCATGAACATCGCAGAGCACTACATGGCCTCCGACGTGGAGTGGGACCCTACCGGGCGCTACGTTGTCACCTCCGTGTCCTGGTGGAGCCATAAGGTAACAGGCCCTGTGTAGCCTGGGCGCAGAGGAAACCAGGCCGTGCTGGGCGGTGGCTGGCTCTCCTGTCCCCGGGAGTGAGTTCCAAGCCGGTGTCACCTCCCCGCAGCGCTGGCATGGCTGCTCACCTGTTGACCATCCGTGCCCAGGGCAACGGCCTTGTCCACAAACAGGCTGGCTTTCCGTGGTTCCTCTCTTCCTGAGTTGGGCCCCATACGTCTCGGGCCTGCTAACAGCCTGTGTCGGTACCAACATCTGGGACAGTAGCCAGAGGGCTTTATAGTGCGGGAGTCTGGTTGTACAGTTTACCGGTTTGCGACTCTCCCACTGCAGTTGAGGATGAATCCCAGCTGCTCACCGTGGTTCCTAAGTGCAGGGAGGGTGGCCCTGGTTTGCGCATGATACCAGCACAGTTGCGTCCCATTCAAGAGGCTCGTGGTTTGGACCATCGTTACAGGGCCTCCTAGCCTGTTAGGCCCTCTGTGCTGCAGCCTCTGTTCATAGGTCCTGTGACCACGCCTGTTCTGAGCGGAGGCCACGCTGACATGGCCCGTGCTGTGCCGCCTCTTGGCCTTTGCCTGGAATGTAGTTGCTGTGGTCTGGGGCTTCTGGCCGTGCGGGTGTCCAGCGCCCGTCTGCAGAGGCCCCCCCTCACGGGCCTGGCAGGCACTCCTCCTGCCTTGTGTGTCCTCATGCGCAGAATCGCAGCTCATCTTGGCGGATTGTTAGGAGTCTTGTCACTTCCTTTTCCCACTGGGACGGACTGTGGGGCCAGGCTTGTCCTCACCTGCCCTTGCACGTGTTCCCGGCATCTG
>JAQQAC010015366.1:1425959-1437451 GCA_029783875.1 Phataginus tricuspis
CGCCCTGTGCTCCGGAGCCATTTACTCAACAAATTGCCAGATCAAATGTCCGGGGACGCGGACGGCCCCGCAAAGCCCTTACAGGCGGATCAGGTAGGCAGATGCCCGGACAGTTAGGGCGTCGTTCGGACCTCTTGGTATTTCAGTGTCCTGGGGATGCGCTCCTAACTTAGCCAGGTCCCCCTGAAAAGATGACAATGTTTCCACATTTCCATTGTTTAATATTTATTGCGTGTGAGAAAAGAGGCCCTCCCTGGTGGAGCTGCAGTGTACGGGGAGATGCAGACAGGAGTCAAATGCAACTACTAATAAATATAAAATTAGCGCTGTCTCAAGTCCTCTGAGGCTCTGCCGAGCGGTGCCATGTGAGTGTGTCCATGTGGCCCGCCTGGGGTGGGGGCTTGTCTGCTTGCCCGCCCTCCAGCCTGGGGCTGCTGGAGTCACCAACCCAAATACCAGCATTGACTATATGCATACAGACAGAAGTGTCTGGAGGGCACATAACACATTTTTATGAGAAGCTATCACAAGAGAACCTACTTGAGGGAGGAAGAAGGGCAGTAAAAATGGGGTCAGGAATCTCTTTCTAGGGAATGACTCTAGAACTGAAACCCACAGATGAATAGGGAGGGGCTGGGAGTTGGGGGGACAGGCGGGGAGGCTGGCATTTCAGCTAAGGAAGGAAGCAAGGTGCCTTGGAGGGACTGACCGGCCACTGCGCGCAGAAGAGAGAATGACCGCGTGGGTGCGGGCTGACCAGATTTAGCTAAAAGGGGAGGGGGAGCGTGGTGTGTCACATAAGGATTTGGGTTTGATCCCAAGAGCCGTGGAAACCACTGAGGGGTTTTAGGCAGAAGGGGAGCATGCAGACCCACATATGTGAAATAAAATCACTGGCTACTGTGTGGAGCCTGAATTGGGAAGGGGTCAGTGACTGTGGGAGGTAGTTGGGAAGCTAGTGGTCCACGCAAGAAAGGCTGAAGGAGGTAGATGAAGAGATGTTGGAGGATTCAAGCAATATTTATCTTATGAAGGACATTTACATACACGCTGGTGGTGAGGATGTGAAAGGTGCAGCTGCTATGGAAAACGGTATAGAGGTTCCTCAAAAAATTAAACAAGATGACCATATGATCCACCAATTCTCTCTCTAAGTAGAAAAACAAAAGAATTGAAAGCAGGGTCTTGAAAAGATATTTGTACACCCACATTCATAGCAGCATTATTCACGACAGCTGTCAGGTGGAAGCAAGTCCACCTCCACCCACACTTGTGGTATATACAGCCTGTGGAATAAGACTCAGCCAGTCCCAGCGCGTCTCCTTCCCTTCTCCCTGCTCCTCCCCTCCAGCTCTTCCTTCTACAATTTGCTGCATCACCTACTTTAGGTCACATTTGTTGAGTGCCCACTGTGTACCAGACACCTTGCATATGCTATTTAATTCTCTGAACAACCCTGGGAAAGGCCTCAGCACTAGCCCCGTGCGGCCGTGCAGGGAAGTGACTTAGGAAGGTGCAAAGGCCTGCCTGAGCACATGCCACCGGCACTTTATTCGGATGCCAAAGCCCCTCGAGCTGTTTGTGTACCATGCTCTCTGCACATTGCTGGAAATGTGCAACTCGTGAACCCCACCCGTCACTTAGTGGGTGTGCGCCGCAGGGCGGGCGGGGACCCGGGACAGGCGACGCACGTGGCCCGCGCGTCCGCCGGGGCCGCGCCAGCCCCGCCCCCCGAGCCTCCGCCACCGGGCGCGCGGTCCGGGGGCCGCCCTACCGTCCCACCCCGCCCGAACCCCGGAGACGCCGCGCGGCGGTCACGAGGCCACAGCTGACCCACGCCCCGCGCCCGCGCAGACCGGAAGGCGCGCCGTGACGCGTTGTGCGCAGGCGCGCCCGGCTGCCGCCAGAGGGCGCGGCGGGACGCCAGCGCCGTGGGGGAGGGGAGGCCGCCGCGCCGGGCCTGGACCACGTGCGCACCACGTGGCGCCCCCGGCAGACCCGGACCGCGGCAGGGCTGCTCCACCGGCCGCGCCGGGCAGCCAGCAGCCGGTGAAGGCGAAGGGATCGGCCTCCCCGTCCGCGCCTCGGCTGACCTCTGACCTTCGGCCCCACTACCTTTAGGGTTACCCCTCACCGGCGGACGCTCGGTGTGTTTATAAACAGAGCTCCTGGCGGGGCTGAAACCCCGGACCGCGGACTCACACAGGGAAGCGGAGCCTTCCGTGCCGCGCACGTCCCGCGCGTGCGCCCTTCGCCTCGGCGCGGCGCTTCCTGCGCTTGCGCACTGGCGGGAGGGCGGCCCCGCGCGCGGCCCGCGGTCCTCCCCGGCTCGTGTCCTGGGCGGGCGCTTGGTGCTCCGGCCGGTGCTCGCCCGTGAAGTGGGCACAGGTGGGCGGTCTGCAGGTTACCCTGCCCCGCGCCGCATGGCTCTGTTCCCCGCGCGCTCCGCGCCGGCCGGCCGTGGGGAGCCTTATGCGTCCGGGTTCACCAGGCCTTAGGGGTGACAGTGTGGTGTCTGCACACCGTGGGGTTCTGTGCAGCATTAACAGGCTACGAAGAACATTTTGCATTACGTGCGTTTATCACAATAGAAAATATTGCATATCAACTGTATTCAATTAAATCATTTTAAATAAATAAATCAGGGATGAAGTTCTGACAGCTGTCAGCATAGGTGGACCTGGAGGACGCCGTTCTCAGTGAGAGAAGCCCCACCCCGCGGTGCACCCACCGCGATTCTGCGTATGGGAGGCACCTAGAACACCCAGGTTCACAGACACAGAAGGCAGAACGGAGGGCGCCAGGAGCTGGCTTAAGAAATGGGAACTGGTTTAGGGCTCAGCCAGGCAGGTCTTGCTTGGGGATCTCCTGACGTTACCATCAGATGGTGGTGGGGCTGCAGGCGTCTGCAGGCTGGACGCCCTGGCTGGCTCGTTTGCACACTGGCAGGAGATGCTGCTGGCAGCAGGGGGCTCAGCCAGGGCAGTCGTTGGGGGAACCCACCCACGGCTCCCTCGGCACAGACGTCTCAGGGTGGTTGGACGTCTTCGTGGTGAGGCTCCCAAGAGAGCCGGGAGGAAACTGCATGGCCTTGGAAGACTTACCCTCAGGAGTCCCGCAGCCTTGTTTTTGTCGAGCTTTGTTGCTTGGAGCGATCAGAAGCCCGCCTGGATTCGAGAAGGGACCTGGACCCCACCTCTCAAGGGGAGGAGCATCAGCCTCGTACAGTCACTGCACAGGTGGTCCGAGCTCGTTGGCAGATGGAGACAATGGTGCTCGCAGGTGAAGGGGCTTGTCAGAGGTTCCAGGGCGGAGCAGGGGGTGGGACGGCGCCCCAGAGACAGGAGTGGTCTGGTTCTCTCTCTCTCGCATCTTTCCTACTAGATGGATCTTTCCTAATGATACCATGTTATAAACAGTCACATGGTCTGTAGAGCAACCCTTAGGCCCATTTTACAGAATAGAAAATAGAGGCTCCAGAAGGGAGGGCCAGGATTCAAGGGCTGGGTTGTTTCTGCACTGAGGACACCTCTTTCCTCCGTCTCCCAAGCTTGTCGCGGGCTAAAGGGGCCGCCAGTGTGGGGCGCTAATGAAGTGCAGGGTCCCGCTGCTCATACATGTGTGTGTTTACATCCCACCTCACCGCAAAGGACAGGTGGGGACAGGCTGGCTATGCTCTGGTGGCATTGCTTTCCTCAATGGCACCAAGGGTTGATTTTAGGATGAAGGCCCTTGTAGAATATAACCTCAAGGTGTCCACAAGAGGCCTTCCACCGCTGGCCTGCAGGGTGGAGACCCAGCTGGGCTGCTCCGGGGTTCTGAGGATCTGATAGGACAGAAATCCCTGGTCTATGTGCTGCATGTGACTTGTCCCCCTGCCACGGAGCCATGGAAAGGTGGAATCCCAGGCACAGTGCATCCTGAGTGTGCTGCAAAAATCTCATTTGTCCTGCAGGGCCAACGTGTAATTAGATCCCAGACTTGGAGGCAGGTCTGCTGCAGCGGGAGCCATGAGGCCACTAACGCGACTTGTCACGCTAGTCAGTAGTAAAGGGAAACATCTTAACTGAAGCAGCTATTTTTAAAAACTTAGTTTTCCTTCCCACCAAACTGTAATTTGCTCAGAATTTTTAAGCCTTATTTTTGGCTCAGGCTCTTCCTGCTCATCTTCACCCCCAAATTCAGAGAAAATCCATGAACTCTCAGTATCTATCTATCTACATCTACCTACCTACCTACCTATCTATCTATCATCTATCTATATCATCTAATCTCCCTCGAATATTATCCTTTTCTCTCCCCCCTTTTTTTTGCTTTAAATATAAAAAGTCTTTTATGCCCACACGAACCAGGTACTGTAACTTATTGATCCAGGTTTCTGTACTTCACATAACCACTGCTGGTGATCTTGCGGTAATAAACGGACTTTGGTAACTGGACATGTGAGAACAGGCTGCAGGTCTGGGATTCTAACATCTGATACCATTCGAGATGTGGCCTAAGACAGTGATGCTCTGAGTGCGGTCTGCAGACCTCTCCAGGTCTGCCAGCTCTTGACTGGTCTGTGACGAGAAAGTACAGAAATTGGAAACTTCTTCAGTAATTTGACATTTTAATGACATCTGAGAGTGGATCTGGGGGACCTTCCTGGAAGAAGACCAGGACCTGGTCCATCACTGCACATAGTTTGGGAAGGTCCAGAAAAAGGAGCTTACATAAAATTTTTGTGCGTGACATGAGCTAAACCTAGAAATGCCAGGAAATCAGCTGGAAAACTACCATAAGCGTGGGTCAGGGGGTGTTCTTTGAATATTAAAAAAATTAATAGCATTCTTATATACAAACAGCAACTCTTTATAAAATACAATGGAAGGAAAGATCCCTTTTACAATACAAAATAAATGAAAACTCTCCAGAATAAACTAAAAAAATGTGCGAAATCCTTATGAATGATTTTCTCCCTTTAAGAACTGGAAGACACACAGTTTCTTGATGAAATCAAGGTGTCTGAGCTGGTTCCTAAAGGACCCTGACTCACTTTGCAATACGCCAAGAGATCGTCCCATAAAGCCCAGGTGCGGTTCTGGGAACTTACGGCCCTTTGAAGAGATGGCCAAACGCATGCCTGTCTCTGTGAGTCTGTCTGTTCTAGACACACGGTGTAGGTGGAGTCACACAGCCCCTGTCCTTTCGTGTCTGGCTCCTTTCACCGAGCATGGTTTCAGGGGCCCTCCACGTAGTGGCTCATATCTGCGTTCCGTCCCTTTCCATGGCTGAACAGTTTGCCACTGAGTGGCTGGACTGCTTTTCGTTTGTTCTCTGTTGGTGGACGCTGGGTTGTGTCTGCCTTTTGGCTGCTATGGGTATATCTGAGTATCTGGGTCCCTGGTTTCAATTCTTATGGGCATATGTGGGGCAGGAGTAGCTGGCTCACGTGGTAACTCCATTTTAACCTGAGGACCTGCCAGACCCGTTTGCGTCGCTGTGCTTGCCGGTGCCCCCAGCAGGGTGCGAGGGGCCCATGCCCGCACATCCTCGCTAGCACTGTTAATTCCCATTTAAAAGTCATATCTGCCCTTGTGGCTGGGAGGTGGCAACTCATTGTGGTTTTGATTTGCGTTTCCCTAATGGTTAATGATGGTGAGCATATTTTCATGTGCTTCTTGGCCATCTGAACATCTTCCCTGGAGAAAGAATTCCAATAAATATTAAGACAAATGCTAGCAAAATTTAATAAACTTGATAAGATACTCTAATATAAAGCAAAGCCCTCAAACTTTGCTTTATAGTAGATCACCTGGGGAGTCTTAAAAATCCCTGATATGCAGGTTACACCCCATGGAGATGAAGCTGGGGTCTCCAGGGAGTCCCACATCAGTAATTTTTTAAGACCCCAAAGGTGGTTGCAGTGTGCAGGCTTGCGGACCAGCATTCTAGGGCAGAGCGCCCCAGACCTCACTGGATCTGAGTCAGCAGGGGATCTGGTCCGGCAGCCGTGTGATCCAGGAGGTCTGGGATGGGGCCTGAGACGCTGTTTTTCACCAGCTCCCTGGCGCCTCTGCTGCTGCTTCACCCTCGGACCACATTTTGAATATCAAGGCTTGAACGCAGCGTCCAGCCAGCAACAGGAGCATCTGGGTCTGCTAGAAATGCGGGCTCGCAGGGCCCGCCCCACCTGCTGCCTTGGGACCTGCCTTTTGTGAGGTCCCGGGTGCCCGCCAGACCCGTCACCCTGGGATACTGCTGTGGCCTCGCCTGCTCACAGCACAGGAGACGGGCAGCGGCTGGCTGGGCTCCTGGATTCCGTCCCCAGCATCTCGGGACAACAGGCTCCCCCCCAGCACCCCCACCACCACACAGCAAACGGAGAATAATGATGAGCAAGTGTTTCTCAAGCGCGCTGACCTTTCTTGGCCCAGGAGCCCCGATTACAAGGGTGGTCGTGTCAGTCCTTCGATGGTGAAGCGCGCCCGAGCGTCCTGGAGATGGCAGTGCAGGACGGGAACTGAATGAGGCCGAGGCTGGGACCGCCTGCAGCGGCTCCTCCCTGCCTTCCTGCCGTCAGTCCCACGGTCATGGCCAGACGGGCCTGGGGCTCTCAGGTTCCAGCCCTGAGCTCCGGTTTCCTGGATAAATCGGGAGCATGAGTCAGCCCAGCACCCCTGCCTGAGCTGTCCTGCCAGGACAACTTGGAGGCACCCTGCTGGGAGGCTTATGTTTGTCGCCTGGAGCCGGAGAGCAGTACCAGCACCTAGTCATTGCCTATTGTGTGACAAGCAGCCTGCCAACCGACCCAGTGTGGTGGGGAAGCATCGCCAGTATGCATGTAAACTGTGCGGAAGGGCTTCCCGCTGATCAGAGCAGATGTGAGGAGGGGCTCTGACCTCATCTGGGAGGCAAGATCCAAGGGCCGGCTAACTAGCTGGCGCGGCAGGCGGGGCAGGAGGCCCGCTTAGTGACTGGGAGACATCACGCTGCACGTCTGCACGAATGACAGGTTTCCTTAGAGTTCCCCCTTGTCCCTGGTGGCAGACTAGTCTTAGCCGATCAAAGCTAGAGTTTACGGGACATCGTGTCGCTCAGAAAGTGCCACAGGCTTTTCTGCAAGGATGGCCCCCAACCATGGGGAAATACCTGCCCTCAGAATGGGCACATGTTCCCTGAGAGTGTATCACCACGGGCGAGATGTGGCTCTGGGTCGTGCTGAGAAGCCATAGCCGGGCTCTTGTTTGCAAAGAACCACTGATTTTCTTGGAAAGACTGGGAAGTACTCACGGAAAGCAGCAACAGAGCAACGTGGTTCACAAAGTGGCAAACGAGTGCTAGGGGGCGGGCGGTGTGGGGGTTCAGGGGCACAGAGTGGGTGCTGGGGAGGAATGGGGTGGTCCAGTGGGGGCCAGGGGGCCAGGTGGGAGCACAGTGTGGACAAGAATGCTGTGGGGTCAGGCCGGCACTGGAGCCGGGAGCCGGGGCCGCAGGGCCGCAGGGGTGAGAGGAAGACTTCCAGGGCCCATCTGGGTGAAATTCTCCCGAAGCACCCAGCTTTATTTTAAAGATGCTTGCACATTTTGCATTCTCCTCCATGATAAAGGCGTGTCTACCATAAAAACGATGTTTTGAATCACTAGCTAAATGACTGGAATTTTCCCCCTTAACACTTCACGACAAATGGGGGCTCGAGGACGAGGCAGGAAGTCTGGCATCGGTGGCATTGTGCTGACCACCCTCTTCAGCTGGCTGGGCGGGCAGGGCAGGGGCTTCTTCCCTGGGTGCGCTGGCCCAACTGCCTGGGCTCAGATCCTGGCGTGACGCTGCCAGGCGACCTGGTGGGGGATCCTGGTCCGGCGGTGTCTGAGCTCAGGGAGTGAGGGTGGATCCCAGCCCCGCCGCAGAGGTCTGCGTGAGCACATATGAGGGAAGACAGTAAAATGCTTGGCACAGCATCCATAGGAGAGTCAACTAGTGTTAGATACTGTGATTATCAGCACTGTTCACAGACCGTGTGGCGTCTTGAATGGTTTACACTTGAAAAAGTGTGTCCAGGTCTGGGTTGGGGGGCTTCAAGGTCCTAAGAGTAGATTGTTGTGAGTTCAGGGGTTGGCAGGGCAGAAGGGGCATGGTCTACACTGTGAGCCTGATTGCCGTTGGCCTTTGGGGAGATGGTGAGGGTGAGTCATGCCCACCACCCAGTTCACCAGCTGGGAGGACCAGGGAGGGGGTGGCAGCTTGTTCACACGTAAGAGGCAGGCGCCCATGCGAACGTTCATGCCTCCAAAAGTCACGTGCTGAACTCTAACTCCTGGTGTGGCTGTGTTTGGAGATGGAGCCTCTGGGGAGGTAATTATGGTTAAATGAGGTCCTGGGGTGGGGCCCTGACGCCATAGGACCAGTGTCCTTATCAGAAACCTGCTGCTTCTCTCCCTCTGCCAAGTGAGGTAATGGGGGGCGGCCGTCTGCAAGCCAGGAGCAGAGTTCTCATCAGAAACAGGCTTTGCCGGACTGGGTCTAGGACATCCAGCCTCTAGAAGTGTTTGGAAATATGCTTCTGTTGTAGCACGTTTTTCCGGCAGCCGGAACTGACTGATGTGCCATTTAGAGCCCAGCTGGGGCCATGGAAAGGGACCGTCAGGCATCAGATGCCTGCAGTGCTCCAGGCTGGAAGCTCTGCACGGGTGATTTCTTTGGCTCCGAGAGGCGTGTTCTGACCCTCCTTTCCCGCATCTCCCGTCTCTTTGTAATGACGTGTCCTTTGGCTCATTGGCCCATTTGAATGTATTTGCCGTCCGTCTGACATGAGCCTCGCACAGGGTCCTCGGCACTAATGGGCGCTCGGTGGCTCTTCGTCCCTGTGCTGGTGGATCCGAGCACTTGACATGCACAGTAGGTCCTTGCTGAACCCTCGCAACGACTCGAGGTAGGTATCACCTGCTTTTCCAGAGGAAGGACCTGAAGCCGAGGGAGGGTGCATGCCTGGCCTCAAAGGCACACACCTGGACAGCTGTGGGTGTGGGTGGAGGCCCAGGTATGACTGGCTGCAAACCAAACCAGACCCTCTCCAGAGGACGACCTCAGCTCTGGGTAAGCTGAGTTTGCCAAGTTTGTGGGGTGGTTCCAGGTGGGTATGTCCGAGGGGTGCTTACAGGTGTGAAGGGTCTTCCAGGTGGGAAGGATTGCAGAGGACGTCACTACACCCCTCCTTCCGTCCAGGACTGGGCTCTGCCTTCATGCTCATGGACGGGGGCATCAGGGGCTGCTTGAGTGACCCAGGATGGGAATCCCTGCCACAGAGGGTCTACCCGTCTCTCGTCAGAGACGTCTCATAGCTTACGTTCCTCTTTATCCTGAGCCAGTGTCTATTTTCCTGATCAAAAAAATATATAAACAGGACAGAGCCAAGGAGAACTGTTAGATTGTTTTTACTCTTGATTTTTGAGAATTCTTCTTCATGTATATATTCTCTAAATACAAGCCCTTTGATAAATAAGTGGTTTGCAAATATTTTCTCCCAGTCTGTAGCTTATTTTTTGTTCTCTTGTTTCTGCTGTGATGAGATCCACATACCATAAATTCACCTGCAGAAAGTATCAGTTCAGTAGTTCTTAGTATAGTCATCGTGTTGTACACATACGAGCAGTATCCAATCCCTGAACATTTTCATCACTCCGAAAAGAAACTCCATACCCATTAGCAGTCATCCCTCCTTCCTTCCCTCCAGCCTCTAAGGCTGCTTTCCATCTCTATGGTTTTCCCATTCTGGGTATTTCATAAAAACGGAGTCATACAATCTGTGACCTCGGCGTCTGGCTTCTCTCACCGAGCACGATGTTTTCCCATTTTACAAGCACAGCACGCATCAGTATTGCATTCCCGCTTGTGGAGCAACAATATTCCTCGGCATGGATAGACCGCGTTTTGTTTGTCCATCGTTAGGGGTTGAACTGTGTCCTCCAAAACAAAAACGTTGACGTCATAACCCTCAGCCCCTCAGAATGTTTGAAAACAGAGTTATTGCACATGTAGTCTGTTAAAATAAGGCCATACTGTGGGTGGAGCCCTTTGTGACTGGTGTCTTTATAAGGTACGGAGAGAAGAGGCCGCATGACAACGCAGTAGAGCCGGGAGGGCTGCAGCTGTACCGGGAGGGCTGCCTCGGGCCGCTGGCGGCCCCCCGGAGCGGGAAGAGGAGAGGAAGGTTCCCCTGCAGGCGTCAGAGAGAGCGTGGCCCTGCCAACACCTTGATTTCAGACTTCTGGCCTCCAAAACTGTGAGACAATACATTTCTATTGTTTCAAGTCACCTGGTTTACGGTGATTTGTTTAAGCAGCCTTAGGACGCGGAGACACCCGTTCATCACTGGTGGACATTCGGGCCACTCCGCCTCCTGGCCCTCACGAGTCAGGCCGCTATGGACGGTCATGGACACCCAGGTCTGTGTGGACACATGTGTTCAGTTCTCTCGGGCTCTGACTTAGGGGTGGAGTCGCTCAGTCATGTGGTACCTCTGTGTCTAACTTGTGTGTGTGTGTGTCAAAATACCCATCACATGAACGTTATCATTTTAACCGTTTTAAAGGGTGCAGGTCAGTGGCGTGAAGTAAATTACAGTGTTGTGCAACCCTCGCCTCTCTCTAGTTCCAGAGCTTTTCATCACCCCGAAGGACCCGCGTAGCCATTAAACACTCACTCCCCTCTCCCGACCCCTGGAAATCACCAATCTGCTTTCTGTCTCTGTGGGTTTGCTGTTCTCGATATTTCATATAAATGGAATTATACCATATATATCCTTTTTTTGTATGGCTTCTTTGGCTTAGCGTAATGTTTTCAAGTTCAGCCACATTCTGGCGCATTCTAGCACATATCAGTGCTTCTTTCTTTCTGTGGAGGACTAACGTTCTGTCGTATGGATGTACCACATTTTGTTCACCCACCAACGGGTCCGTTCCCAGCTTTTGGCTACTGTGAAGAGTGCTGCTATGGACATTCGTGTTTTTGTTGTAACTCCTGTTTTTAATTGTTTGGGGCACCTACCTAGGAGAGGAATTGCTGGGTTATTGGTCACTCTGTGTAAAAGTGTCTGCAACCCAGAGGAGGGTCCTGAACCAGAGCGTGGCCGTGCTGGCACCCCACCCCGATCATGACTTCCAGAACCACGGGAAGGAGGTTCCTGTTGTCCTTAAGTCTCCCCATCTGTGCCGTGTTGTTCAGCCTGAACTAAGACAGTCAGTCTTGCCTGTTCTGGAACTTGATCTTAATGGAATCGGACAACACAGACGTTCCTGGCTTCTCTGCTCAGCATCGCGCCTGTGGGATTCATGCAAGTCGCTGGCACCGCGATCTGGTCGTTCTCACTGCGGCGTCGTCCTTCGTCGTTAGAGTACTTCAGCCTTAGCGTGACTTCCCCATGCGCTGTCCATAGACATTGGGGTTGTTTCCAGCTCTCGGCTGCCATAAGTAAAGCAACAGTGGACATTCTTGAATGTGTGTTGGGGTGG
>JAQQAC010015366.1:1446063-1488673 GCA_029783875.1 Phataginus tricuspis
AGCTCTTTGGGGTGGCAGCAGGGGAAACAGCTGGAGGCGCCGTGGTGGGTGGTTGGCTGGGACCTGCCTCTGGGCGGGGTGCACTGTGTCCTTAAAGATCATGGTCAGGGGATTATGAAAAGGCCATCTCTGGAGTTAGAGCAATCCCGTAATTCTCTCCAGGTGAGCATGGGTGTGCTAATGGTTTCATTTCAGATCATTCCCCCACCCCCCACCCCTCAGTAAGAGTCTTTGTGCCAGGGTGGGCATGGGCAGGTTTTGTGTTCCGACTTGCAAAGGGAGATGCCCAGGCTCGGCCCCCACCCAGAGGGGGTGCCCCTAGCTGTCTCCAGGCTCTTCCAGGCTGGGAGGAGGAAGCAGTGTGTGGGGGTGGAGGGCACCCCTTTCTCCAGATACGAAGGTCTGAGCTGAGCTTTGGACAACCCTCTGTGACCTGCACGCCACACGATGTTTTGTGCCTATGTTTTCCCATCTGTGAAATCTTTTTTCCTTCCCTAAACACGTCGCAGGGATATAAAACACCCACAAAGTCCTTTTTTGTTCATCAGACCAAAAATAAGGCATGACGAAATAGAAGATATTATTAATACTGTGTGATTGTAAAAATGGTGATCGGGGAGTAGAGAGTTAAGGCGCTATGGGGCAGCCATGATAGCATTTTAGAAATAAAACATACAGGATAAAAGAATCAGAGCGACTAATTATAGAATGGAGACCATTAAGGGGAGAATCTACACTGAGGGGAAAAGAGAAGAGAACTGGTGAATGGAGGAAGTGGAAAATGGAGCCGGAGAAACGTTTGTGTTTGTCGCCTTTTGTGTTACTGGCGTCTGAAATGTGATGCGGAGAATAAAAAGGGACAGTGGTCATTGCCGAGTAAGAATGGTTTATTTCATATTTTTGCATTGGAGCCCCCTTTTCAGTGTGTGGTTCGTGCATTTCACCAGCGGGCCCTCCCCCACAATGCAGATCTGGAACATTCCATCGTCCCCCCAAAACTCCGTCCCCATCTGCCCCTTCCACCGGCTCCTCCACCTCCCAGGTCTGCCGAATGCCGCCGCACCCCTGGACACGCGCTGCTCGGGGCCGGGACGACCCCTGACGGCCGAGGCCAGGGTGCACGTACCCAGCTGGGCAGAGTTGGGAGCAGGCACCACGGAGGGACGGGTGTCCAGAGGGAGGGGGGATGGGAGAAGCCAGACCTCTTGAAGCGGGGGCTGGGCTGCCCATCCCAGAGGCATCTGGGCGTTGTGAGGCTCTGGGAGGGCGGGGAAGCTGGGAGGAGCCGGTGGGAAGAGGAGGGGAGGCACTTCTGGAGGCAGGAACTTGCCTGCAGGCTCCCTGCCGCCAGGAGGAGGCGGAGGAGCGACAGAGGCGCAGGCCACGGGCGCCGCAGGGTGGGGTCAGGGCAGCGCCCGGTCGGCGAGGCGCTCCGTCGGCTTGCACGGATTCCCTGCCCAGAGATTTGTGGGTGCAGCGGGCATGGGACTCGGATTTTCCAGAGCACCTGTCCGGAGCCTCTGTTTCTTGCTGAAATTTACGTTGAGCCAGCCGTCCAAGTAGCCATTCCCTTTGCATCTGCTTTGTGCCCCTCTGGGTGAATGGATGTGTCCCACACGCCAGCATGACTCAGAGAGCAAGACTGAGAGGCAGAGGCAGCCTCACGCCCTGACCGTCTGATGGCGCTCGGCGCGTGTCTCAGACTTGGCCCTCACGTTGTTCCGGCCACGCTTACTTCCTTGATCTTGGCTGAGTTCAGGTCAGACGTCTGTCCAAGGGGGCTCTGTCCAGGGCAGCTCCTGACACCGTCCTCTGAGAGCCTGCTGTGCCCACGGCCCCACCTGGGCCCAGGTCTCCCCTGCATCACCATCCCACCTGTGCACGGTCCCCTTCCAGGCGGATCTTTGCTGATGGGGCGCCTGCCTCAGCTATTGGGCAGCCTCCCATCCACCGCAGCAGAGCTCACCAGGTGTCTAGGGGGCCAGCGGGGTCCAAAGTCCAAGGTCAAGGCAGAGCTGTCCCTTCGGGCCCTGTTCAAATCGACTTCCTGCAAGTAAGACTCCACAACAACGGGATGGTTCTGGCCTGCAGGTGTGTGTTAAGGTGCATCCGTTTTATCTGAGCCATTTTTCAGAGCTGAATTATTTAATCTAGAAAAATTTTCTGTTCAGTTTAAAACAGACTATTCAACTTATATATAATGCAGAATACTAAACCAGAAAGTAGGTTCCCCAGATTCAAGGATGCTGTACCAATTGTCCAAGACGCAGGTGGACTCCCCATGCCCTGTTCGCACACAGGTAAGGATCAACCTCACCTAACAACAAACAGCCCATACTCAGTGCAGAAACCTTGGAAAAAAATCCCACAGAACTCACAAAGATTAAATATCTCTTATGCACCCTGCTACCCGGAGGTTACTATTGTTTTGATAATGACCTTGTGGTGTTTAAATATATGCACACACCTACACATACCCACATAAGTGATGCCTACTTAGAGGTTGTCAATGATTTATGGATAATTATAAAGCTATACATTTGTATAAAATCACAAAATGCACATTTTACAACACTATTGGCATACCCAGCAGCATATTTTAATGTCTCCTTTTTTCTTTTTTTGTGATATACTATGAATCATTTTGCATAATACATTTTCCCCTCAACATCAGTTTTTAGAGCTGTCTCCATCGCATGAATCGTCCAATTTTCTTTTTCCTTTTTTTGGCAAAGGGAGATTATCTTGTGCATTCTCTCTGTCCTTGGCCAAGTTCCTAATTCTTATCTCACGTGGTTCTCGCAGCAATTGGTAAGGAGGTTTTAGGGCCACTTTGTAGGAAATGCAGCTAAAGGAGGTAAGAAAAGCTAAGTGTTTGTACCTGGATATGGAATTCCTAACCAGGTCCTCGTTAGGTAGGCTTTAAGGAACATTCTTTTTCATGCCATCCCAGGTGACTTTAACTTATGGACAAATTGAAATTCTCCAGAAGTTATCTCTGAGGCGATTTTCACTTCTAAAGTGGTCTTTTAATAAGTCTGAAGAGCCTAAGCTGTCTCTCCAGACTTTAACACACACTTTGCATGCAAACCACACTAGGGTTCATAACGGAGCTTTTTGTGTTTACTGGTTCTCAAACTTTGCTCCTTGGGGCCGAGGGTGCCCCAGGGATGTGTGGGAGGGTCTCCTCCTAGGTCCATGTCAGTCACACCCGCTCTGATCATCTGTGAGTCTTTCTGTTGGGGGTTCTCTGATTTTACAATTGGGGTCCCCAAGGATGTTTCTTTTGGTACAAATGCTTCGCTGTTAACCAATAAAGCATAACCGAATAAGAGGTTCTCTGTGAGTTTGTAAAAGGCAGAAGGAGATGACCTCAGATTCTTTAATGAGAGGATTAAAAAGGCATGATCCTGTGGGAAACCCGCACAACCATACACGGCCATACAAAGGAATGCTGCCCAGGGCACGCTGTAACAGGGACAGCCCTGGAAACACGATGCTCGGTAAGAGGCCGGGCACGAAGGCCACGTACTGTATGATGCCGTTTTCCAAAATGTCCACAAAAGGCAACTCCATAGAAGACAGGACACAGGTGGGTGGGCGCCAGGGTCGGGGAGGGAGGGCGGGAGGGAGTGCCCACGGCCGTGGGGTCTCCTCTGGGGGGAAAGTGTCCTGGGCCTGGGGAGAGATGGTGGGCACACAGCGCGGGGAGTGCACTGTGGGCCGCTGAACGTCGCTCAAAACGCTTCGCTTCATGGGATGGGAATCTCACCTCAGTACAAGCAAAACAAAACAAAATAAAACAAAACCCACCACCTGTTAAGAAAAAAAAGCAGAATTCCTCCCATGGGGAAAAGTAGAACCGACTGGCCCAGTGGCTTTGGGACACGCTTTGTTTCCAAGAGGCGAGTCCTGTGAGGTCCGAGATGTGGTCCCGCTGCATCACCCTCAGTATTGTGCTGGGATGTGGCAGCCCCACGGCCGCTGTTCTGGGGAGGACAGCGGGGGCCAGGCCTTTGTGCATTTAATCATTTAAAAAATGTATCAGGACGAGGGTCAGTCCTGGAAGGCAGAGGTGGGTCGGATGGGGATTGAAGTGGTTCGGGCTCAGCCCCTGGCTGGTTGTAGGTCTTTGAACACATTTCTTAAGGTTAAGAACTCATGTTTGTGAAACTTCTTAAGGTTAAAAACTCATGTTTGTGAAACAAGATGTGTGGAGCCAGAGGGTCCCTGACAGTCCTTACATTCCTGGGAAGCAGGGGACTGGTGGGCCGGTGACCGAGAGAGGCTGGGAGCAGGTGCTGTGTGACTTCCTGCTTGAACTTAGTGTGGGATGGGGCAGTGCACGCTAACGGTGTGGACGTGGAGAGGACAGGTAGCCACAGCCTCTGGGGGTGCTGATGGTGACGGGTGAGGGACTGCCTCTCTGCCGTAGAGGGGCGCCTGGCCCAAGGATTAGCCTTTCCGGGGTGCACAGAGCCAGTGACCTTTGGACGCAGAACAGAGCTGGCCTGCGGGCTGCTGAGGCTGTGGCTGGAACAGCATCCTGATGCCCTCTTCCTCGGCCTGACCTGCTTCCTAGGGTCCCTGACCTTGGCAGCCACATGTGACATAAGGGAGATGCGTGCAATGTATATGCTGCATTCGAGGATTCAGATAGTTCGGGACACACACGATTTTAGGTGGCTTAGTAATGTAACGTAATTGTCAAATCACTATGCGGTACACCTGAAACTAATATAATATTGTGTGTCAACTATGCGTCAGTTAAAAGTAAACAGCTTTTTAAAAACTGAAGTAATTCTACCAAAATTCATCAGGAAATGCGAAGGACCAAGAATGGCAAGGCAAGGCTGGAGAAGGAGGGGAGAACAGGAGGAGGAAAAGACGGTTAGAGAGCATATCCCACCACGTGAGACCTACTGGGGGCCTGTCATAAACCTATAATAATTAAGACAATGTGGAAATGGTCAGAGATGACAAACAAAGATTGAAGACTCTTTTAAAGGAAAAGCGAAAGCTCTAAACTAGCAATTTTCTTCTCACTGGGAAATGAAAATGCAACATTAAGAAAGCTTTGAAAGAGAATCCAGCTGCTCTCAGAAGGGTGGGATGGAAGGCAGAGGTGACTTGCAAGTTGTGTCCAGGGTTGGTGCATGAGACACGAGCTGAGGGGAAGAAAGGGCCCTGAACCCCACCGGCACTTGGCTTCCTCAACAAAGCCCCATGGCCTGCCCAAGGGGTGCCATTTTCCCAAACATTTTATTATGCAATTTTTCAGACAAGTAGCAAAGTTGAAGGAATTTTACAGTGAACACCCATCTCCCCAACACCCAGAGTCCACCAAGAACACTTGACTGTCTAACTTTATCCCATAGATATCTAGTTCTTCACCCCATCCCTCTTATTTTTTGATGCATTTCAAACAAATTGCAGACATGATAATGCTTCTTCCTAAATACATCAGCTTGCACGACATTGCCTAGAGTCCAGCATAAGTTTACTGCCATTTATGTAAAATTCGCACACAATGAAATACACAGATTTTTAAGCACACATGTGCTGAATTTGGATAAAAGCATACACTTGTGTAACCCAACTCCCATCAATATATAGGACACTCCCATTAGGGGATGCCTTTTTTTTAACTCATATAAAGGTTCCCTGTGGCTGTAGATAGAAGATTCTAAAAGCTGGAGCAGCCAGGAGGTCCTGAGCAAGGCTCAGTCTCTGGAAACAGTGACCTCAAAATGAAGATCATATTTGAAATATAATTTGACTTAAATCTTCATTTGCACAGCAAAGACCAAGCCTATTCCTGGGTTTCCTGCAGGACCAGCCTTTGGATCCTGTCCAGCATCCAGTGAATATTAGATTTAATACAAAACCGTAAGCAGAGCCGGTATGGGCTGCTTTCCTCAGAGAAGAAAAGTATTTTCCAGAAAACCTCTAAAAAAATCCATGGTGCAGCACTGCATGTGTAAAGAAGGATCTGTTCTCCCCGCAAAATATGCTCCGGTGATGCTCGGGCGTTAAAAGTTCAATGCCCTGAAGCCAAACCACTTGGATTTCGATCCCGGCTCCCCCAGGGACTTGCTGCGAGCTGAGGAGGTCGGCTCCCCCTCAAATGGCATCCTTACAGTATCTAGTCTATGGGGTCTTCATTAGCTTTTGTTGTTGTTTTAATTGTTTATTGAGTTGAAATTCACATAGCTCAGAATTATTTAAAATCAAACAATTTAGGGCCATTTAGTACATTCCAGTACTGGGCCCGACTCTGTGTGAACGTGGGGTTCATACGTGTGATGAGTGTGGAGCATGTGGGCTCTGAGGAAGTGTGAGCTGTCCTGGCCGTATGAGCAGGGGACCCTGCTACCTCGTCTGGGACGCCGCCCCCTGGGGCTAAGAGATCGGCGGGGCGTCGGGCTCCCAGAAGCCGGAGCAGAACCTCCTGCAGACGGCCGCTGTGGGCGGGCACGCCAGAAGCGCGTCCCCAGGACGCCTGAGGGAGCCACGGGGTGGCATCCCACGGGTGACTTCGGCCAGAAACAGCCACCTCCCCAGAGCCTGGACTCGGCAGCCGAGCAGCCTCTGGACCTCTGACGGGGCTCGACTTTCATTCCGTTTCTTTTTTGGTTTACTTTGCTTTTCAGATCAATTTCCTTATGTTTTTAATTAATTTAGAACTTAATTAGTTTGGTTTTTAAAGGGCATGCAATGGCCCCAAGGGTCTCTAGGGACAAAAATAAATGAACGCTCAGCCTAATAAAATTAAGCCGTTTCTAGCGGCTGTCTGCACAGGCGTCCTCATGCTAAGGAGGCAGCATGGAGACAAGGCTTCACTGATGGGCCAGGAACATCCCAGAAGACACATGCCCTCAAAACCCGAGAGCGAAGACACCGTGTCATTCAGCGTGTGGGTGCTGTGAGTCTGCGACGGCTTCTCCTGCCCCACCGTGTCCGAGGCCTCGGCAGGAGGCTGGAGCTGGAACATCCGGAGATGTCCTCACTTGTAGGTCTGCTGGCGGGTCTGTGGGCCCGGTGACCATTGTCTAGATCACCAACATTCCCATCTCTGTGTGGCCCCTGCACGGCTGCTCGGGCTTCCTCACAGTACGGTGGGTACATCCCGGAGCAAGTGTTCCGCACGAACAAGGCGGAAATGCTCCCGACTTTTAAGGCCTAGCTGCAGAAGCCACGGGGCATGGCTCCCACGGCACTGCCAGCAAGGCTGTCTCGAGGGCTCTGCCCGGGCTCAGGAGGGGGGGACCTTGAAGAAGGGAAGAAGGTTGTAGAAGGACGCGTGGGACTAGAGGTATCTTTGTGGCCGTCTTTGGAAAACAATCTGCTACACCAACTTCTACTGAAGAGTCCCCTCCCCACCTGTGCGCACCCAGGGAAGGCACCCTGCCTCTCCGCAGAGCCACTCCTCCCCAGGGGGCCTGGCGGCAACTCCAGAAACCCAGCCTGCGTCAGTCTGCGACCTGAAATCAGCTGCCCTGTGAGCCCTGAGACGCTGGGGCTTATCTGTTGCAGCAGCTAGCTGCGCCTATGCTGATTAATACAACCATCTAAAATGGGAAGTCATGCTTACGATTCCCGTGCTCCGGGCCCCACAGCTCCTCTGAGGCTCCTGACACCATTTCTCACGTGCTCATGCGAATGTGTGGCCAGTGGCTACTGGGTGGACGCCCTGTCCTCACTGCTCTCTCTGTTTCTTCCTCACTCCTGGGGCAGCTCTTTATCAGGGTCATGCTCTATTCTGCTCTCCTGAGGCTGATTTTAATCTATTTGTTTTTCTACTGTTAACACGTATTATTTTTCTTACGAAATGCTCAGCACGGTAAGGGTGGTTACCATCTGTCTCCATGCAAAATTATTATGACACTATTGACTATTTTCCCTTACATGTGACTCATTTATTTTATAATTGGAAGTCTGTACTTCTTAATCCCCTTCACCTACGTCACCTACCCCCCAACCCCGTCAAATTACTTTAGAAAGCTGTTTGGTGTTCTCTCCCAAGCTGAACCTATTTATGCCCTGTCGCCCCGACGTCCCAGCCTGAGGCATATACTCAGGTAACATGCATGCATACGTTCACCATAGATGTGCAGGAGAGCGTTCACGGCAGCACTGTTCAAGGCTGCCCCACTCTGGAACCTGCCCGAATGTCCCCTGGTAGTGCAATGGTCGAACGAGGGACGCACAGTCAGTCTACAGTCACGACTCACTTTCTGCACTTCTGCTCTGCTCTTCTCTCTCTCACAACATCCTCAGTAGGGTCGAAGGAGACGCCAGGCATGCAGAAATCACCAGTATTTTGAAATTAGAGAGAGGTGATGGTTGCACAGCCTTGGGAACGTACCCAATGCCACTGAATTGTATGCTTTAAAAAAAAGTTCATTTTATGCTATGTGGGTTTCACCCCAATAAGAAAGAAAGAAAAGAGGCATTAGCAATCCAAAAGCATCATACTGTCTTACCGCGTCATCTCAAAGCCAGGTGGGGAGATGAACTCCGCACCTTTAGATCTGTCCTTGCTAATTGGAGTGAGCTCAGGTTTCCGGCTGTGGCAAATCAACTTTATGCGATTCATTTGGC
This sequence comes from Phataginus tricuspis, assembly GCA_029783875.1. NCBI lineage: Eukaryota > Metazoa > Chordata > Mammalia > Pholidota > Manidae > Phataginus > Phataginus tricuspis. Next base: position 1,454,668 of record JAQQAC010015366.1, read on the forward strand.
AAATGTCATGGTCAAGAGGGCAGGCCATGCAGCGGGCTGGCTGGGGTCCGAGGACTGGGGCTGCCACTTAACGAGCTGGGTGACCTTGGCAGGAAGTTAAATGAAAAAAAATTGTTCATTTATTATCCGCAGCCCAGGAGGAAATGTGCAACTATTATCCAATATTGTATGTTTAACTTTTAATGTCTTATGAAGGTTCACCTGAGGAAACAGCAAATCTAGCTGTGAGCCATCCAAGAAGCACAAGGGTTCTCAGAGGTCATAAGGTCCCCAAATGTTAAAAACAATGAATCACCAACTGACTAAAAACACTTTGGGGACCCAGATACTTAACTTTGTTGGGTTCCTGTCTCTCTGTCTGGGAACGGGGACTAAGAGCGGGACCGGACTCACGGGGCCGCGTGATGAGAGAAGGGGAGGCGAACGCCCGCTCCGAAGGGGAGCCCGTTGCCTCTGTGTGACCCACAGTGTCCGAATTCACCCGTTTGTTCTGCACCTGTTCTGCGAGGCCGATGACCTGCCCGTGTTCTCGCACGCTGCGACTCGGCTCTGATCGGGGCACCCACACTCCAGAAGCAGTTTAATGAGTTACCGAAGGAATGACAGTCGATATTCAAAATCCAGAGAGTCCGTGGGGTGTGAGGTTGGGTCACAGCCTCCTGCTCTCCCAGTTCTCAAATTCTCTGGAACGGTCTCCACATCCAGCAGGGGGGCGAGCACCCGTGAGGCTCTAAGACCCGGTTTGCGGCATGAATGGCCACGTTGCAGACATGCACGTGGGCTCTTTGAATGTGGACAATTTTGAGGCGCATTACTGTTGTGGCTGGAGGTGTTTCCTGGAGGCTGAGTCTGGTGTGAGGCGTCGGTGACCCCAGAGGGCTTAGGGTCCACCCCAGCGTTGCAGTCCCAGGAAGTAAACAACCCCAGGCTCCTTGTGTCTGGGACCCAAGCCAGCCGGAGCTGGTGGGGAGGAGCCACCCTCTGCTCGTCTCCCTGCGGTGGGCAGGCGGCTGTCGGGACGTGTGGGGCCCTGCCTGAACGTGGCGGGCAGACAGCAGCTGCTGACCGGCCGCAGCAGGGCTCCCAGGGGAGGCACGGACGGGATCGAGGCCGTGAGCATCTGTGGCCAGAGGCGCTCCCGTGAAGATGAAGCTGGCGACCTGGCAGGACCAGAGGGGGAACAGCCCTGGGTGGTCGACACCCGCTGCCACCTCCTTCTGCTCTGCTGGCTGACACTCCCTGCCTCCTACCCCCCAACGCTGTTTCCCTAAGTCTGACGTGGAGCAACCCCACTTTTGTATGTGACTAAGTGGCAGCCCTACCAGAGTTCTCTTACAGTGAGTCCAAATGTCCATCTGTCAGCAGTAAAAGGGCATTTTGACCCACTGCATGCCAGGGCCCCTGCCGGTATGAGCAGTGACACCTTCATTTTCCAACCAGCAGGGCATGTTTGCCCAATTATTTGAACATTGGAGTGCATTTTGCCTTAACATTTCACAATTATACTCTTACAAATTACCTAGCGCTAAAACTAGAAGCTCGGTGGCTTAAAACATCACAAACGTACTTTCTCACAGTCCTGGAGGCCACGGGTCCCACATCGAGGTGTCGGCAGGCTCCATTCCCCGCTGGAGGTTCCTGGTGTTCCGTGGCCTGTGGTCGTGTGGCTCCAGTTTCTGCCTCTGTCTTCACGTGAGTTTCTTCAGCCTGTCTCTCTGTGTCTCCAAGCCCCCCACAACTTTTACAAGGACGCCAGTCATTGGATCTAGGGTCCACCCACGTTCCAGGATCGTCTTACCCCATCACGCCTGCAAACACTCTTTCCAAACAAGGTCACGTTCACAGGTACTCGGAGCTGCATGGACGGATCTTCAGGGTGGGGCGCCATTCAGCTCCCTGTGACGCTGCGGGTGCCCAGCACGGGGGAAACACTGGAACTGACTCCTCTTCCCGCGTCTGGCAGGCAGCTGGGCTGCGGGGCTGGTAGAGGGGGCTACCCACAAGACTCCAAACGTCCACTTAGGGTGCCACCACGACTTTTGTCAGCTACTGAGCTCTTCCCAACCTCGGTGCACCTTTGCAGAGAAACGTCTGAAGTTTCAGCCCCCGTGGGAACTGGGTGGCCGGGGCCCCTGTGAACTGGTAGGCGAGGCTGGGCGGGGCAAGGGGAGGTCGGGGTGTGCCCGGGACCCGGGAGTGTGTTTGGGGGCCCAGGGTGCAGTGGGCATGCACGACTTTCTTAGAGACGGCGCTGATAGTGATGTTTAAAGACTCAGCCTCACCAGGAGATCTGGGATTTCTATGCTCCACAAACCAGCTGGCAGGAATAAATGGATGGTAGGGGGTGTGCATCCAGAAACAAGGGAAAGCCTGGGGCACAGATGTGGGGGACGGTTGTTTATCAGTTCCTTCCTTTAGCCAAAACTAAATTGTTAGGAAGCAAGAGGTTCCTTTCCTTCCTTATCTACTAAATTGGAGTGATTTCTTGTTCCTATCTCAGCAAAGGGCTCGATTCTTTATGATAGACTTCGCTCATTAAGGAAGGACTACATTCGGTCATCTGGGGATGGCCTCTATCTGCCACTGAACTTTATTCCTCTTTGTGTTTCATTTGGAAGGCCGGATACGTCAAAGCTACCTGGGTCTGCCTTGTTGTAGTGTGGTTACTACAATCCCCCATGTTACCGAGCCCCCCACCCCATCGCAGTCACTGTCCATCAGCATAGCGAGGTGGTTTTGGCTTGAATTTATTGTCAGATGCAGCGACAGAGAATGTGGACTGCAAGTCCCTGCTCTCGGTCCCAAGGCTCCGCATAAAAATTCTCAAAATTCTTTATCAAAAATCAAATCCAGACGTCACGTCTCCATATCCAGGGACAGTGACCTTGAGCAGGCCCCACATCTGTTTTTGCAGGGCTTTATTTATGCTTCAACTCAGGGGAATACTTTTCAGATCGTAAATCTAAAAATATGCGTGGTATGAAAATATGACCTTCTTTGCATCAAAATACTATACATAGTCATAATTATTCTGCTGTCTTCAGGCACCTACTCCCACCTCCCTGGGAGCCCCCACAGGTTCAGTTATGTCTTAGGATCGCAGAGATGCATCTCACATTGTTTCCTGCTCCTTCCCCTTTCCTTATATGATGGCCTCTTACTCATCTGGACCCGCTCTGGAAGCTCTCGTGGCCGCATGGGCCTCCTCTCAGCTGCCAGACACGATGTTCCAAGCATCCTTTTTTTTTCCTTTCCATTTCCTATTTCCCCTTGGCTAAGGCTCCAAAACCTGTCTTTCTTGTAAGTTTTACTATCTGGTTCCCAAAGCCATTCGTGGGGAGGCATTCATGCACCAGGCTTGGTGATTCCCAAGGAGATGGTTTGGCCACTAAGAAGAAGACACACATCCAGTAAGACAATGGGAAAAGAAAAATGAATCAAGGCCGTAAGAAGGAAAACTGAGTTCCCTCAAGGACTGAGTCACTGTGATTAAATGTTAAATTTGGCACTGGGATTCCTACTGGTCTGGGCGATAAGGGAAACAGCATTGCCTGAAACACATCATTTAATAGATAATAAAGCTGAACTGTTTGCATTTTCTGGTTTCAAACTATAAAAGGAATTTTCCAGGTGGGTGTCCTACAAAGGACCCTGAGTGGCATAAAGGGTGAGGCAGAGGCTTCCTTGAACTGAAAGATTCCCGCCCCTCGGACAGGTCCCCAGGCATTGGGGGGCTCCTGTGTGACTTTCCTCTGAAATGCCCCCCCCTCCCCCAGGGCTGAACAAGCCGACCCAGAGCAGGGGGGGCAGGACTGGCTGCTTCCTTTGTCAGGGCCCGCCGAGGCCCTGCAGGGCCGGTTCTGCTGGACCCTTGGCATGCGCGCGTCAGATTCCAGGTCAACTGTGTCTTGAAGCCACTCTGGGTCCCTGAGGATAAAACAGGCTCATTAACTGTACTTGGAAAAGTGGCACCAGTGGGTTTTCCATATGCATCATTCCGCTTCGTATCACGGGGTCTTACGACGGGCTTCCTCTGCTGGGGCTCAACTCACTGCTTGGCCCAAAGGCGTCCCCAAATTGGAGGACGATGCCGGTGGCAGCTGAACCCCCTGCCCTCCTTCCTGAGGAGCGGAAACTGATCGCCGGGCTGTGCCTTGGTCACGTGTTTTCTTATTTCACTTGAGCCTCGCCTCCCGAGGTTTGTGCCCGTGTTACCTCGATCGCTGTGGGGCAGGGGGGGTCAGGGGCCTAAGGTGGGTCTGAGCTGCATGGTGGCTGTATTAGGGGCCCGGGCAGCTGTATGAGGGTCCCGGGCAGCTGTATGAAAGTCCCGGGCGGCTGTGTGAGGGTCCCGGGGCGGCTGTGACAAAGCCCCACGGGTCGGTGGCTTAAAATAATAGACGTTTATTGTCTCCCAGTTCTGGCGTCCAAAATCAAGAATTTGATTTATTCAGTCAATATTTGTTGAAGTCCTGCCGTGCGCCAGGAGGCGTGTTCGTGCTGAGGACCCGAGGACAAAGCAGACAGATGTGGGCTCACGTCCCCCGTGGGGAGAGGACTGCCCAAAGAAGGCAAATATAGTGAGAAATGGCTGGTTCTAGTGAGCAGGACTGATGTGTTTATAGCACCCACTGTATGTCTGTCTCTGCCATGTGTCATCTGTCTATCAGTCAATCATCTCTCTATCTATGTATCTATTATTTATCGATCTATATCTGTATCATCTGTCATCTATCATCTATCATCTATATCTATCTATCATCTATCTATCTATCATCTATCTATCTGTCTATCTATCTATCTATCTATCATCTATCTATCATCTATCTATCATCTATCTATCTACCTATCTATCACCTATCTGCCTATTTATCTATCTATGTATTCTCATCATCTGCCTATCTATCTAGGAAGACAGATATGTCTGAGGAAGGCCAGGCATACTGGCCTCCAGCTGATGGAGTCTTTCCAACCAGACATGGGAAGAGAGGCTGCGGGAGGACCCCAGGCCCGGCCTGTCTGCAACCACATGAGAGACCCAGGCAGGAGGTGCCCAGCTCAACCTCTCGGCTAAGTCGCTTCTGAATTCCTCACCCACAGACCCCGAGATAATAAAATCATTGTTTCCCGTCACTAGGTTTTGCTGAGAGAACAGAAGACCACTGCAGAGACAGGGGCGCTGGGACAGCCTCTCGGATGGCCGTGCAGAGAGCGCCGAAGGCTGCCCAGGGGTATGATGTCAGCTGGATGCCCCGGGCAAGGGAAGGAGGTGGTGGGGGGGGTGTGCGTGTGGATGGGGTGGGCGGACACACAGGTGAGGGGCAGGGTCGAGCAGCTGTCCTGATGGGAGGGTAAAGGTCACTGCTGCCAGTAGGATGTAGGGCCGAGGGGGCAGGCTCTCCTGGATTCAGCTCTGCCTCTGACAAGCCAGGGGACCGAGTGATTCACACCTGGGAGCCTCAGATGCCTCACCTGGAGGCAGGGATGATAAAGAGTACCTCCCTCGGGGGCTACCGGGAGGGTTGAGGGAGTAGAGCTGCAACTCGGAGAATGGTTCCGGGCAGGTGGGCCACCATCACCAGTGCCACCACTGTCAGGGGCCCCGCTTCCCGGCAGGGCCCTCGGAGCTGCAGGAGCGGCGGAAGCAGCGCAGAGCCACAGGCCATTTGCTGGTCGCCAGCTTCCTGGGGATGCTGGCTGAGGCGCCCTGCGGGGTGAGGAGTGGGCTTTTCCGTAAACACGATTTACTAACTGTATTTCTGGACTTGTGCCCTCCCGACACCCGTCCCTCCCCTGCACCGGCCTTTCCTGGCCCACCCTGCTGACCCCCTCCTGTGGGCACACAGGCGCCCGGTGGGCTTCCCCCGCTGTTTCTCTATTTGCGGACTTGTGTCTGTCTCCAGCAGAGAAATGGAAGTGACGGAACAGCCCAGCTCTTGATGTCTTTGGGTTTGGGTGAACTGACTCATCCTGAATTAAGTGCCAGAAGCCAGCACCAGGCTTAAAGCCAGCTGCCCCTGGTCCCATGGCCCCAGCCCATCTCCCAGGGCTCCACCCCCCTACTCCAGCGCCTTACATCACTGTGCCCTGGGACCCTCCACGCACTGCTGTAAAAACTGGTACGAATGATTAATTAATTGGTCTGTTTAGAGGGCGATGTGACCTCCATCGTCTGCATCTGTCCCAGTCCCTTCAGGCTGTTACAGCAAAATATCGCCGGCTGGGCGGCTTTTAAATGACACATTCAGTTCTCCCAGCTCTGCAGGCTGGACATCCGTGCTCAAGGTGCCCGCATGTCTGGTGTGCGGTGGGGGCCGCCTCCTGGTTCACGGTTGGGGCCTCCTGGCTGCGCCCTCTTGCAGTGGAAGGGGCGAGAGGCTCCCTGGGTCTCTTTTATAAGGACACCGATCTCAGTCCCAGGGACTCCACCCTCAGGACCTGATCTCCCTGAAGCCCCGCCTCCTAATGCCCTCAGTGGGGTAAAGATCTCAACATATGAATTGGGTGGGGGACACACAAACACTCCGACTGCAGCACTATTTAGAAGGGGGTCATGCAAAGTGGAGACGCTGCCTTCATTCATGTATTCATTCCCGGTTTACCAGGCCTGCTGAGGTCGCCTTACACCGCACAATACAGAAATGAGTACATTACGGTCCCTCTCCAGGAGGGTCTCACGGTTTAATGGGAGAGGCAGACGTCATTATAGTGCATACAGAGTGACAGATGTCGTCATAGGCACATTCACGAGATGCCACCAGGAGCTGAGAGAAGGGTGTCAGGAGAGGCTTCCCAGAGGGGAGGGAATTCAAACGCCCCCTGTGGTTCCAGGTCTTTGGAGTTGCAAAGTGTCCCCATGATCACGTCCCTGTGGTGTTCCTCCGCCTGAATGTTTGACCTGTTGAATTTGCCAGGAGCGGTGATAGAATTAACAATCTCTTGTCACGGAAGACTGCATCTCAGTGTTTCAAAGGAATTTCAGAAATAGCAGAAAACATAAAGAAGGTAACAAGCACCAGGCCTTATAACTCAGAATCCAGAACTTAAACCATTAATATGTTGTCATTTTTATTTCCTTTCACCATTGTTCGATATTTAAAGGAGCTGGAATGATATGGCTAAGATGAAATCCCCCTTGTGCGTCTCCCCAGAGGCAATACTATCATAAGTTAGATATGCATTTGTCTACTCTGTTTAAAATGATTTCACCACATTTCAATGAATATATATATATATATATATCTTCATACCATATTGCAGACCATCATTTTATGCATTTTAAGCTTTTATAGAAGTTCTATGTTATGCATAACATAACATCCTAAAGCTTGATTTTTTTTTATTCAACATTATGTTTTCTAAGATACAGCCATCTTGATACATATATTAGTTTATTAATTTTAAACGCCGTCTAGCATTCTTCTGTTGAATGAATGTTCCATGATTTATTTACACATGTTCCTACTGGTGGGCATTTAGGTTGTTTCCACTTCTCGGCTCTTACCCCAAAATGTTGCAAAGTCACTGTTTACACGTCTCCCAGTGGGAAACTGCAAACATTCTGGGTTGTAGAGTATGCATGCTACCAGAAAAGGCCGCCTTGTTCTCCCAAGTGGTTGTGCCAATTCACAATCCCCCTGCATTTTAATGCATCGTATTGAATGCTGGACATCATCAGGCTGGCGGACTTGCTGAGATGTGTGAAATGGCACCTCGTCGCCAGCCACGTGCTGGCCCTGGTTTGCGTGCTCAGGAGAGCGGGGCACGTGCATCTCTTTCCAGCTCTGGGGTCCGGAATGCCGCCACCTCGGCTCAAAATTGGCTACGACAGGGGTATTCACACCAGGGAAGCTGCCAGATGCTACAAACCAGGGGTGTGCCCCCAGAGCACCCGGGGTTAGCACTCAGCGGCGCCCTGCCCACGCCAGCGCCTAAGTCAGGGTAGCCACCCGCTTGTGCTTTTCACAGAGCATCTAATTTGATCATCACTAAACCCAGCAAAGGGGAACTGTGAGCGGAGCTGTTATCTGGAGGGGGATACCGAGGCCCAGAGGGCGTGTCGGCAGCCAAGTCCACCCAGAGCGCAAAGTGCGCAAGGGGGTTCACATCACAACCTTGGGAGGCGGTGGGTGTGTGCGCTCCCTGCAGGCCTCCGAGCAGATGGCAGGGCGGCCCTGTCACAGCCCAGGGGCCCCGAGCCCACCCTCCACAGTGCAGGCAAGGGTGCCACAGAGGGCTGCCTTCTCCTGATTCCCAGCCAGGCCACTGTGGGCTGCTGGGGGTCCCGATGGAGAGGCAGAGTCAGGCTTTGAGCCCAGGACCAGGTGCTTGTAGGGCTGGACTAGAGCTTGGGGGCCAAGGGGCATGGCCTCTGTGGAAGCCACAGGGACAGCCGGCCAGGACGCCCTACCATGGGTGGCATCCCTGCATCAGAGGATAAGGGACGCAGGAAGGAGGAGGGACAGGTGGCCGGCGTCGAGGCTCCAAATCCTCCCCATCCCTCCCCAGGCCCTTCTGGCTAGATCCAAGGAATTTCCTCTGTGGGTCTCACCCCGACATGCAGGCTGCTCACTGGGAGCCCCTCCATAAATTCAGCCTCCGAGGCTCGGTGACCCGGCCGCCCCTTCGCACATAGGGGGGAAAGGGATGGGGCTGGACCGTTCTCCGCGGGGCTGACCTGCTCACACGCCTGCGGGGGCTCCCATGTCTCCGTGTCCCGCCAACACTTGCTATTTCCTACTGAGGTGTTCACCCCACTCTCAGCAAGAGACCCATTGACCTCTGAGCTGCCACATGTAAAGACTGACTGTAGCGAATGACCTTTATTTGTGAGTAGGGACTCCAAGGCCGGAGTCTTCGGGCAGCTGTGAGTCTGTGTGGGCCACCTCAGGACTCTCACCTATCAGGCGGTATTTTCGTGACAGATGTTGCCAGAAAGGTTCTATTCACTGGCGGGAGCTCTTTTCCCTGGGGCCGCCTGGCCCTCACAGCGGTCCCTGCCCGCCTCTTCATCACAGAGCAGGAGGGGGGACCAGACAGAGGGAGGCCGGGACGGAACCGATGGACGTTAGGAAAAAGGAACTGCTCTCCGAGCCTTTCCACTGAAACCCGTCACCATGCCGTCTCTCCTCTTTCTTCTCGTACCCGAGGTTGTGTGACTTCTATCTCCCTTTAATCGGGTTAGACAGGGCTGCGGGCTCTTGACAAGCTCGCGGGGCTGCTACAAGGATCCGATGAGATGGCGGATGAGCAATCGCTCAAGTTTGAAGGGCTACGTCAATGCACAGGATTATTATGAATCTCCCACTGGTGTCTTAATACGGAAAAAAACATGAGCCTTCTCCCAGGGGTTTACATGGCCAAGAGATGGTGGTGATTCTCCCGCCTCCAGCCCCGCCTCCCTTCCTCTGCTGGGCCTGGCCCTGGAGAGGTCATCGCCCTTCTGATTTACTGCTGTCCCTCAGAGGTGGCGGGTCTGTTCTGGGTCAGCTGCTGCCTGTGTTGTTGTACTTGGCGCACGGAATGTTTAAAGATTATTTTTATTTTATCAGCAGCAGATGGAAATCAGGACCGTTGCCGACTGAAACCCCCAAATCTAGGCTTGTGACCTTTTGGGGAGAACTAGGAGACCCGGCCATGCACCAGGACTGCATTTCTACCTGCGGACAAGGGTTACCTGCCTGGCTCACTGTAGGGATTTGAAATGCAACCCTGCTGCGGGTGAGGAACCCTGCGGGCACATGCCAAGAGCCAAAGCATATTAGTCAGCTTTTCAAGGGAATGAAACCCTGCCCTTTGTGACATGACGGACCTAGGGGGCATTATGCTGAGTGAAATAAGTCAGACAGAGAAAGGTAATTACTGTATCATCTCACTTATGCGTGCAATAAAAAAAAGCCCAACTCCTAGAAGCAGAGAGCAGAATGGTGACTGTCAGGGGCTGGGTGTGGGGGAACAGGGAGCTGTTGGTCAAAGGGTATAGACTTCCAATTGGAAGATGGGTAAGTTTTGGGGATCTAATGTCCATCGGGGTGACTACAGTTAACAACACGGTACTATTACTAGGAAGTTGCTAAGAGAGTAGATCTTAAGTGTTTTCACCCCCAAAATAAAATATGATTATGTGATATGATGTAGATTCTCACTGAGTTCTACCCACTAGTGACAGCGTCTGGGAATAATGACCCTTTTCTTTCTTCCTTACATTGCCTTTTACTTTTTCTCGCCTTACACTTGTCTTACAGGATCTTCATTACAATGTTGAACAGAACTGATGGAAGAAATTCTGGCTCCTGTCCTCAGAAGAGAAGCTTTCAAAAATACCAAGTACTTCGTGCAGTTCTCGTATTGCTGTGACTTTTTTTGAATATACGTCTTTATCACACTGAGCAGGTTCTTCTATTCCTCATTTGCTGAAAGTTTTAAAATCACAAGTAAATGATGACTTATAAAAACTCTTTCGGTATCTACTGAGCTGGTATTATAATGTCAAACATTGCTTTTTGAGTATTAAATCCACGGGGCGTTCCTGGCATAAACCCAGCTTGGCTGTGAAGTGTTATGCTTTTTATTTGTAGCTGGGACCAGCTTTGCTGTTTTGCTGAGGAGTTTTGCATTTATGGTCCCACATGGGATTGGTTTTGTCAGGATTTGGGTGTACTGACTTATAAAGTGAGTTTGGAGACTTTTTTTTCTATTTTTCTATTCTCTATTAGAGTTTATGTAAGATTTGCATTATTTACGCTGTAGATATTTCATCGAACTTCTCAGGAAAACAATTGGGGCCTGGAGTTTACTATGTGGGCATTTTAAACTATGGATTCCATTTGTATAATAAGTATATGGGGGTAAAATTGTAATATTTTCAGAATATCTTGCCCAGCTTTAGTGCATCTGCATATCAATAGGCGTTCTTCAGGGGTGGAGAGCGGTTCATCTCCATATCAGTGGGTAGTTACCTGGGCAAACCAGGGTTTATCTGAACCTGAGAGGTGAGGGGGAGAGCTGCTTTGCTTCTGCAGGGGCAGGAAAGAGAGACAGCTGTGGGCTGTAGTTTGTAAGCAATAAACAGGATTTAAACTTTATTCCTCTCTTTGATTGATTTCGGTTTTAGAGATATTTTGTCCTGGGATTTCCTTTCCCCGGAGTTACAGTATAGAACTATTCAGCTTTTCTTTTTTCTTGAGTCGGGTTTCGTGAGTTGTCTGCTTCTAGGTGTTTGCAAACTTCATCTAAAACTTCAAATGTATAAGCATACATTTGCTCATCGCAATAGCAAATTTGCTCTTATTTTCATTTTAACGTCTAAATAGCTGTAGAGATGTTACCTTTTTCATTCCTGATTCATATCTGCTCTTTTTCTGCCAAAGAGTCATTATTTTTATGAGTCTTTTCAAGGATACAACTTTTTGTTTTTCATCCTGCCTATTACATACATATGTATATATTTTAAATTACGTATTTTATTATTATTATGTTACGTATTATACTTTTATTATATTTGGTTCTTAAAAATTACTTTCTGCTCTTTAATATTTCCTTCCTGTCTGCTTTCTTCAGCTTTTTTCTTTCTTTCTTTCTTTCTTTTTGCAGTTTAATGTTCTCCTTTAAGTTCTAGAGACGGCTCTTACTTGGTTTCATTGATTTTCTGCTTTCCTTTTCTTTCTGTACTACACTGAATAGGTTTTTAAATTAAGTTATGCTAATTTAAGAAATCAGAGATTTTCACACTCCGCATTAGCTTAGATAACATAGTAATTACTTGTTCTCTTAAGGTTCACTGGAGTCATTTTCTTTTCATCTCTTTATTTTCAAACTTCCTGTGTCGTTTTATTTCAAGTGATTTATTGTAAGTATATATAGGTGGATATTATGGGCTATGTTCCATAGATTTCTGTCTCTTAATAGGAGAATTTGACCAGCTTTTGTTTATTGTGATGACCGACTGTTTTACTATATCTCCTATCTTATTTTATACTTTATGGGAAAATCATAAAAGTCTTTTGAGGATTGATCATTTCATTGCTTTATTATTTTTCCTCCAGTGGTTTAAGATTAAGAAGTTAAATATATATTTCTATTTTTCTACTAATTGTTCTTAAAACTTTTTTTTTTACAATGTCTACAGTTAGCCAGATTTTAATTTTCTCTTGAATAAGACAAGACCTCTCATATAATCTTACTCTATTCGTTTCCTCCCCGACTCCCACCTCTTGGTGCTTACATACCTTTACCTTTCCTGGGTTGAATTCTTTTGAAATGTTTTTGGCTTGAAATTTTCACTGGCACATTTTAAAATATCATGCATCTTGCATTACCTGGACAGAGTGATACTTTTTCCTCCCCTCATTCTCTCACTTTCACATGTGAAACTCACACAATAACTGCGGGAGTGTTTTATTTTATTTTTTCTCCTTATGGCTGCTTGCATCTTACGTTGTCTACTGAAGTTCTATTTTTGTTTGTTTTGGTAGAGCAAAAACGCTTAACTCATGTGTTCCAAAGCGATTTATGGATGGCTGACCTTTTGGGGGCTAGTATGTCTAGAAGTGACTTTGTTTTGATCTCATACTTAATTATTAATATTTGATTATGTGTAAAATGTTGGTTCAAAATAATTTTCACCCGCAGACTTCCCAGGTCATTGACTCCCCCGTTGCTGCCAACGGGGAGGCAGAGTGCAGTCTTCCTGTGGTTCCTGGTAGGCAATCTGCTTTCTGTTTCCTTTCCTCTCTCCTCCTATGTTTTGCATGCTCCGTGTTCTTCCAGGACCTCCCGGAACCCCTGCTGTGCAAGCCCAGGCCCTGAGGTGCTTACCTGTTCCACGCACTCTGGACCGCTTCCAGGGAACTCACTCTGCCTGTGTCTTCATTTAACTCTGGGTCATTTTATTATTATAATTTTTTTCTCTCCCTCATTCTCTCAGTTCTCTATAGATGGAATTCATATTCCGTGGCTTTTGGAGAGGCTGGATTATTCAGGAACTAATTCGCCTTAGCAGCACCAATCTCCTATTCATCTGATCTACTGAATTTTAAATTTTCAATATCACATTTGTAATGTCTAAGACCCCTAATCGGTCTTTTTCATCTATTCATGTCCTCCTCCCGTATCAGCCGTAATCTCACTGGGCATCGCTTTATCTGGGGAAACAAAATACTTCAGGAGAAAACAGGAACCATTTCAGCGTCACCCAGTATTTCAAATAGCTTGAAAATTAAGCGCTTACAGTTGACCTTAACCTTGGTTCTGTGCAGAAAGATCTGGAAAAGGTAACACAGCCAGAAATGATACTATTAAAATAAAAATTACCCTTGTCCAAGAGGAAGTTACCAATCTTGAGACCCACTTTAAACTGAAGCAACACGAGACTTGCTCTGTTCCCAGAAGGGGACCAGCAAGTTAAAAAGACGTCTAAATTGCTTCAGGAACTCTGCCATTGCTCTTCTGACTTGTCACACAGCTCTATCTGTAAACCTAAATTTAGATTGTTCCTTGTTATGAAACCAGGACATTCCATTTTTGTTCCAAAAGGAATGACACAGAAGTCAATTCAGCTGCTTTTAATTCATAAAATGGATTTAAATTTAGCCGAGGAAATAAAGATGTTGATTACAGTATTATTTAGAATAGCACAAATTGGAAACAACTCAAATGGACAAAAAGAAGGAAAGAATAAAAAATAGTACATGCAGTCAAAGGCTATTATGTAGGCATTGAAAATGACAGCTACGAAGATTCAGCGGTTTATTGCATGGGTCACCTTGAAGGCTGGATTTGGACGAGATTAACATTTAAATCGGTGACCTTTGAGTCGGCAGGCTGCCCTCCCTCTGTGGGAGGGCCCCGTGCAGAGAGTTACGTGCATAAACCCCTGCCGTTTGCCCACTGACGGTCAGGGTCTAGCGCAGATGACGAGCGCCTCCGTCAGCTCTTTAGATATTGGAGACGGACCAACGCGGAGATCTTGCCGAGTGCAGCCTCTGGGCTCCAGAGGGACGCCACCCCCACCAGGACGTGCCCTTTGGGGTTTTGGACGTGCGGTTCCAACACCGCCACGAGATGCGTTGCCTTTGAAAAGCAGCTATGAGCTTGTTATTGGCCTCTTGTTGCAGCTGAATGCCTGCCGCCTCCAGGCCCGGGGTTCCCTGCCTGACAGTCCCACTCCCGGGGAGGGGCCGGCCGAACTCTGTGGCTTGCCTAGTGCTTACGGTGGCGTGGTGTGGACGGGGTCAGCCTGGCCCCAGAGGAAGCTCAGCTCTGCCCTGGGACTGTGGGGGGCTCGCCGTCCCTTCTGCTGCCTGAAGCAAAGCTTACTTCTGGCTCTTCTGGGGTCCTTCCTTCACCGAAGTGTCCCCAAACGCCTGGGCCTTGCTAAGCGGACCCCCGACGGGGTCTGCCATGCAGCCTCGGCACGGGCCGCTGAGAGCCCACTGGCCTGCCCCCTCGGCAGGGGCTCAGACTCTCAGGGCAGGGCAGGTCAAAGGACCCCTCTTTGGGGTCGTGAACAGCAGAAACAGATGGCGGTTGCTGTTTGAACTGAGTGGGTGGATGGCAGTGACCGAGGCGCGGACGGAGCAGGGCTGGGTCCCTGGGGGGCATGTGGCCCTCCTTGCTGCGTTCTCCGGTGACACCTGCTGGAAGCCCTCATGGCGCCTGAGACTTGTCTTCAGTTTTTCACAAAGCCACTGTGAACACCCGGGCACCCGCCTGCTCCTGCACACGAAGGGTTGCAGGCCCAGAGAGCCAGATGGAGCCCTCGGATTGGGGAGTATGAGAAGTTAAAGTAGTTATCGATCCTGATAAATTGCCTTCCTAAGCAGGACATGAGTTCTTTCCCTCTGCTTTGCAATACAGGGCTTCAAAAATATTTTACTAAGATACAGAGCATCTGGCTTATGTTCTGTAGTACTGTTCTTATTTTAAAAGCTCTAGTTTCGTCTAGCACCTGATGCATTACTTTTCACTAGGAAATGTCTACGGAGCAGCTACTCTGCCAGGCGCTGTCCTGGCTAGAAACAAACGGAGCCCATCCCTGTGGAGCCTTGCTGGGAACGCAAGCAGCTCGCAGCACACAGGTAACAGGGCGGGCGCGACAGCGGTTCTGGAGAGAAAGGAGCTGAGCAAGCGGTGGGGTGCGGCAGGACAGGGTGTGGTCAGGACGATAAGGAAAGCCTGTCAGAGGCAGTGACGTTTGAGCAAAGATCAGAGTGATGTAATCAATATCAGAGGATCAATACATGTTGACCATGTGAATGTATATTGGTTAAAAATTTCCACTTACAGCAGGACAGGCCATGTCCAGCGGCTGACGCACCGGCTCTCGCACTCCACTCCCCTGGCCCCTGGGGTGGCAGCTGACGACCCGATCCCGGACAGACGGGCTTTGTCGTTACGGTTAAGTGCTGGTAGCCTTTGTTTTACTCTTTGCCGATATCCATCCTGATCTAAATGGAATAAAGATATAAAGAGTCAAAGGTGTAAAAAGGCCAAAAGTAATTTTCGTTTACTGGAAAGCCTTGTGTGTCTGAGGGGGTGTGTGGTTTGGGTTTATTTATCCTCTACGGGCTGTGGCTGTCCTTCCCTACTGTTGCTGACCCTGCGAAGTGTGGCCCCGGAGGCTGAGGCATGAACAATGACCGCAAGGGAGACCAACGCCCAGAGGTTCCCCAGTTGTTCTTTAATGCGGTGCAGGGCCGGAAGCAACCGCTGTGATCAGAGCTTACGTCCCCAGCAGGCAAGTGGCTGGAGGTCTCCAACGCCCCTCCGGCCACCGCGGTCTCTAAGGGAGGTTAGTCTGGTACCGAGTGACTGTCCAGCTGGACGCTCAGTGAGTGGAAACATGCGCAGCGCAGAGCTGAGCCGTCACTCACCAGCTCTGGCTCATAAAGCTGACGCTCCGGCCAGCAGAGCCTGTCCCACCTTTTGTCTTAATATTCTGTCCTATTGTCTTATGCAATTCAGTAAAGACGTAACATGAACCTAAGAAATAATGTCTGGTGTCTTGTGTACTTCACAGCAAAGTCTATATGTTATCCTATGTGCTGATATAAATGAATATCGATACCTTATTTAAAATACAATATTCACGGGACATTTGATCATCTCAGTCCTTGGAAGTATTACGTTAGTTCGATTGAATGAGCAGAAAGCCCATTCAGTCGCTAAAATAGCTGGGATTTAATCCACCCAACTTTGCTCACGAAGGAGGCTGAAACTGTGTTTCTTTAGCTTCCATGTGCATGTGACTCGACGGGGAACCTGTTAACATGCAGCGTCAGATGCAGAAAGTCCAGGGCAGGACAGAGAACCTGCATGTCCAGCCAGCGCCCAGGTGTTGCGCATGCCACTGGCCCCTGCGCCACGCGGTGCAGCAGGGAACTCCCGCATGGCGTCCTTGGGGACACGCGTGGCTGCAGGGTTCACATCTCCCTGCAGCCCAGCAGGGCCCGGCGGTGCAGCCCGCGTCTGGACGAGTTCTCTCTAGCCAAGAACGGCCTCCGACTTTTACTCCAAGGGTTTTGTTTTTCAACTTGCACTGAAATGGGGTAAGAGCTAGCTTTGGCTTTTTAGACCCAAACTATCTGCTTTTGTTCACATTCGTTAGATTTTAAGGGACAGAAAACAGCAATCCAAAATGATTTCTACAAAAAGGAGACCCACAGGCTCACGTATTTGGAAAGTCCAGGAACAGGCCTGGCTGTAGGCTTTCAAACGATGCCACCTGGATTCGGTGGTCCCCACTTCCTCTTGGTCCCACCCACCACCCAGAGGAAGCTGGGTCCCCGACTGTCTCCTGTTCTTCCCTGATGGGCCTGAGGTGGCTGGGGCACCCCCCACCTCTGCCATCTCGAGCTCAAACCCAGAATTCTTAGCAGTGGTCTGGCTGTACCCGGCTGGCTCTTCTGGGTCACATGCCCATGCCTGCATTAATCACAGTTGCCAGCAGTTGAATCGTGGTGGAATTGTGTCGCCCCAGGACATTGTGGTTCTAAGGCCAGAACCATGTGGACGTGCCCTTATTTGGAAGTAGGATCTTTGCGGATATAACCAACGTGAAGTCGGTCCTGTGGGCCCAAGTCTAGCATGACTGGTGGGCTCTGTAAAGGGGGAATTTGGACCCAGGGACACAGAGGCACAGTGAGAAGGCAGAGCTGGGGGTGAGGCGTCTGCAAGCCAAAGATTGATGGGCACCCCCGAAGGCCGGGAGAGGTGCACTGACAGACCCCTGACCGCCTCGGAGGGAGCCACCTGCCGACACCTTGGTCTGGGACTTCTGACCTCTGGGACCGGGCGACGCATTCCTGTTGTTTAAGCTACCGTCCGCGGGGCTTTGTGATGGCGGCCCAGCAAATGAAGGCTGTAGCTCGGGAGACAGCCAGTGCCCTGTGGACGCGGTTCTCCCTGCTCACCCCCCGGACACCCGGAATTGCTTCTCTCCTACGGCGGCACAGGTAGGACAGCCTCCCTCGGGTGTGGGCTGAGCTCCAGGTCTTGCCATTTCCTGCCTTTCTGCAGCCTCGACTCCCCTCTTTGCTTCCCACCTCAGCCACATTTAAGCCCCGGGAGCTCGCTGTGCCCGTCCTCCTGCAGAACACGATGGACACAAACGTTGCCAGCTGGTGTCTAGGTTTGGAGGGAGAAGCCGGGAGCCTCTCTGCAGTGCGGGTCACTGATGGCTGCAGAGGTACCTTTTCACCCACCTCTTCCCTGTCAGCATTCTTACTATTGCGCACGTTTGTGTACGTCCCGTGCACCTCACCACGGTGCCCAAGGACCCAGACTCATTCATGACTTTGGAAAATAAAATAGCACACACGTTTCCCAGAGGTTTGAACCAAGGAGACAGCAGAGTAAATGTTTGGGTGCTACCGTTGTGGGGGGGAAGGGTGAATGCTGCTCCTCGGCAGGCTGAGGGTCACAGCCCCATGGACGGAGCCGGCCTCCCGTGCTGCCGGGCAGTCCCTGGGAACGGACTCTGTCCTTCCCTCTTCCCGCGGTGCTGTCCCCAGGTGCCCCGCCGCAAGCTGCCTCGGGCCGGTGCCCTGCACTGGTTCCGGGCTGGCTGTTAGGACTCGGGGAGGTGAGGGGCTACTCTTTCCTCACCTGGGGGACAGTCCTTCCTCCCCAGAGAACCTCCACACAGAACAAGAGCATGGCAACAACATGCAGTTGGCATTTTATTTACTCAAAAAAAGGAAGAGGAGAGGCCAGCCAGACTCACAGCTGAGACCCCCAGATGTGCCCAACACAGATCAACACATGCATGTTTTTTTCTTTCTTTCTTTTTTTCTGCCACTGAGAGTTTGTGAGGAATCTGGGAATGCAAAATATGGTTTTGTCACTTCTCTGAGCTTACCCGGACAGCCCACGCTCCCACGGCAGAACAGACAGGTCCACGCACGGCAGCGTCAAACGCCTGGGTCATGCGCCTCCCACATAGGACAATAATGTCATTAAAGAGCTTTTAAAACTTTCACATGAGCCACGTGATGGGATCGGAGCCAACATTTTGGCAAGGTTTCAACATGAAAGGCAAGTTGTGGGGTGGGTTCATTTATAACAAAAGGAAATGACTTGAAGGATTTCGTTTCCAATCACGAGGGTCGTGGGGCCAAGGGCCCAGCCGTGCAGTTGACTCCCTGGCTCTTTGCGCTGCTGTGACCTTGAACCTGACACCCACGCACCCGGCCGGCTGACAGCCACGGTGGACCTCCCGCCACAGCCCCGCGGCGACGGGGACACAGTGAGGGGGAAGAAGTGCCCCTGACTCTTAGGAAACTCGTAATGCGGAGCAAACGTGAGCGACTGAATGGGTGAGGCGTTCACTGATGAGCTGGAAGAACTTTATTAGCGGACTTGTCGTACTCGCGGACTCTATTTTTGTCAATCATTACAATAATTTGTGTTTGTTTCAAATAACTTAGAAAATACAAAAAAAAAAACAAACCCAAAAAACCAAAGCAAACATAGATTGCCAGTAATCCGAACATTCAAATAACCCCTGTTAACATTTTGATGAAAGACCTTCCAGACATTTTTCAAGGCACTTGTATTACCAAACACACGTTCTGTTAAAAAAGGAAAATGAGGATCACATTGCTTTTTTACTTAATATCACACGGCCATCTTTCCAGGTCAATAATTATTAATCAGTGGCATCATTTGAATGGCTGCAAAGCATTCCTCTGCAAGGAGCTGCCATGACTTGTGTAACCTATTTTCTGTCAATAGTCAATTAAGGTATTAGCTGATTTTCTTGTTTGACAGAATAAGACAGTTACTATTCCTCATACGGTTGTCTTTGTCCAGCGTCCCCTTAGGGCCTGAAGACAAGTTCCTGTGAGCGGCATTTTTAGGTCAAATGTCAGCTTTTTGTATAAACATTTGATATACTTGGGTAAGCTGACTTTGGAAGGTGCATGTTTAGATGTCTCTAAAACATAATTATTTTGATTAGATGGTCCTGTGAGAGCTGAAACATGGAATGTCTCTGGGTCTCTCTCTTGATGTCCAGGGTAGTTTTTTTCAAGTTTCTAAGTTGGCTTTAAAAGCTTGATGTTCTTGTGACTCAGTCGGAAACTCTGAGTTTTGGTTCCTTCAACTAATGTTTATAAGTCCCTCCTTTCCCTGAATTAAGCTCTAGCCTGGCAGAGGCACGTCAGGACAGCTGCCGAAGAGGACATGGGCGGTACAGTGGCTCTCTCCTGAGACTGGGGCTCTAACATGCTCTGTGTGGCCTCTGCATGTCCTCCCAGCTCACCAGCCTCACAACAGTGATTGCTTCCAGCAAACCAGAGCTGCCCTCCCATCGCCAGGCGACCCTGAATGCTGGAAACGCCCCCCTGGGCTGGGAGCTAGAAGCTCCAGGCGGGAGCAGTCCTGTCCGCTCCCATGGTCCCC
Organism: Phataginus tricuspis; assembly: GCA_029783875.1. Classification (NCBI taxonomy): domain Eukaryota; kingdom Metazoa; phylum Chordata; class Mammalia; order Pholidota; family Manidae; genus Phataginus; species Phataginus tricuspis. Next base: position 1,474,570 of record JAQQAC010015366.1, read on the forward strand.
ACAGCCCCCCAGGGACTCAGGCTGCTTGCTTCACCCACTTTCCTTCCCTGCCTAGTTATGGGTTTTGCTCTAAATCTCCTGTCTTCTGGTTTGGAGGAAAAGGGTATTACGTGCAACTAGGGAACTCTGTAAAGTGACTTGCCCGTGAGCTCTACTTCAGGGCTTTGTGGGAGGAATGGATCCCGGAAGGAAGCACTTCCCATCCAGATGGGGTGGCCTCCCACCGGCTCCCTCATCTTCTCTATCCTCCGTAGGGCCCCCTTCAGCCTCTGGTCCCCAAGTTCTGTGTCTGACCTCATGGAAGAGCAAGACAACTAGACAAAATATAGCAAAGGAAAAGGGAAAGAGGAGCCGCGGGTGGGACAGAGGGTCCTGCTGACCCTTCCGACGGCACGAGGGAAACCTGTTCCTGCCCAGCTGGTTTCTGTGATTCACCGGGGAGCCAGAGGGTGAGCCCCTCCGAAACCCAAGCCCCGTCCGCGCAAGCCAGGGATTGTAGGGCTTTCTCGGGGGAGGGGGGAGTCGCCGTTGCCCTCCCTGCTTTCCCACCCGGCTCTCGTGTTCGGGAGGCGCCTCTAGAGCAAAGGCTCGTAGGAGCCGGAAATAAAAGGGTGGAGACAAAGACCGGCTGGTAAGAGACCCAGAAGTCTGCTGTACGTGGAGCAACGCTCGACAAAGCAACCTCCAGCCACCAAGCATGACGAGGTGTGGAGCTGTTTGCGTAACAGCAGCAGCAGGTTCCATTTAAGGCCATTCTATATGGATGCACCTGACAAAATAGCCCTGTCCGGATGAAGCTAAAACTTGCTCGAAATTGATAAATCCACCCTTACAATTATTTCAATTATCCGTAAGTCAACCAGACAAAAAATGAGCGAGGGCGCAGGGCGTCTGCACGGATCTCAGCCTTGGCCTAACGGACCTCAGGGAACGCTGCTCTCGGGGCCGGAGATGCGCAGACCCTCGGGCCCCCGGCAGCGTGCGCTCTGCAGGGACTGGCCAGAGTGGCTGCGACAGATCTTACAGGGTCGGTCACGTGTGGCCCGAGCTCTCCAATCACACAGCTATCCAGTTAGAAAGCTAGTAGGAAAGGACACATTAAAAAATGCTAACCAGGCAGGGATTTATTTAATATATATTGTTGATCCATGAACATCGCACTTGCAGCCAACAGCACTGTGACTCATGCCTGAATGAGCTCGTCTGACACCCGTGTTTCCTCATCACAGCTCAGCTCGGGATGACTGACAGCCCTTCAGCCAAGGCTTGGGGACATTTTAATCAGCAAAAAACACAAAAATGCAAAGGAACGTGGCAGGTCAATAGACCACAAAAAGACGCTGGTTTGCAGTCTGAGAGCCGAGGGTGGCCCTGCTCGTCCTCAGCCAGGAATGTGTGCATCGGGCCAAGTTTTTTTTGCTGCTCTGCCCAGGTCCGTGAATGACCACAGAGCTCTGCTAGTGTTGATTCTGTTAGGGAGAAAGACAGAAAGGGGCGGGATGAAAAGGAGAAAGGGCCCCCCAAAGATGACCCAGGGAGTTGATCAAATACAACCAGAAAGCCAGAAATGACTCAGAGAGTTGATCGGATGAAGCCACAGGGTCCAAGAGTGACTCAGGAAATGTCCAGGGACCCCTCAGATAAGAAACATCAGAGCCACAGGCCCAGCACAGCCCCTGCCCCCAAGTCACCAATCAGAACAAGCCCAGAGAGCTGACAGCTGTCAGTCAAGGACCTCCCTGCCCTTCCCAAACCACTTGAAAGAAGCCTCAGAGTGACCATCCATGTCTACCTGTCCTACGCAGGCCCGCTCTGCTGCTCTCTGCGGAGTGTATCAAAGCTTACTTTGCTTTCTTGACTTTGGTCTCCTGTCTCGCTACATCTGACTTCCCTGCACACCGAGCCAAGTCCTTTCCTCCCCAACAATTTCAGGATTATGACTACGTTTTAGTGTGGAGGTAAATGGGGAACAAGGAATCTGGGAGTAAGGAGGACCACCTGTATGTGCCAACGATTTTTGTTTGAAGACGTACTTTTTCAGGATAGTTTTAGGGGTACGAGACAATTGAGAGGAAGGCACAGAGAGTTCCCACCTGCCCCGGGGCCCTACACATGCTTAGTTTCCCCCATTATCAACATCCCGCACCAGAGCGAGATTTTTTCTTTAATACCGAGGAGGAACCTGCGTGGACACACCATGACCCAGGCTGTGGCTTACCTCAGGGCTCCCTCGGGGTGTTGTATATTCTGTGGGTTTGAACAGATGTGCAATGACATGTGCCCTCCATAACAGCATCACATGGAGTATTTCCTCTGCTCTTAAAAATCCTCTGTGCTCTACCCACTTAATGAGGGCAAAAACTGGTGTTTCAGTCGCTGCTGAATTTCCAGCCCCAAGAATGGCGCCCAGCGACCTGACAAGTCCTGTAAGCGTTTGCTGAGTGAATCCTGATCACCAAAGAAGACATTCACATCGGTGTGTTCAGGCATCAGCAAATGTGGCCTGTGAGTTATTATAAATAAGGTGTTACAGGGACACAGACACACCTCTTTATTTACATATCGTCTAAGACAGCTGTCACGCTATAATGTCAGAGTTAAGTAGTTGCAAATGAGACCATCTGGCCAGAAAAGCTGAAAAGCATGCTCTCTAGTCCTTTATGGAGAAAGTGCGTGCCGCCTGGGACTCATCGGTCAGATTAGCCAGTTGCCCAGGGGCGCGGCACTTCGGGGAAGCAGCGGGGCATCACTTTGGTCCCCCACACGTCCTTTTCCTTCATTCGTGACTGACGGAGCCACACGCTGCGCGGAGGCCTCTGGTTCGCGGACGGCTGGGGAGCCAGGAATCCCTGTCCTAGTGGTCCGTCTGCTGGGGCAGAGAGATATGTAGGTACAGGTCTACAAGCCTTAAATGTAACTCCCAAATTCAAAAGTTCTGCAGAATGGAAGTTTTTGGAACTCCTGGCTGCAGGACACAACCTGAGCAGATGAAGGACTATTTGTAATCATTATTTCCGCAGCATTCATGGCCTGAATATTCATGGATCTTCTGCAGGTGTATTAGTGGGTTTGATTACAGGGAGCTGCCCCCCGCGCCCCTTGGGGTTTTTAGTGTATTGTAAAGCATATGCAGTTCGTGATCTTTTGAAAGCTGCAAAGCTCTAAATTCCAAAACACATCTGGCCCGAGTTTCAGGTACGGCCTGTTGGCCTCCAATGGCAGCACGACACGATACGGTTATGATTCAGTAAGAAACAGCGTGCTCAGCCTTGAGCAGGGGAAGATGGGAAGTCCTGTGGAGGTGAGGGGCTGGGGGCCCCGGGTGGCGGGTGCTTGGGGGGCATCTGGTGGCTAAGCCTGGATTGTGAGCGTATATTAGGGGCCTGGGCTGTCTGGGGAGATATAGAAGGATGAGTTACACTGAAAGCAAATTTCTGATTTTTCCTAGCAAAAATCTATCTGAGGCCCCTTCTGCTACCACTCGGATTTATGCCCTTCCAAGCAAAATGGTGCTGTTTATATTCTGTGGTTCTCTGTCAGCCCCTTTTCACCACCTTCTCTGCATTATTGGCTCCGCCTCTCCCGGGTATCTGCTAGTCCCACGTTGGAGAAAGGCCCCAACTGCACTTCAGAACCGGCTCTGGCGAGGGCGCTTGGGCTCCTGGCACTGGAGGGAGTCCCCCTTCTCTTCCTTCTCAGGTGTCAGCGCCGGGTGTGTGCTGCGTGGACGAGGTGCAAAGGGTGAGGAAGCCAGCGTCCGCCTGCACCTCTGCCCCCTGGCCGGGGACCTCGCCGACTGCCGACGGGGCCGGGATGCAGGCGTGCCGGAGGATGGGCTGATCTGGAGTGTGTTGAAGCCACATCACAGAAAAAGAAAATGGAGCCAGAAATCAAAGCCATCACGGAAATTCCTCGATGATCCATCATTTGCCTTTAGCTTTTTTCTTCTTCTGGGTGCCAATCTTCGCTTTTTTTTCCTTCTTCTCAGCTGGGATCAATCTGCATGTGCAAAAGGTAGTCATTTTTTATGGACTGATTGAGTGGCTTCATTGACTTGAAAGAGCTTCCCGCCAACTGTCTTTAATTGCTTTTTCCCTTTAAATCAAAGGTGCTTCTATTCGGTCCTGGATCTGCTCCAAATGAACTGGTCATATGTTACCTCCACGCTCTCCTCTAATTCCCTCAAAGTAAATGGGCTACTCGCATTCCTGCCTCAAAGTCCTGGCCCACTCACGGAGGGACCCCGGCCATCGTGGGTGACTGGTTCTCTGGGGGAGGTGACTTTTCAACGGTAGGCAACCCCTTAGAGTTCTTATAAAAAGGACCAAGCTACAAGCAAAAGATAAGGGACATGGCTGGTTGCCAAGACGAGAAATTAAGAGGAATGGTGGCTGAGTTGTCCTTACAGTCTCTGGATTTGATTCATGCAAACACAGCCAGGTCGCTTGAACGCCTCTCCTGCGTGAAGCAGGACGCAGATGCTGCGAGGAAAGACCAGGATGGCATGAATAAGGGGGAAAGCACAGGTGAGGGGCGCGGCTCAAGCCCAGCCCCCAGGCAGCACTGAAGTGAGGCAGGCTTTGGCATAACTGCGCTGTCTCCAGCGGCCAGCGCCAGGCCTCCAGACCCAGGCCAGTTCCTCAGCTTCTGCGGAATGCCCAACCCTCTGGAAAGTCTGTTTCTGGGGCACCCTGACAAGCAAGGAATACGAGTTGCTGTTAGGAAATAGAATCTAGTTAGAACAAATTGCCCAGGCTTGAAGGTGAATTAGCTACAGAGACGCCGACTGGCGGGGACGGCTTGATTGGGTGATGGCCATCTGCTCAATTATCAGGGTGTAATTATTTAAAATGACCTTCCAGCCCATCTCTAGGCTTGTACAGGAGAGCAAATATAGTCCCCAATCCATTAACTGATTTTTTTTTTTTTTTAACTTTGGTACCTCAGTTCAGTTTGAATGAAAGGAATTCAGAGCACATGGACAGTTGTCCTGAGTGAGGACGGAGGGCTTTGGCTGTGCATTTCAGCGGCATTTCCCAGACGTGGGGATTTTGATAAGTGGGAACAAAGAATCCATGAGAGAAAGAAGACCAAGCCGAGTTCCTTCCTTGGAAAGTCGCTCTCCAGCTCAGTGGACTTCTACCCAGGACCCTGTTGCTTCTGCAAACCTTGCCCCCTCCTTGACGACCCGCCTTTTTTCTGTCCCTGATCGAGGACCGATCTTGAATGTGGGTGCCTTTGTCAACCTTCTCTCCTTGGATTGTTTGCAGTAATTCCCTGTGCAAAGTGCTGGGAAACTGTGCTGAGTGCAGAGCAGACACAGTTCCCTTCATGCTTCCAGGTTAGAGGAGGAGACAGAGGAAGGACATTGTAAAGCAGAAATAAATCACAGATTGTGAACAGGGCTACGAAGCAACCAGAATGCCATGAACAGACCAGCAAAAGGGAGGGTCTCCCAGTCAAGCCCTGGAGGATGGGAAGGAACCCGCCATGCCAGGGAGGGATTGTCCTGAGCAGGAGAAACGTGACTGTTAATGTCCCCAGGCAGGTCACTGCCAGCTGCCTTCTAAAAACTACAGAGAAGCAAATGCAGCCGCAGGGACGTTTCTTAGGTGATGGATTCGTCTAGAACGGATTTCTTCAGTGGTTGTAAGTTCCGTGAACATAAAGGTTGTGCCCAGTAATTTTTTTGGAATTTCTCAAATAATTTGCTATAGTGAAAAGAGCACAGGGTGGAAACGGGGAAATATTCATGGATGGGAGCGATCAGCATTGTCAGAAGCTTGAGCCGCACTACTTGGAAGGCTGACAAGCCCACCTTTGGCTTTTCCTGTGGGTGGAGTAGTTGTCTTGTTCAAGTGTTGGGAAGAGAGAGAACTCAAACTGATAAGCCCGCAAGAGCATGCACCAGGCCTTACGGTTTATATTTAAAGATTTAACATCACCTGTTCATAACATCTTCATTAATTTATGAGGTTATAGTGTGCTCTCAGTTACCTAAAACCCTTTGGGACATTGTAGGATATGAATAAATAAGTAAATCATCACAGAGATAACGTCTTCTGAACCTGGGGTAGGTGAAAATACTGGCTGCAGACGACCTCTGCCTTATTGTTAATAAGTTCAATAATAAGAAACTTCGGAGGTGCCAGAAATAAATCAAGGCACCTGGAAGAGAATTTCATGTAATTAATATCACGCATCAAGGTGGTGAAGCGATCGATAAATGCACTCTATGTATATACATATATATACAGTAGCCAGAGTTACCCGGAGGCTTGGAAGGAAGCAGATTCGTGGTTTTGTTTGCCTCATACCCGGATCTGTTGAGCCTACAGCACAGACGTGATGACTGGCCCGTGATTAGAGGTGAAGACTGATTCCAGGCAACTGGATGAATAATTCATTTACATATTGACTATCGTTCTCAGGAAATGGTTCTTATAAAGGGGCCTAGATCACTGCCTCGCTGTTGCAGAGAGCCAGGGGCTCCCCTTCATCAGCTGAGGGGGGGCGTGCGTCCGGCCCCATGCTGTCCATGTGCTCAACCACTGTCAGTAACATCTCTGTTCAGAGATCAGGGGCCTGAGGGCCGCAGCAGAGCGGCCGGAAACCAGGCCACACCACACCCACCTCCAGCCCCCAGAGCCCCTGTCCCGGCCGAGCCCCAGGAGAGGAGGCAACGCGGGCCCTGGGGGCAGCTACAGAAGGTCATGTTTGGTCCTGTCCTTCCCAGGAACTCTAGAGGCAGCCACCCAGGTGGGCATAAAGGAAAGATGCTACTTTGCCTCGCTTTTTGTGGAAAAGATCTGGGAGTTTCAGTTAACCACAAGCTTAATTTGAGCCAGAATACTATGTAACTATGGACATAGCAGTGTTGGGTTGCATACGTAGATGTATGTATGGTTCGCAGTCGAAGGAATCAGTGGGACCAGTTTTCTGGAATGAATTTACAGCATCGTATCCAACTTCCCCCTTGCTTTTGAAGAGAGACAGCAGCAAATCGAAAGAATGGGGATGTGGGTCTGGACAGCACGTCCTACGATGAATGGGTGAAGGATGTTTGACAAAGGCTAAAGGCACCAACCAGGGTGTTTGTCTTCCGACACCTGCAGGGCGCTGGCAGAGGAGGGCTTGTTCGACACAGGTCCGGGCAGTGCCTACTGGGTGGCGGCTCTGTTCCAGACGCAGGACAGAGCAGAGAGCCCCCCACATGCGTGACACCTGCCGACAGTCCACAATTCACAGTCCTCTTGAAACGCCGAACATCACCTGACTCCCCAGGTAAGTACGGGAATCGTTCACAGGGTCAGTAAGCACGCCGGAGAGAAAACTGTCAGAAAGGAGCCTGCACAGTAAGCAGGGCCTCTCAGTGGAGAGAAAACAACTGCTCTTAAACGAACCATGAGACTGAAACCCATTTCACCTGGTGTTCACATGCAGAGAATAAAGGGCCTAGAAAACCTGGCTTAAGTGTGAGAGTATTTGGAGCGGGGGACGCACGTGTCCTCAGGAGCGAGGCAAAGTCCCGTGAGCGTTTCAGTTGGAAGGTTACTGGGGATCTGAGAAAAATGCTTGCTGTTTGCTATCGTTTCCCCACGAGTACTGTTTTATATCTGGGAATGATTCCCATTTCTGGCGTCCCTCCCTACTCCCTTACCCTCTTATTTTCCTGAAGGCATCCAGCACGATTCAAAACCATCACATTTACTTAATTGCCTGTGGGTTTCTCCCCTATGTGCCCCCTAAAGCACGAGCTTCACGAGGACAGGGACCTTCTCTGTCTTGTATATGGCTTGGCAGTTAATAGATGCTCAGAGAAATTTGCTTACTAAATCTGATTTCATGGGATTCAGGCTATGACACCCACATACTTTTCTACAGTTGGGAGTAGGGGTAGCTCTGTTCACTGTTAGCATGCGTTCTCAGCTCCCCTCTCTGCTGTTTACCTTCCACTTTGGAGAACGGAGAAAGGCCAGATGTTGGTTCTCCCCGGCATTTTTCCTTGCCATAGGGATTGTCCCATATCATAGTCCTAAGGGAATGTGTTGAGGGGCTTTTCCTTCAGTGATAGTAAGAAAAAACAGTAGAGGAAATGACCTTTTGCCATTGCCCCCGTTGTTTCTTGTTTTTGAATAAGGTCATGATGCCTGGAGCTGCAGCAGTCACTTTGTGACCTTGAGGCAACGAGCATGGTGCGGTCGTCTATGGTAAGGGTAGCCACCGTCTATCTCCTTGCTAAGTGAGGGAGTCTCTGTGATAGCACAAATCTTTACTATCGGTGGAGTTGTGTTTTCAGTTATGTCCAGCTAAATGCATTCTAAGTGATACAATAACCTGCCCACAGCATCACTCAACATCTGTAAGTAAACACCGGGCTTTCCAGTCTGTTCTCAGGGTGTTAATGAGTCAGGATTATGGTTGATTCTCGTCTTTCCTACGTCTAATTGATGATGGACTTCGAGATGCTGATGGGGAAATTCTCTCCCGTGAAAGTTACCCAGCAAGGTGTTTGCTGCAGGCATCTGATGCTTTGTGATGTCTCTTTATACAGGGCTAAGATTTCTGGGGAATCTTCGGACAGCCGCTTGGACTTTGCTCCTAGGTATGTTTCTTGCTTCAGATGACACACCAGCAATTGTAAATGTAAGTGCAGGTATAAATTCAGCCCAGCTCTTGGGGCATCCCAAACGCTGGACATATACATGGAGATAAAACACCACCTCACAGGTCCAGATGAGGTGGGGATGAGAGGCTGAGGCATGGAGGAGGAGGAAGACAGAACTGTAAGATGCTATAACATTGGGTGAGCGATAATAAATATATGTGCTATCACAGAGGTGGAATGCTTATGAGGTATCTTCAACAACTGGATTCGATGGATCTTTAGAAAACTTTTGAAATAAGGACAATTATATTCACTTTTTGGATGAGGAAACTGAGTCACAAAGGGGTCCCCTAACTTGAGTTCACTGGGCTTGGACTGGGCCACCCAAACCAGCTTTCAAAGGTGTCCAGCTGAGGCCCCAGATATGGTGGAGCTACGGATTCAAGCTGTCCCTGGTGACCTGTGTCTAAATTACGACCCAGAGAACCTGTGAGTGTAATAAGATGGTTGTTTTGTATCTCTGCATTGTGGGGTGGTTTGCTGGGCCCCCATGAGCAGGAGTGCTGTGATGAGGACCAGCTGGGGGTACACGAGCAGTGCCTATCACTACTGCCTGGCACGTCTGTAGAGGAGCCAGAATGGGGTTCCTGTATGGCTTGTGTGCAAAATGTCCTGTTCTTGGAGGCCAGTCACCTAGGGGGTTTGCATGCTGGCCTTTACAGTTGAGGCCTCGGGGCCTCTGCTGAGTCACCAGGCCTGGGCCACCAAAGGCGGGGCGTCATCCATGGACAAACTGCTTTCTCTGCTCCATTTTATCTCCACTCGTCACAAAAAGAGGTTACAAGTGATTCTTTTTTTAGCAAGTTTTGGACAATAGTAAAGATATACATGCATTTCAACTTGGGTGTAGTGAAAAGCACATATATTTTATGAATGGGAAGGAAACTGCTCTGACCAAGGTGTTTCTTGGGCAATAAAAATGCATGCATTTTTTTCCTTAAGATGCTTCTATCTGGCCATTAGAAAATCTGCCATTTGGAGCAAAAAAACAAGTAAAAAAGTAAAGTAAAAACTGTTGCTTTGGAGTCCCGTTTAAGACGTAGGAGATAAAGTTCAGAGCTATGATAGCTACCTTTGGAAGCTCTTCTTCCTGTGTTCATTCCCTCCCACCCACAGGTGTGAAGACAGGAGAGAGCTGGAGACCATTCTCCGTAGTGCCCACAAAGATGCGTCAGGACCACGCAGACGGAAGGAGTGGCCAGACCCAAGGGACTGGGGCCCCTCATCTTTTATGGCCATTAGAGCGCTGGGCAGCCTGCAGGGCCCACAGCATAGGCTGTGTGTAAACATGGGGTAGCAAACAGCCCCTGTGCTTCGTACATGCTCTATTCATAGACTAGGGAAAGGAGACATCAACCGTAGAAGTATCTTGGAATATAAATAGATAACCATGTATAGAGTGGGATGGTTAATTTCATGTCAGCTTGACTGGCCATGGGGTGTCCGGATTAAGCATTATTTCTGGGTGCCTCTGGGTGGGTGTTTTGGGATGAGACAATTAGTCATTGTATCAAAAATGGCACATGGAGATTCCTTTATGTTTTAAAAACCAGTGTCACAAAGAGAGAGTGGGGCCGTGTGCTACCGAATCTGCTGTACTGCCTGTCGGGAACACAGTCTTTATCCCATTGTCTCTGCAGGTGCTATTTGTGAAGGAATGCTAGCCGGCAACTTGAAACGGTCTCTTGTATTTTCACTTAAAAGTATAACTCAAGGCAGAGAAGGATTAAAGATGGTGACGTGAGAGGTGAGACAGAGGCCTCCTCCCCAAACCACATATAATATGAAAATATAATTAATACAACGAATCCTGAAAGAGCAATGAAAGAAGGCTGTGCCAGACTGCATACACCTGGAGAACAGAGCAGAACTCACGGAACAGGGTAATGTAACAAAGCCGTGACCTGGCGGGACCCAAGCCCTTCCCCGACCCCAGCTCACTGGTGGGAGGAAGAGAAACAGAGCGGGGATGGAGTGGAGGCCTGGGACTGCTGAACAACCAGCCCTGGAGATCTGCTCTGGGAGCACAAACCTACATTTCATGGTGTTCTGGAGATAAGTGGGGTTGGAAAGCTAAGACAGGCAGAATTCCTGGAGAGACTGAGATTCCAGCTGCTTGTGGAGAACAGGGATCCACATCCAGCTGCTCTGGAACAAAAGCAAGGCAGGCAGTCTGAGAGGCTTCCTAACAGCAAGAGGGCTGCTAAAGGGGCAAGGATTGCACAGAGCTTACTGCTCAGGAAAAAGGACAGGCAGACAAAATTGTCTAGGTGCACTCTGCCCAGCAGGTTGGGAACTTTCAGGAGCTTCAGGTGCTCCATACCCCTGGCTGGCTACGTGGCCCTAAGGTCCCCCACGGTGGTATGTAGCTTCCTGCACCTTCCTCCTGGCCATTCCACACTGGCTCACAAACCGGCAGCCCCTGCCCTGGCATCAGGCCAGCCCGAGGGAAGCCCCACCGATGGCAGCTACAAATGCAAAGCATAGAGGCTTATGCCAGGGTGCTCGGCCTTCTGGTTCTGGCAGTGGAGACAGGCACTGCAGCTGGGAAGCAGGAAACAGCTCTTTCCTCCCCCCAGGCACCAGCACCGCTCCCCCACGACCCCCAAAATCGCTCCAGGGGCTGAGCAGCTCCAGAGAGTAGAGCTTCTGGGCACTAGAGGGTGCCACATACAAATATAAACCGGTCAAACCAAAATCCCACAAACACCAGAAAAAAAGATCAAGTGAAACTGAACTCATCAATCTTCCTGAAAGAGGTTTCAAAATAAAAATCATAAACATGCTCATGGAGATACAGAAAAATACTCAAGAACTCAGGGAAGAATTTTGGATGGAGAGCCAATCATTACAGAATACAGTCTTAGAAATGAAAAATACAATGGAGGGACTTAAAAGCAGATTAGATATAGTGGAGGAGATGGTAAATGGAATAGAAATTAGAGAAGGGGAATACAAAGAAACTGAGGCATAGAGAGAAAAAAGGATCTCTAGGAATGAAAGAATATTGAGAGAACTGTGTGACCCATCCAAATGGATCCATATTCACATTATAGGAGTACCAGAAGAAGAAGAGAGAGAAAAAGGGATAGAAAGTGTCTTTGAGGAGGTAATTGCCGCGAACTCCCCCAATCTGGGGAAGGAGATGGTCTCTCAGGCCATGGAGGTGGACAGATCTCCCAACACAAGGGACCCAAGGAAGACAACACCAAGACATATAATAATTAAAATGGCAAAGATCAAGGATAAGGACAGACTATTAAAAGCAGCCAGAGAGAGAAAAAAGATCACATACAAAGGAAAACCCATCAGGCTATCATCAGACTTCTCAACAGAAATCTTACAGGCCAGAAGAGAGTGGCATGATATATTTAATGCAATGAAGCAGAAGGGCCTTGAACCAAGAATTCTCTACCAAGCAAGATTATCATTTAAATTTGAGGGAGAGATTAAACAATTTCCTGATAAGGAAAAGCTGAGAGAATTCACCTCCCACAAACCACCTCTACAGTGTATTTTGGAGGGATTGCTATAGATGGAAGTGTTCCTAAGGCTAAATAGCTGTCACCAGAGGAAATAAAACCACAGTAAAGAAAGTAGAACAATTAATTGATAAACAGATGCAAAATTAAATCAACTACCCCCAAAGTCAGTCAAGGGATAGACAAAGAGTACAGACTATGACACCTAATATATAAAGAATGGAGGAGGAAGAAAAAGGTGGGAAAAAAAGAACCTTTAGATTTTGTTTGTAATAGCATATGAAGTGAGTTAAGTTAGATTCTTAGACAATAAGGAAGTTATGCTTGAACCTTTGGTAACCATGAATCTAAAGCCAGCAATGGCAATAAGTACATACCTATCGATAATCATCCTAAATGTAAATGGTCTGAATGCACCAATCAAAAGACATAATCACTGAATGGATAAAAAAACAAGACCCTTCTATATGCTGCCTACAAGAGACTCACTTTAAACCCAAAGACATACACAGACTAAAAGTGAAGATATGGAAAAAGATACTTCATGCAACTAATAGGGAGAAAAAAGCAGGCATTGCAATGCTTGTATCAGACAAAATAGACTTCAAAACAAAGAAAGTCACAAGAGACAAAGAAGGACATTACATAATGATAAAGGGGTCAATCCACCAAGGAGATATAACCATTATAAATATCTATGCACCCAACACGAGCACCTACATATGTGAAACAAATACTAACAGAATTAAAAGGAGAAATAGAATGCAATGCATTCATTCTAGGAGACTTCAACACTCCACTCACTCTGAAGGACAAATCAACCAGACAGAAAATAAGTAAGGAGACAGAGGCACTGAACAACATATTAGAACAGATGGACCTAACAGACATCTACAGAACTCTACACCCAAAAGCAGCAGGATACACATTCTTCTCAAGTGCACATGGAACATTTTCAAGAATAGATCACATACTAGGCCACAAAAAGAGCCTCAGTAAATTCAGAAAGATTGAAATTGTACGAACCAGCTTCTCAGACCACAAAGGTATGAAACTAGAAATAAATTATGCAAAGAAAACAAAAGTCCACAAACACATGGAGGCTTCACAACACGCTCCTAAATAACCAATGGATCAATGACCAAATAAAAACAGAGACCAAGCAATATATGCAGACAAATGACAACAATTATTCAACACCGCAAAACCTGTGGGAGGCAGCAAAGGCCATGGTAAAAAGGAAGTATACTGCAATACAGGCCCACCTCAGGAAAGAAGAACAATCCCAAATGAACAGCCTGAACTCACAATTAACAAAACTAGAAAAAGAAGAACAAATGAGGCCCAAAGTCAGTAGAAGGAGGGACATAATAAAGAGTAGAGCATAAATAAATAAAATCGAGAAGAATAAAACAATAGAAAGAATCTATGAAGCAGCAGCTGGTTCTTTGAGAAAATATACAAAATAGATAAACCCCTAGCCAGACTTGTCAAGAAATAAAGGCAGTCTACACACATAAACAGAATCAGAAATGAGAAAGGAAAAATCACTACGGACACCACAGAAATACAAAGAATTATGAGAGAATACTGTGAAAAATTATATGGTAACAAACTGATAACCTAGAAGAAATGGACAACTTTCTAGAAAAATACAACCTTCCAAGGCTGACCTAGGAAGAAACAGAAAATCTGAACAGACCAATTACTATCAATGAATTTGAATTGGTAATCAAAAAACTACAAAAGAACAAAACCCTGTACCAGATGACTTCACTGCTGAATTTTATCAAACATTATAGTGAAGACTTAATACCCATCCTCCTTAAAGTTTTTCAAAAAGTAGAAGAAGAGGGAATACTTGCAAACTCATTCAATGAAACCACCATCACTCTAATACCAAAATCAGGCAAAGACACCACAAAAAAAGAAAATTACAGACCAATATCCGTGA
>JAQQAC010015366.1:1488683-1500159 GCA_029783875.1 Phataginus tricuspis
AACAAAAACCACATGACCACCTCCATAGATGCTGAAAAAGCATTTGACAAAATTCAGCATCCATTCATGATTAAAACCCTTAACAAAATGGGTATAGAGGGCAAGTACCTCAACATAATAAAGGCCATATATGCAAACCCACAGCCAACATCATACTTAACAGCGAGAACCTGAAAGTGTTTCCTTCAAGATTGGGAACAAGACAGGGATGCCCACTCTCTCCACTGTTATTCAACATAGTACTGGAGGTCCTAGCCACGGCAATCAGACAACAGAGAGAAATAAAAGGCATCCAGATTGGTAAAGAAGTCAAATTGTCACTATTTGCAGATGACATGATACTGTACATAAAAAAACCCTAAAGAATCCACTCCCAAACTACTAGATCTAATATCTGAATTCAGCAAAGTTGCAGGATACAAAATTAATATGCAGAAATCTGTGGCATTCCTATACACTAACAATGAACTAGCAGAGAGAGAAATCAGGAAAACAATTCAATTTGAAGTTGCATCAAAAAGAATAAAATACCTAGGAATAAATCTAACCAAGGAAGTGAAAGACCTATACCCTGAAAACTACGAGACATTCATGAGAGAAATTAAAGAAGATACCAATAAATGGAAATACATCATATGCTCATGGATAAGAAGAATTAATATTGTCAAAATGGCCATCCTGCCTAAAGCAATCTACTGATTCAATGCAATCCCTATCAAAATACCAACAGTATTCTTCAATGAACTTGAACAAATAGTTCTAAAATTCATATGGAACCACAAAAGACCATGAATAACCAAAGCCATCCTGAGAAGGAAGAATAAAGCTGGGGGATTACATTCCCCGAGTTTAAGCTCTACTACAAAGCCACAGTAATCAAGATGATTTGGTACTGGCACAAGAACAGACCCATAGACCAATGGAACAGAATAGAGAGTCCAGTTATCATTCCAGGCACATATAGTCAATTAATATACGATAAGGGTGCCACGGACATACAATGGGAAAATGACAGCCTCTTCAAACAACTGGTGTGGGCAAAACTGGACAGCTACATGCAAGAGAATGAAACTGAATTATTGTCTAACTCCATATACAAAAGTAAACTCTAAATGGATCAAAGACCTGAATGTAAGTCATGAAACCATAAAACTCTTAGAAGACAACATAGGCAAAAATCTCCTGAATATAAACAGGAGGAACTTTTTCTTGAACGCATCTCCCTGGGCAAGGGAAACA
Organism: Phataginus tricuspis; assembly: GCA_029783875.1. Taxonomy (NCBI): domain Eukaryota; kingdom Metazoa; phylum Chordata; class Mammalia; order Pholidota; family Manidae; genus Phataginus; species Phataginus tricuspis. The sequence continues at coordinate 1,489,923 of JAQQAC010015366.1, forward strand.
AAAGCAAAAATGAGCAAATGGGACTACATCAAGCTGAAAAGCTTCTGTGCAGCAAAGGACACCATCAGCAGAACAAAAAGGCATCCTACAGTATGGATTAATATATTTGTAAACAACATATCCAACATGGGGTTAACATCCAAAATATATAAAGAACTCACACACCTCAACAACAAAAAAGCAAATAACCCGATTAAAAAATGGGCAAAGGATATGAACATACAATTCTCCAAAGAAGAAATTCAGATGGCCAACAGGCACATGAAAAAGATGCTCCACATCGCTAATTATCAGGTAAATGCAAATTAAAACCACAATGAGCTATCACCTCACACCAGTTAGGATGGCCAGTATCAAAAAGACTAAGAACAACAAATGCTGGCGAGGATGCAGAAAAAGGGGAACCCCTCCTACATTGCTGGTGGGAATGTAAACTAGTTCAACCATTGTGGAAAGCAATATGGAGGTTCCTCAAAAAACTAAAAATACAAATACCATTTGACCCAGGAATCCCACTCCTAGGAATTTACCCAAAGAATGAAAGATGTCAGATTCAAAAAGACATATGCACCCCTATGTTTACTGCAGCACTATTTACAATAGCCAAAATTTGGAAGCAACCTAAGTGTCCATCAGTAGATGAATGGATTAAGAAGATGTGGTACATATACACAATGGAATATTATTCAGCCATAAGAAGAAAACAAATCCTGCCATTTGCAACAACGTGGATGGAGCTAGAGGGTATTATGCTCAGTGAAATAAGCCAAGCCGAAAAAGACAAGTATCAAATGATTTCACTCATATGTGGAGTATAAGAACAAAGAAAAAAACTGAAGAAACAAAACAGCAGCAGACTCACAGAACCCAAGAATGGATTAACAGTTACCAAAGGGAAAGGGACTGGGGAAGATGGGTGGGAAGGGAGGGATAAGAGGGTAAAAGGGGTATTATGATTAGCAGACTTAAGGTAGCGGGGGGCACGGGGAGGGCTGTACAACTCAGAGAAGACAAGTAGTGACTCTATAGCATCTCACTACGCTGATGGACAGTGACTGTAATGGGGTTAGTGGGGGGGACCTGATGAAGGGGGTAGTTTAATAACCATAATATTGCACATGTAATTGTAGATTAATGATACCAAAATAAATTTAAAATAAATAAATATCCTAGGACTGCTTAAAAAAAAAAAAAAGCACTCAGAGAAACAGGAAAGGATGGGTACTACCTTACCCACCACAGGTATGTAATAAGACATTTATCCCAGCTCAAAATCCAGTGTCGATCTCAATAGCAATCCATGGAAGCATTTCCAGTAAAGTCAGTGGCATGATACTGGAACCTGCTTTCAGTGCTGTTATTTAACGTTGCCCTGGGGAGTGTAGCTCATGCAGGCAGGCAAGACACCACCTCGGGTCTGGCCAGAGGGAACAAACATGGGTCTCATCCAGCCTCCAGGCCCAGTTTGCAAGCATTACAGAGAATGGGGTGTCAGGCTGAATGGCGCCATGGGGTTGCAATAAGCCAAAAACACCCCAAATTTTCCCACAGGTAAATTTCAAGAAAAAAGGATGGAAGGGAAATCCTGAGATTAAATGAGGCCTAGAAGACCTGGCACAATTTTTAAAATGTGGGCAAGACTGAACTGTAGCATCCTAGGGATGCATGCTGGGCGATCAATTATTCAAGAATGCAAGGAAGGGTTGACCGCCTGGGGCAGAAGAGCAGTCACTTCCTGGAGAGAGAGGGGATGTTGCAGGGGAGATGGACTGTGGTAGGGGAGTTTCTGAGGCTGCCCTTCACCTGGGTGGTGGTATGCATGCATTTTGCCTTAAAATCACTAGTTCAGCTTACGTCCCTTTTGGGTGCTTTCCTGTCCCCGTGCTTTACAAGAAAAAGGTTTTAAAAATGTTGAACTCTGGCTGGCATAGAACAGCATAGATAGATCCACCGTCAAAAGACCAGTGGCAGCTCTGTGTTGGCAATTTCTATCAGACACAAGGGCTTGACTCTCTAACTGCATAGAGTTCTTTCAAATTAATAAGAAAAAAAGGTTATTGGAATAATTGACAAAAAATGTGAACAAATAGTTCAAAAAATGTAAAGGCACCCGGGTCTGCTCAGGGGAGCATATGTGGCACCGCTTGTGGGCGTTCCTGGGTCCCCCTCTCCTGGCCCTCATGCGGCCGAGGCCGTGGGACTGGCTATGGCCCATGAAATGAAGCATGTCACTTGCAGCTGGAAGCATTTACGTGTCTGTAGAAGAGGCTCCAGGGGGTTTCCCTCCTGTCAAAATGAAGGCGGCAGCACGTTTAGGTAGAGGGCCGCTGCCCGGACAGCCAGTGTCCCGCAAGGGACGTCCTGTGAGCGAGCGGCAGGCCTTTCTGCTTTGAGCCCCCGAGACCTCGGCATGTTTCTCACTGCGGCGCGCCCTTGCCCATCCCTGGGAGTGTGCGGACGGCGTACAGACGTCTCCAATGTGCCCCCTGACGATTCTTACCTTGGTCCAGATGGGGGAGAAAAATGTTGCTGTTCCTCGGGGCCAGTGATCAACTCCCTCTGCAAAATGGGGAGGCTTCTAAATGTAGCTGATAAGATGAGAAAAATGACAACCATTTTAGCAAAGCTGAATATCTTCATATTTCAAAAGGCTACACCACAGACACTAACTTCATTTATTTTGTGAGCTCAACGGATGCAGTCTGTTACAAAAGAAATAGCTGGCATTTTAAAAAAACTCACTTTTTTCTTCAATAACTATGTACCGAGCACCTACTCTGAGCCTGGCCCTTTTCTGGGTGATTTGTCCAGGAATAAAGGAGGTAAAAGCCCCTGCAGGCTTAGAGTTTATACACCGGTGGGGAGACAGAGACAACAAATACATGCAGTACACAAACAGAGGACACGGCAAGGTGTCAGGCCACATGAACAAGCAGGGCAGGATACGAGCCATACAGCTGTGCAGGGAAGTGTGTGCTAAGGAGCTGAAGCAGCCTGTGCAAAGGTCCTGGGGTGTTAGAGGGACACTGGGGAGGTGGGAACGGATGAAGGAGAGCTGGTGAGTGAGAAAGAGAACAGGGCAGAGCGAGCGCACGGGGAGGCTGTGCCGTCACTCAGCGTGGGGTGGCAGAAGAGGTGACTGGGGTGCAGGTTCTGGGTTCCTACCTGTGACATGCAGGTGACAAGCTTCCTGATGGCTTGACTGAAATGTGCCAGGAAGAGTCCAGAATGTCTCCAGGTTTTAGCCTGAGGGGCGGAAGGAAGGACAGACCCGGAGCTGGCGGTGGGCATGGTCACCTTGAGATGATTAGTTTACAGCAGCGTCCGCCTTCCGTGACCGCTGCAGCCAATGGCCGTGTGCTGGGTGGGTTAGAGCAGAAGTTTCTTTCCTGGTTCTCGGGACTTGAAATCCCAAATCCAAGAGGGTCGAGCTCCCTTGGGGGCTCCAGGGGAAAAGCAGTTGTTCTGGCCTCTCCCAGCTTTGGGGGTATCAGCATTTCGGGGCTTCTGACGGCACCCCAGCAACCCCGCCTCTGTGGTGACACTGTGTGTGGGTCTCCTACAAGGATACTTGGATTTAGGGTCCACTGGGATAATTCTGGATGATCTCATCTCATGATCCTTAATAACATCTACAAGGACCCTATTTTCCCCTAATAAGTTCAGATTCACAGACTGCAGAGATTAGGACATGGCCGGATCTTTGGGGGGCCACCATTGAGCCCACTACACGTCTCCAGTGGTTTAAGGTGTGTCTTTCAACGGAGAGATCTGACTAAGGGCAGGCAGGACTTGGTCTGGGGGGCCCAGCAAGGTGAGGATCTAGAAGGTGCTTGACACGTGTGTAGTTGCTTGATAAGTAAGTGCGTGCCCAGCTGACCATCTCTCGTCCTGGACGGGGTCTGCTTGGGAGAGCTGGGGTTCCCAGAAGCCGGTTTGGAAGAAGTTCCTGAAGCTAGTGACGGAGTCCTGCACTGTTTGCAGCTGTATGTGCCTGAGCGAGAGGCCCAGATTTTAGTTCTGATAATTAGGCTAAGTGGAAAAAGACGGACTCAGCTATCAAAGGGGCAAGCCCTCTGGTCTCTGGGCCAGAGCCCTGGAGGGAGGCCTGTGAGGCAAGGGGCAGCTGACAGAGGAGCACCCCGGTGCCCCGGCTGCTGGGGCCGGCAGAGGGCACTGCCCCCGGGTCCCGTGCCCTCTCCGGCAGGGGGGCAAGGGTGCCACCATGCAGCCCAGCCCCGCTGCCCAGGGGGAGACACCAGCTCGTGCCAGATCTTAGCTTTTAGTTCCACATAGTGTCATGTCCGTAAAGCTGTGTGAAACCTTCGGATCGCATTCTTAGACGAGGAGGAGTCCCGGTCGTAGAAACGAGGAATGCACGGTGGCCCTACAAGGCCCTGCTGGGAGCACAGGTTCCGGACCCAGACTTCATCCTGGGTATCCCCGCCGCGGCCGCCTTCCCACCCGGGGAACTAACGATGCGCAGGCCTGGCTTTCGGTTAGCCCCGGTAGTTAAAGCAACGGACACAGAATCCGGTTCATTAAAGCAGGAAAGGAGCCGAAGACGCTTTGAGGAGCTCACCAACCGCGATGTCTAAGAAGCAGGCATGGGGGCTGGCATGGGGGCTGCTTCGCTGTCAACAAGGCCCTGGCTCACACTGGCGGACATGCCATGGCCCCTCTCTGGGCACCGAGAGGTCCGCTTGCGCCACCGGCCCCTGCATCCCAAAGTCCGGGGCTGCGTCGGGGTTGGGCTCTGGTCGCCGGATGCAGCATCTCTGGGCAGGATGCACCCATGGGGGCTCGTCCTTCCCCTGTTGGCTCTGATTCCAGGCCTGGTGATGCTGGCGCCCGGGCCGCGAGCCCCCGCCCAGGGCCTGGGGGCTGTGGAGCAGGTCTGCGGGGGGAGGTGGAGGCGGCCCCTGAGTCCCCAGACAGAAAGGAGGCTCAGGTGGGCGACACCGGAGTTAACAGCCATGTTCGCAGCAAGAAGTGGGATATGCCCAGTTGAGACTGAGACAAAATAACCATCACCCTGAAGTACAGCTTGGTGCCCTCATGGCTCCCCCTGATGCTTTCAGTGCACCCCGTTCAGCGGCAAAGCCGAGTCGGGTCACCCGGCAGTGGCTCTGTGGTCAGCTCAGCGTCTGTCCGGCCACCTCTTGCCGTCCCCTCCCACCCGCTCTCCAGTTGGCAGCGACAGGCCATGCACACGGCCCACCCTCAGGCCCCAGGCCCCCAGGTGCTTTCCTTTTTTAGGTAAAGTTCACATCCAGTGAAACGCACCAGTCTTAAGTGTTAGGATTTAACGAGGGCAGAGAGCCGGCTCCCGTGGGACCCGACCTGCTCTCAAGGTCCAGAGCTTTTTATCGCCTGGCCCAGCCCCGGACTGCCGACCGACTTCTGTCACGACGGATGCGCTCTGCTCACACCAAGGCTCCTGTCGATGGAATAAGACACTGTGCTGGGGAGATTCAGCCGCGCTCTCATGCCCGGGAGGAGTTACTCCGATCTCCACTCGCCTGACAGCGGTCCCGGGAGGGCGGTGGACAAGTGTGCTGGTCGTCATTCTCGTCTGAACAAGGACTGCTCTGATCCCTGACGGCTGGGAAAGGAGGAAGGGTGCTCAGGTGAGCCCGGAGGTGGGGTCGTTGTGACCTCTGAGCCCACCACACTCAGACCCACTTGGGTCTGTTTTTATATATTGACACTTTGGGCAGAAGAGTTTCTTCTGCGAAGCGTCACTGGGAAGCTTGGACGGGAGGCCTGTGAGGCAAGTGCTTTCTGAACTGAGCACGTCCTCCAGCTGGAAACCATTTCATGTTCAGTTTGAGTTTTCCAGAAAGTCAGTGAACAGGCATTTGGACACCCAGCACTGGGCAAAGGAGTGTGTCAGCCTCTATGGAAGATTCCCCAAATCTCGACACCAGACTCCATGTGCAGTGTCCACGGTCTGCTCAGCGAGGTGTGTCCCGACATGCCAGAGCCCGTGTCACGTCTGCTGTGAGCTGGGCTCAGGCCCGTCCAGAGGGCTCGCGCTGTGCAGAACACTTCGGATGCTGGGTGAGCCTGCTTGGAGTTCCGGGAGACAGGAATGGAGGAGAGGCGGATGACAAGCGCCACATGTGTTTCTGCACAGTTAGGGTTTTCTGGGCAATTTTTTCTGAAACCTGCAATCCTGGATTAAGAACAAGCTCTGGAAGTTAATTGGCAATTGCATAGAGAGAGGGAACTCTAGAGAGACTGGCTGAATTCTGCAGGAGGAGTAGGGGGCCCAGGACCTGCAGGCACAGGGCTTCCAGGCCCCTGGAGAGGCCAATGTACGTGCCAAAGGGCTGGGGAGAGGAGCCCTCTCCTAGGCCATTGAGCCTGTGTTAGGTTTCTGTTACAGCCCCACCTGGCTTCTGGGTGCAAATTTACAAGGATATAAAATATAAGATATGGATTAAGGATATAGAAACCAATAGCTTACATGAGACGGCAGCCTCTCTCTCCCCACGCAGCCCAGTGGGTCTCCGTCCTGGCTGTTGGGGAGGCTCTGTACTGCACGGGGTCACTAAAGACCCAGGTTCCTTCTGCTTTGCTGCCCCCTGGTCCCCTAGACCCGCACCCACGTCCAGCACAGTGGAGGTGGCATGGCTACCACCTCTGCAGTCCAGTACGGACAAGAAGGCGACGGCAGACAGGTGCCTGCCTGGGCGCTGGGCCCCCAACGGTCACGAGACCCCATGGAGCGGAAAGGGGGCTGGCGGATGTCACTGCCGCGTGGGCCGCCATGTGACTGGCTAGGACGGAAAAGGGAGAGGGAATCCGGGAGGACCCCCACCCAGCCGTCTGCCCAGCATGCTCTCTGCAGGATGCCTTTGCCGAATGACAGATGGACTCTGTCACCCCTGGGGGTTTTCTACCCCCTCCAGAGCTTGGCCCCCTTCCTGGCAGCCCAGCCTCCTCTGCTTCTCTGAGCCAAGCCAGGTCCAGGGGAGCCTCTCCGCTGGGGTGCTCATCCGCGGCCTGGGCACCCCCACTTCCTCACTCCCTCCTCCTACTGCTGGTTCTGCTCCATCTGGCTGCTTCGTCAATCTGTACATGAACTTGGAAGTCGGTGGACTGTACCTGTTTTCTGGTTGCCCCAAAAATGTTTGTGGGGTTTTAAAATTCTCCTTCAGGAGGAGTCACAGAAGAATGTTCTCGCAAAGCTCTGCTCATTCTGAAAGGCAATGGTCTAGTTTAACAAGCCACTTCATTCTGGTTAGAAGGAGCCAGGGATTTGGCCTCTTGGGATACGGGGGGAAAGGGATTTCTCTGTGGACGAGGAGATGGCAGCAAGTACCAAGTGAGGCTGGTGCCAAGAGCAGCTCAGTTCCTGACAGCAAGGCCAGACGAGGGGGAGGGGGTACGTCTGCTTGGGGACCACAGCAGGGCAGCCTCGGCGACGCTGCCCCCGGCGCAACGCCAGCCCTTCTCTGCCGCCGCAGCTGGCCCAGACGCACCTCCGAGGTCAGTGATGGTCTGCGAAGAAAGGAGGAACTCCGAGGAAATGCATGTGCAACGCCATGGAGTAAATGCAGGGAGAGATCCCTGGGCACAGCGTCCCCCGCCGAGCACGGTCACCACAGCTCATCACTGAACTGAGTGCCGGCCCCGACAGAAGGGCTACCGGGCCAGCACCGCCTTCCGGGATGGCCCTGCCCCCAGCTCACTCGTGAGGCTGCAGGCCGATGGAGCTGGTGTGGGGCACCTTCAGGTGGCCTGTCCAGTGTGGGGGTCTCAGAGCAGCTGTATCTCTAGAGACCTCCAGAGCAAGTGTCCAAGGAGGAAGGGCCTTTTCTGCCCTGACCTTGGAAGTCACACAGTGTCACTTCTGCTTCGTTCTGCTGGTCATAAGCAACTCCCTAGGGTCAGCCTAGTTCTGAATGGAGGGACACAGAATCCACGAATTCTAAGGAAGTGTTTTAAAGCCACCATAAGCACCCGGAAGGAAATTCTGCTGGAGAACTACCCAGAAGGGGAGTGCGCGCCCGCCCCTGGCGCTGAAAGAAGTTATTAAAGTAAAATTAGGTTACGGGGATGAGACCTAACCAGGATGACTGGGGTCCTTACAAGGAACGGAGGTCAGGACACAGGCACACGGAAGGGGACCCTGAGAGGACACAGAGCAGACGGTGTCTGCCCACCAAGGAGAGAGGCCTCGGGAGACCCCAGACCTGTCGACACCTCCGTCTCGGACGTTCAGCCTCCAGAACTGGGAGAAAATCAACTTCTGTGGTTTAAGTGGCCTGGTCTGTGGCACTTTGCTATGATGGCCCCCGCAAACCACTACAGGGACGTGATGGAGAGGGTCTGATAGAGGTGTGGAGTTTTAGATTCTAGAATCCATCCTTGCTATTCACGGATTCCGTAATTACAAATTCACCAACTCCTCAGAATTTATTTTCAACCCCAAATTCATGCTGGAAGCATTTCACGGCCACTCACGGGCATGTGTGGAGCAGCGAAGGACCTGGGTCACCCACTGGGCACGTTCCCAGCTGAGGTCAGACAAGGTCACACTCTGCTCTCCTGGTGCAGCCCTTGCTGTGAACGACTGTCCTTCTGTGTTTTTGTGCATTTGGTCGTTTGCACGTTAAAATGGCCCCAAGCTTGTGCTGGCCAGTGTTCTTAAGGACAAGAGGCTGTGATGTGCCTCACAGAGAAAATCCGCGTCAGACCAGCTTGGTCCAGGCAGTCACACAGTGTCTGAGGGCAGTGAGTTCACGGTTCATGATCCTGCAATATTCCGAGATTAAATCAGGCATCTTTAAACAGACACACACATAAACAAGGTTATATACCGATCTGTTTGCAAAAACGTTGTGACCGGAGGCTCCCCTGGGAACAGTGTTATTTCCCCTGGGAACAGTATTTGCTAACTCAGTGTTTGCCGTGACTCTGGGAAGATGAGCGTCGACTGCTCCTAGGATGGATATGTGAGATGCTATAGGGGCAAGGGTTTGGGGGTGACTGAGGGGTATTCCTGCTTAACTGCTTATCTAACTTGGGGCTCAAAAGGTGGAGGTGTGATCATAGGGGGATGAAGGGACATAAAGTGCTGTGAAGATGGGGTCTGTGTTTACATGTGGATTTCATCAACCCTTTTTTTCCCCTGTTGCCATGGACAACAGAGGTGCTATCCCATTATCAGCATTTTGGCTCATCTAATAGCCTTCATTTTATATTAGTGACCGTCAATAGAGGAGATAGTTCCTGTAAGGCCAGAGGCTGCAATGTCTTCATTTCTGTAAGTCCACGAGGCCACAGCACCACGTAGTGGGTCCGTGGAATAGACACCTTGAGCTCTGGTAAGGCCGAGGCTTCACATTCTCAATTGTATAACAAGCTCATTTCTACTAGAGAAAAGGAATTTTTTTTTTTGAAGTTACTTGTTTGAACTTTGCCTTTAGCTTTGGTCACCTGGAGGCAGAGCTACGTTTCCAAAAGATGAACCGTATACATTCCCAGGAGACAGAAGAGAGAAATTCAGCAGGACTATATTCTCAAACAAGGGCTTGAGAGTGCGTGTCCCTGGAAGGGGGAGGAGAGTAAAGTCCTTTTATCCGACATTCACTCTGGATTTGGAAGTCTGCAGAAGACAAGCCCCCAAAGCCTCCCTATCGCCCCCGGATAAAGGACCCCGGGCTGTGTGACTACTGATTACAGACCTCGGCAAGGTGGGATGACAAGACAAATACCAGGGAACTGACTCAGCAGAGGTGACATCGGAGCTGGCTGCTGACCTCGGGGGAGCGCGGACAACCCACCAAGGAGGCCTGGAGCAGCCGGTAGGCGGGGTGCTCCCTCGCCCCCTGACGTGCGTCTTACCTGGGATGAACGGCCGTTCATCTGCGCGCAGTAAAATCAGACCGGCACATAAACAATACTCAGTGTCTTAAAAAACGAAGCCATTAGTGTAACTGCATATGTGGCTTATCCTTTCCTTCCTGAAATGTATGAAAAATCCCTTCACCAGGGCCAATTAGGAGCGTCTACCACTTGAGCGAGGAGGCCACTTATTATAGATGACAACGTAATGCTTAAGAGACGCTTAGAAATAAAACCCAAGCTGTAATCATTTGGCTGAATAAGACTCTTTGGCTCTGGCAGCCTCGTATATTTGCTGAAAATCCTTTCCCTGAAGGTTATGCCTCTGTCTACTACTTACTATTGTGCGTGTGTGGCTAGTGGGGCGGTGGGGGGGGGG
>JAQQAC010015366.1:1500659-1518000 GCA_029783875.1 Phataginus tricuspis
GGGGGGGGGGCACGCAGGGTGGGCACCTCCACCCACCCACGGTGTGCCAGGATTGTCCTATGTCTACAATGTCTTTAAATCAACTTAATTTTGTCTCTGAGACCCCGTCCTGTGTGGCTGGTGGGAAAACAAGAGGCATTTTTATGACTCTCTCCCACACTAGAAATTGTGCCGAGGGTTTGGAGTTCCAGGTGGGGCAAAGGCAGCTGGGAGCTGGCTTGGGTCACAGAGGGGGTGGGAACTGAGACCCCCACTGCGGCTCCTACAACCCCTCAAGTCTGAAGCTCTGTCTGCCGCCTCTGAGCCAGCTTTGGGGTCCAAGAATCCTGGATGAAGCTGGCTGTCCAGGCTGAGGGCCACACCCTGGGACATCACGTGGCCAATGTCTCTGAGGCCCGGGCACAACCTGGAGCATGGTCAAAGGTCTGGTACAAGTCCCTGCTGCTGAAAGGAACAGTGCCTGCCCCCACCCCTTCAGAAGCGACTTCTCTCTTCAGACTGCAAATGCTTAATGAACTTAAGCTTCTGAAACTAGACCAAGTAGGGAAAGAAAGTATCTGGCAAGCTCTTCCTGCCTCCCAACACGCAGCAGCCCTGACGCAGACGGCATCTGTGGCAGGGGAAGCGGTCGGGGCAGGGAGAAAGCAAAGTACTGACTGCAGCAATATTCTCTAACGTTTGGCTGGGATCACGGCCTCTGCCCATGTAAATTCGGCCTTCCAGCAAAGGGCATCTCCGACCCTTTGAAGATGGGACACGTCCGACCTCTCCTTGTGTCTTGCTGGGCCAACTCTTAAAAGAATCAAGAGGGTGTGTCATACTCGTGTGTATAATGCATCTGACCCAGTGTCTCAATTCCTGGCTTTGGAGCTGGCAATGCCACCGATCTCCTGGCTGATAATGGAGGTCAGTATTTAAGATGAGGAATGTTGCAATAACTCTTGAAGAACCTCAGCTATGGGAATCAGAAGAATCCTCGAGTAGGGAGGCTATGAAACATCTTTAAAAAATGAGAAAGTCCCTAAGAGTCATTTATCCATTTATTCAACCTGTCTAGGAGCAGCTGGAAATTTCAATGAATCTGAGTAATTCTTTCAAAGCAAAATTAGATAAACCGTAAAATTTAGATGATGGTAATGAAGCTGGTCCTTTGTAGGTGAGGATGATGTTGCTAGGAGACAATGGGTTTAATTATCTTTATAGGAAAAATAATGGATTTGGACTAACCTGTGTTTCTCTTTCGATTTTGGTTTCTAAAATCCAGTTCAGGGTGCACTTGTGCCTAAGATGGAATAACACTGCACCCATATTTCCCACTGCATATAATTTTAAACCTGGACAGACCGCATGGAGCGGCTACCTGAAAAGAAAACAGTCGTGAGCAGATAGGAGGAGGAAGACCAGAATTTAAGGGACCACCAAATGGGTAGTGAGTTCGCCATTTTTCCCTCTCGTGTCCCAGCCTGAATTTAATGCATCTGGAATCCAGATGTGAGCCAAGGAGAACAGAGAATGCTCGGAGAAAGCTTCTGGTTCTGGTCAAAGACAAACAAGGAGCTCCTCGCGGTCAGAGGAAGCCCAGAAGTGCCCCAGACCTCTTTCCTCTCTCCTCACTCCCTGCATTCATTCTGTCACATCCCCGCCCTGGGCCCGCAGGAGCCCAAACCCCAAGAGGTGGAGGCTTTCTCTGTGTTCGGAGGATCTATGTTCCTAAAGCAAAAACAATCCTAAATTAAGGTCAAGAAAGAAATTCTTTGTACAGTAGCATCAAAAAGAATAAGTACTTATGAATAAATTTAATGAGAAGAGCAAAGCTCATGCACTTTAAACTATAAAACATTGTTGAAAGACACTTTAAAAGATGTGAATAAATGGAAAGACATCCCATTGGACGGGATTCATGGATTGGAAGATTTATATTGTTATGATGACAACACTTCCCCAATCGACCTGCAGGTTTAATGCGATCTCTGTCAGAATCCCGGCTACCTTGCTTGGCAGAAATTAACTTACCGATCCGGAAATTCATATGGAAATGCAAGGGACCCAGAATAGCCAAAACACTCTTGAAAAAGAAGCATAAACATAAGTACTAACACTTTCTCATTTCAAAGCCTTCCACTAAGCTACAGTCATCAAGATAATGTTGTAGCGGCGTGAGGATTGACAATGGGATAGAATGGAGAGTCCAGAAATAAGCCCTTACATTATGGTTAATTGATTTTTGAAAAGGCTGCCAAGACAGGTCAATGGGAAATAATAGTCTTCTCACTAAATGGTGCTGGGACAACTAGATAGCAGCATGGGGAAGATGAGGCGGACCCCCTCCTCCCGTGAAACACATTCAAACAGATTATACACCTGAATGTAAGAGTGAAAACTGCAAAACTCTTCGAAGAGGACACAGGAGTAAACATGTATGGCCTTGGGTTTGCCAAAGGTTTCTTAGATATGACAGCAAAACCACAAAATAGGTACATTTGAGTTCACGAAAATGAGAAACTTTTGTGCCTTAATGAAAACATCAAGAGAAAGACAGTCCACAGACTGGGAGAAAACGTTTGCAAATCTGTTTCTGATAAGGAGCTTGTATTCGAATATGTAAAACCTCTTACGACTCAGTAATTATGATTTTAAAAAAAGAATCCAATTTGAAAAAATAAGCGAGGAATCTGAAGAGATATTTCTTCAAAGAAGCCAGTGAGAAAGATGCCCCCTGCTGTTACCTCCAGGGACATGCGAATGAGAACCCCAAGGAGATAGCACCCCCAACCCTCTGACCCGGCTGCAGTCAAGAGGCCGAACGAAGCGCTGGCCGGCGTGTGGAGAAACGGGATCCCTCGTGCACTGCTGGTAGGAATGTAAAACAGTTCATGCACTTTGGAAAACGCTTCAGTAGTTTCTCAAAATGCTGAACAGAGGTATCACATGGCTCGGAAGTTCTTCTTTTCAGTATATACCCAGTAGAAACCAAACACAAAAGCTCGTACATTAGCACTCATAGCAGCGCAACCGGTAATAGCTAAAAAGTGGAAACGACCCAAATGTACATGAACCGACGAGGCGTTAAACCACATGTGGTATATTCATGCAATGGGATATTGTTCAGCAATAAAGCCGAATGAATTACCCAAACATGCTACAACGTGGGCCAACCTTGAAAACATCACGTTACGTGAAAGAAACCAGTTACAAAATGCCACCGATTGCATGATTCTGTTGATATGACAGGCCCAGAACAAGCAAATACTGGGACGGAAAGTAGACGGATGTTTGCCTAGGGCAGGGGGCGGGATCGAAATAGGCCGTGGCTGCTAATGGGCACAGTTGTTTTTGGGGGATGAGACGGTTCTAAAATTAGAGTTGCTGATGGTTGTAAAACTCTGACTACACTAAAAGCCACTGGATTTTACACTCTAAATGGAAATTGTATGGCATGTAAGTTATATCTCAATACAGCTTTTTTTTTTTTTTTAAGAATCAGAATATGATTCATATGATATCTTTACTGCTGCCACGTTTCTCATCAGACTGTGACTGTCTGGGCTGCGGCCTCCTGGTCGGCTCGCATTCTGGCGCAGGTAATGCTGGCTTTGGCTCAGCGCGCTCCCATCCGAGCGCGGGCCCTGAGTGCGGCCGCAGGTCTGTGGCGTGCGGCGCCAGGGCCACAACAACCCAAACCCTACCCTGGTCAGAAGTGCCTCCTATAGATGCCCTCCGAAGGGCAGGTCGCAGTTCCGGGCTGTCTTGGCCCAGGACCCCAGGGCGCTGTTCCCAGGTGATGCGCGTGGAGGGCGCCCCCTGGAGTGACCAGCTCCCGGGCAGTGCTGGGCCACGGTCCTCGGGTTCTCGGGGCACGACGGCCACGGGGACGCTTCTCCTCCCGATGCTCCCGCGGCCGCTGCCAACCGAGGAGAGGAGGCAGGACAGGTCCTGGAAGCCCAGGGAACCTCTCCAGGTGAGTGACTCCCGCAGCCCCAGGCCACCGTCACTCTGCCACGCCTGGGGCCCCTTCGCGGAAGAAACCTCATCAACGTTAAGGAAGAAGGGACAGCGTGACGTGTACTTAGCTCGGGTCCTGCTGCTGGGGCTCCGTCCCCACCGGGACCTCAGGTGCCTCCGGGGCTGCCCGCATCCTGAAGCTGCGGGACACGGTGGGACAGCTGGCCAGGGTGGCGGAGCCGCGGTCAATCGGCTCCCAGGTGCCCCGCAGGCGGCCAGTTTGCAAAGCCCTGTTTCAGGTGTCACCGGGGCTCCCCGGGGAGTGCGGGCCCGGCGAAGTGGGGCGCCCCCGCTTCAGCACCACTATTCGTGGCGGGTCTGGTTGAGGTCCTGACCTTAGGGCCCGAGCAGACATCGCAGTGGGAGGGAAACTCCGCCGCGCAGACGGTCGGAGCAGGGCCAGGCCCGCCGGGAGCACAGGGTGCGCGTCGGAGGCCATGAGAGGCTGGGCGCCGTCGTTTATCAGGAGTCCGTTTGCAGCGCCCCGTCCTGATCCGCCACCAAATGGGGAGACTGCTTCTGCCCTCTTACATTTCCCCCAAGTATCTAGACTTTGAAACCATACTTTTGAGACCATGCATGTAAATATGAGTGGAAAAAACACAACCTTCTGCGGTAGGTGCTGGTGGAAACGGGCAGAACGACTCTGCCTCCGTGGTGCAGCTGGTTAGTTCGAATCGCATCCTTTTGTTTGGCTCAGAAGAGATCCCCAGTCCTCTTTACTGTCTGGGCCTCAGCTGCTCCCCAGAAGCGTTTCGGTTCCTCTCACCGAAGGATTATGAGGCAGCCTGGCTCTCCTGACGAAGAGGGTTTTAGGATTTCAATGTTACATTTTTGTATCTCCGCTCTCCAGAAACCTGGGTCATTTCGTGCAGCATTAAGGACGTTTCACTGTCCGCGTTTGCTTGCTGCGATTATGCTGGGGACCAAGCAGTGAAAAGCAATCCCGGGCCGTGCACAGCCGGACTCCAATGCGGAGGGAGACAGGTGTCTAGGGAAGGCAGGTGGCCCTGGAGGCCGGACCCCCGCCCGGGATTTACCCAGCTGCACGCCTGCCTCTGAAATGTTCCTGTGATTTTTGACAAAACAGCTACTATTTTGCACGTGTTCTGAGTCAATAGCGACAACCTGTTCTGATGAAACGAGTAGTAAATTATTGCCTGGGAATCAAAAAATAAAGGAAACCCATTAAGTGCTTTTGTTGTTGGTAACAGTGTTGGTTTTTATTCCACGTAGGGACAAAGGACTGAAAAGTTACTCTAAACGTGTTCGTTATAACTCCGAAGGGTACAGATATGCCGAGAGCTTGCTTCCTGCGCCCACACCTACCTGTTCTCTGCTCGGCTTTTGTTTCATCTGGATTTTTATTGTTCGTTTTCACTTACTCGGTAAATATGATGGTTTTCAGTCTTTACGAGACATCTCTGCAGCCCTTTACACTTTAATTACGTTATGTTCTGGTCATACAGTTGATTCATGCTGTCTGTACAAAATTTGGGACGTGCGCAAAATCACATACAAACCAAGTATGGGCCTGAATCCTGAGTCCCGGGAGCCGGCATCGCATCTCGGTGGGGCCCCTGCATCGTCGTTCTCGGACATTCCGTAGTGTTTTCTGTATGTCAGCTCTGCTCTTTTCAGCATTTCTTTTCTGTGCAAAATGTCTACGTATTTGCTTATTTCAGAATTAAGATGTGCTGTGCTCAGAATTCCGTATCTTGCCTTTTTTCACGCCGTGTTTTATTGCTCGCATTTTCCCAAAGCCATTCAGCAGCTTTTTCACGGGTCCGTATACTCCTTATGCCAATTTATCAGGGTTCATTTAACCGGTTCCTTATTTTTACATATTTAGGAAGTTTCTCATTTCTGACATTTATTAAATATCTGCATATAAATCTTTGTGCGTTTATTTAATTGCTATTTGAGGATAAACTGCTGGCTGAGTTTCCTAGTCACAGGTCCATCATTCTGTAAGTCTTGGATGTTTATATCCCGCTGGAGCTCCGAAGTTCTGGGGGACTTTTCTGTGAGCAGTTGAACGGCGATGTCCATTTCCTAATACTTGTTCATACTAATGTTGTTTATACTAAAACCTTTTAGAGGTTTAAAATTTTGATTTGGATATTTCATTTTGCATTTGCATTTTTGATTAACAAGTCAAATAGGGTATGTGTTTGGTAGCTATTCTTCTAGTTTACAGAATGTGCTTTCAAAGCCATTATTTTTCATATTTTGCAAATATTTCTCCCTACTTTAAATTTTGTCAATGAGCTTTTTCCTTCCCTAATTCCAGTGTATTAGTATGATTTCATTCATCTCTGTGGCCGTTTCCCTCCTGTTTTTATGCCCGGAGAGTCCCTTCTGCCTGGAGAATCCTTCTTGCTTTTTTCCTGGTCTTTGGCCTGGTTTTCATATTTAAGTCTTTAAACCATCTGCCGTTTGTTTTGCTCTGTGATGCAGAGAAGGAAACTGCCTGTTTTCCCCCAGTTAGTTAATTACCTTGCCCCATGTCCTCAGGGGTAGTGGGCGGTGTGAAATGCTGTTGGAGATACAGAAACAGTGAAACAGAACTTGGAGCCAGGC
Organism: Phataginus tricuspis; assembly: GCA_029783875.1. NCBI lineage: Eukaryota > Metazoa > Chordata > Mammalia > Pholidota > Manidae > Phataginus > Phataginus tricuspis. The sequence continues at coordinate 1,507,245 of JAQQAC010015366.1, forward strand.
CGCTGGGCTTCGTGTCCCTAAAGCCCTGCTGCTGTGGTCTCCTAACCCCGAATATGCAGAGAATGGGAGACTTGTACTAAGAATTAAATCACTATTTTTAGATAGCTCTGTTTAAGATGTAACTCACATACCTGCCATTCACTGATGTTAGGTGTACAATTCAGTGGATCTTTAGCATATTCACATAGTTGTGCATCCATTATCATAATCAATTTTAGAGCAATTTTGTTACCCAAAAAGAACTCCCACGCTGAGTTACCACCACCCTCCAGTTCTCGCATCCACCCCAGCCTGAACCAACTGGGAATCCGCTTTCTGTCTGTAGAATTCCTATCTGGGCATTTCCTAGAGATGGACTGATGCGCTCGGTGGTCCTTTGTGATTACTTTTGCCTCAGTATGTTTTCAAGGTTCGTGCATGTTTTAGCACATATCAATCAGTACTTCATGCCCTTTGTGCGTGAATCCTTTTTGATTTCATGGATATACCACTATTTATCTATTCACCACTTGATGGACACTTGAGCTGTTCCTACTCTGTGGCTGCTATGAATCATGCTGCTGTGAACAGTCCTGACACATTTTTGTGCAGACATGGGTCTTCATTTCTCTTGGGTATATACCTAGGAGTAGACCTGCGGGGCCGTACAGTAATCTATGTTAAATCATTTGGTAAACTGCCAGTCTGTTTTCCAAAGTAGCTGCACCATTCTACATCCCTGCCAGCAGTGTACGTCCTCGCCAACACTTATTATTTATCTGACTTTTTGGTTGCAGCCTGACGGGCTCTGGCATCCCACTGGGGCTTTGCTTGACGTTCCCCCACAGCTAAGGATGCCGGCACCTCTTCATGTGCTTATTGGTCATTTGTGTACCCTCACTGGAGGAACATAGAGAAGTAAGGTATTCATGTCTTTTGCCCATCTGTAATTGTATTTTTTTAATTACTGAGTTGTAATAGTTCTTTATATATTTTAGATATGGTCCCCTATCAGATGTAGCTTTACATGTAAGTACAGACTCTGCCTGATACATGATGAGCAAGACTTTTCTCCCATCCTGTGCGTTTTCTTTCCAATTCCTCATGGTGTCCTTTGAATCACAAACGCCCTTAATTCCCGTGATGTCACTCTGTCCCTGTTGCGTCGCTGCTCTTCCGGCGTCATAGCTGAGAATCCAGTGCCTGGTACAAAGTCCCAGAAATTTACACCTAGGTTTTCGGCTAAGAGTTTTATAGCTTTGGCTCTTACATTCAGATCTTTGACCTACTCCGAGTTCCTGTTTTAGTTGCTGAGAGGCAAGTGTCCAACTCCATGGTTTTGGGGATGTCCTGGCGTCCCAGCGCCATCTGTGAAAAGACTGTTCTTTTTTTTTTTTCCCCATTGAATAGTCTTGTCACCCTTGTCAAAAATCAACTGACCTTAGATGTATGGATTTATTTCTGGATTTTCTGTTCTCTCCATTGATCTTTGTGTCTGCCCTGTGCCAGCGCCATGCTGTCCTGATTACCACAGCTTTGTAATAAGTTTTGAAATCAGGACAAGTGAGTTCTCCAAGACTGTCTTTGCTATTATGTGTCCCTTGGATTTTTCAGTGAGTTTTAGCATCTTAAACATACTGAGTCCATTGCTCCATTACTAGGGGATAGCTTTCCATTTATTTATATCTTCAATTTCTTTCAACAATGTTTTGTAGTTCAAAGTGTACAAAGACCTCGGGGACTTTGAATCGAATTTGATTAGCAGCAGAGACAGTGCTTTCTCATCTTTGCAAGTCTCCACGGGGGAAATTCTGCCCGCGCGTAACCAGGGATGACTTCCCAGAGAGGATGCAAACTCCATCCCAGCGTCAAAGGGCGGGGCACGTCGGTGTCCAGCGACTCTCTGTTTTCTTTACGGAACCCAGTTCCAGGCAGGAGATGCCAGAAGATGAGGAAATGGACATCGTATAGACCGCAGTGGCTGAGGGAAGCTATGGGCGCTTGCGTCTCTGCTTCCCCGGGCGCCCGGCCATACCAGGTTCCCAGGAAGCTCACACACCACAGTCTCGACTGGGCGCCTGCGTCGTGCAAGGGACTAGTTCAGGTGTCATGGGTCGACTTATATCGCACCCCTCAAAAATTCATCAGCTGAAGTCTTAACCCCCAGAACCTCAGAACGTGACCTTATGTGGAAATAGGGGGTGTTGCAGATGTAATTAATTAAGATGAGGTCACACTGGAATAGGCTGGGTCCCTAATCTGGGATGACTGGTGTCATTATAAAGAGAACGCATGTGAAGAGACAGACACACACATGGAGGATGGCATAGGAGAACTGGAATTATGTGGCCACGGGCCAAGGAGGCAACGGAAGCTGGGGGGGAGGCTGGGACAGGCCCCCCAGACCCACGCCTGCTGCCTGCAGAGGAGCTCGCCCTGCCGACACCTTGGTCTCAGACTTCAAGCCTCCAGGACTGTAAGACAACGTTTCTGATGTTTAAGTCACTCAGTGGCGCTTTAGTACTGCAGGCAAAGCCAACTCCTGCACTGGAGAGCGAAGGGGACTGACGCATGGCTGCCGCCCTGGAGACGGGCCTGGTGGGCGGGGTTTGCTGAGCTGGCGCAGGGGAGGGCACCAAGGAGAGGGGTGCTGGAGGCTCCACGTGAGCTGCAGTGGGGTGGGGAGAGCTGGCCTCTCAGCCCCGGGGAGGGACAGGCCAGCGGGAGCAAAGAAGCCGAGGTATGAGGCGCAGGCACGTTTGGACAAGGCGGACATGGCTGGGCTGTAGAGCAGACGGAAGTGGGACAAAGAGACCAGGCACCAGGCCGGAGTGGGGACAAGCTGGGTCTTGCTGTGGCCACGCATTCAACTGCGCGGCTGCGCTAACCAAGGACAGGCCTTGCCCCAAAGGCTGGGCCTGGCTGGGTGGTGACATTCTGACTCCAGAGGGACGTAGAATTAATTCCTGCTGGGCTGGCCTGTTGAGAACGGCGATTCTGTTAAATAGGTTCCAGGGGATTCTCTTGATTGTGACCATGAGGATTTATTCTTTGAGGGTACTCTTGTTACTAACCTAGCCCGCATGTGGGGCCGCTAAACCTTCCCCGGTTCCCTGCTCGCCGGGCTTCAGGGCTGTCCTGCACCCGTGCCTCCTTTGTTAGGCTGTTGACCCCACAGTGAAGCTGGAATATGACTTGCTCATAACCACAGCTGGAAAATTAAATTTTATTTTCAACATATCTTTACCCTTCTTGCTGCTGATATGTCTGGCTCCAAGCCAGTCTCCCGATGGCTTTGGTTTTAATATGTTGCCGTAAACCCCCAGTGTTACAGCCACTATAAGCCAGTCCTGGTCTCACTTTCCTCAATACAGTTAATTAAATTGTGAGCACGGTGTGCAAATGGAGATTATAAAACTACTTGTCTGGAGAGAGTGGATTGGATGCATTTAGATGAACATTCAGATTATCTTTCTGCAGCGGTGTTGACCCTGGATGGGTGGAGGCCGCCTGGCGTTGGGTGGGGAGTGGTACTTCTAAGGTCCCTTTAAACATGTTCCGATGCTTCCGCCTTCAGCTACCCGCCTGAGAGAAATGGAGACGTGTGCCCACAGCTCCAGAGTCCGTCCCCAGGAGGACCCACAAGGAGACTGGTGCATCTACCCCACAGGCCATGGCTCCGTCATGACAAGAGTGAAGGACAGAAGTTCATTCCTGGTGGTTCCATTCTGTGACGTTCAAGCCAGTGAGACTCATCTATGGTCCCAGGAACTGGAGGGGGTGGAGTGCGGCCTGGCTTGCAGAGAGCGTAAGGGAAGCATGCGGGTGATGAGAATACTTTGTACTTTGACCGGTATGGGGGCTGTACTGGCATATATGCCCATCAGAGCTTATCCAGATGTGCACCAATGACCCGGGCACGTCACTACACGTAAGTCACTTCATAATCAATAAAAGTTGCAACCCCGAGCGTTACCAGAGGTCAGTGTGCCCAGCCTGCCCACCTTTCGGGACAGACGTCCCCAGGCCCCTGCCGTGCTCGGGACAGGGTGCACAGCGTGAATGGGAGTCGTCGCCGGCGTTCCCTTGCAGAGGGTCACTGCATTGATCTCTGTGGTTTTCTTACAGACCCTTCCAGACATCCCCTGGCGGGTAGAGCATGAAGCATTCATGCACCACCATGTCCAGGTACTTTGGCCAGGGGAGGACCTCCTGGCAGGTCAACTGCTGGACCAAAAGGGCTTTGCTAAGTGGCTCCTGGGGAGACTGAATGCCCACGTGGTGCGACGTGACCTGGAGGGAGCTGGCTGGCCTCGCGGACTCCTGGTCCACCTGGGCACTGCCCTGCAGGAGATCCATCTGCTCCTGAACAGAGCCGGCCCCCTCCCGCTTCGTCTGTGGCCTGAGGCCCAGTGCCCCGCCTCCCACTATATTTGTTCATCTTCAGAGCCCACCTTAGGCAAAGATACTAAACTAGGAATTTTGACATATACTTTTATGTACAAAGTGTTTTTTTTTCAGATTTCAGTATGTTTTTGCAACATTCAAAAACGTTATAAAAACTACTCATAAGCCAGTAAATACTTAAAGATACACGTTATTGACTACTGCATTTTTTGCATTTCTTTCCAGTCTTTTTTGAGCACGGTTTTTATGGATAAGCTAACACGCTAGGCGCCGTCTCGCATTTCGGTGTTCTCTACCTGGCATTATAATTTCGGCATTTCCCTGCCATAAAGAACGCCTCAGCGTGCGGTTGTGTGAGAGTCAACGTGAGGATACCGTCATTATGGCTTTCTTTCCAGTTTTTTTTTTCTGTTTTATAAATAATGCTCTGATAAACAAATTTTCTTGAGAATCTTCTTTTTAAAAACATTTTTCTGATTATTATATTGCAGCAGATTTCGAGATTGTTTTTTTTTTTTGAAGTGGAATCACTAGCAAGGGTGGGAATCATTTTAAAGCTCTCTCCACATAGCGCCAAACCATTTTGCTCTCTGAATAGGCTAGGTCTCCATATATTTAATTATCACTATAAAATTTTATGAAAGCATGATTCCTTTTCTTGGTAGTAGGCCTCAGAAAAGTTCCTTCATTGAATGTGAACTGAACAGATTTCACTTTTCTCAGTATTTATTTTTCATTGTTTTCTAGATAGTTTATATAGTTCCACTGATACTGCCCATTCATACACCTAACAATATATATAAAATACATCTAATACAATATACAATACTTTTTAAATTCCAATTTTGTAGTAAAACATAGTATTTAAAAAAATTTTTCATGACTTGGGTTACTAATGAACTTGAATGTTGCCCCATATGTTTGAGTTTGTGTTTCTTCCTTAATGAATGTCCTTTGATATCCATCTGTGCGGCCTTAGCATGCTTTCTCACGGGCAGTTTGCACAAGCCCTTTATAAAGTCTAGTACCACTTCATTCGTCATATTTCTACAGAAATTTTGCCCGCTTGCTGTGGGGAAGTTTAATCAATTAGTTCGATGGTGTTAAGGGCCAAGAGCAGGGATCTCGTAAGTGAATCTGTGTGGAGGTGGCCTGGGCAGTGGGTGAAGCACCACGGAGTTTGGGGCTGTTAGGCCTGAATTCAAATGCCTCTCACTGTAGGTTCCATGACTTACCCGAGCACCCGAGAATTCTGCAAACCAGGCCGGTGTGAGGGTGACGTGAGGTAGCCCGTGAGATCACCTGGCACAAAGCCTGGCACTGCGAGATCAGGGTTGTCTCCTCTTTTATAATGAGGCACAGATGACTGGAAATGGATTAATGTATCAGTCCCCCAAAGCATATCTGCATTTTAATGAAGGGACAATGTGGCACAATGAACTGTGTCCCTCCAGCAAAATACATGGTTGAAGACCCAGCCCGGCTCCTGGGAATGTGACCTTATTTGGAACAAAGTCTTGGTGGAGACACTGTGGTAACGGTGAGGTTGCATGGGCTCAGGTGGGTGCTGCCTCAAGGGCAGGGGTCGCTGTAAGAAGGCAGGGACAGAGGCTGGGGCCTCAGGCGAGCGATGCTGGGAGGGAGGAAGGGACCGTCGGGGGGAGCGTGGTGCCGCCCACTCCCTGATTTTGGGCTTCAGCCTCCAGAACTGTGGGGGAATGGATTCCTGTGTTCTTGGGCCCGTGGTCTGCCGTGCGTTGTTACAGAGGCCCTCCTTGGGCAACGAAGGCCAGTGGCAAACAGCAAGGGGCCTGGCCGCCCGAGGCCCGGGGCCTCAGTCATGGCATTTCAGCAAAGTGGGAGGCCTGACTCCCTTCTCAGTCACCTGCCCCAGAGGCCACAGTTTGCCCTTCCATCTGTCCCTCAGGGGGCTGGTGCGCCTGAAGGCCGGGTCAGGACATCTGTCCATCTCTGCCCAGGCCCCTCGGCGTCCTGCTACCCCTCTGCAGCCTGCCGCCCGGAACCTGGCTGCTCAGGCCACCCCGGCTTGGCCTGGCTCGCTGGCATCTTCCATGGGCGGCGGCGGGAGCCCAGAGCCAGCTCTTCACGCAGACGCTCAGAGCGCATGGAGTGGGCCGTCGCCGCCGGGCGTATGCCTCTGCTGATCTCAGGCGGCACCTAGCTGCTGCCCTGGCACCTGGTGGGGCGGCCACTTGCCTGTGTCTCCTCCTCAAGATCCTGGGGACATTCACCAGGGGACAGCCAGCCCCTCACCCAGCACGTCACCTTCCTTCGGCCCAAGAGTGGTCCTGGCAAGGGAGCACACTAGGGGCGTTGGGGAGGACACCGTCGGGGGACAGCGTGGAGGGCAGCCCCGAGCCATGCTGGAGGGGAAGGGTGTCAGCCGAGCACCCCGGAGCTCCCCCCAGACAAGACAGCCCGGGTGACTGGGTGAGCGGGACTGCCTCCCGCGGGCTCTGCTGGGTGCACGCACATGCCCTCAGCTCCTAGGGCTCTTGGGGCCTTTCCCATTGCCCTGGCCACTTCACAGGTGGGGTGAGAAACTCGCCCAAGGTGACGGTGCGCGAGGGGCCGGCCTGCTCGGCCGGGGACCCACCGTGAGCACCGCGGCCTCCGGGTGGTTGCATGTCGGCGACCCTTCCCTCCTGATGAGAGCGACAGGGCAGCGGGGCTCAGAAGGGGGCTGGCCTGGCGAGGCTGAAAGCCAGGATCACACGCCCTGCAGGCAGAGTGAACCAGTCCCAAGATGAAAATGGTGCAGAGGAAACACTTTTTCTATGTCCCAAGGACGTTGTCATTCACCAAATAGCCTCTTGAAAGCAGCCCGGGCCCGCTGCCCTGGGGACGTGCAGAATGACCCCTGGCAGCACAGAAATACCTTTAGAACTTCTCTTTGCATTATTTTTATTTTATCCTTTTAAAAATAGCTATTTTGGAGAAAGCTTTATCATGTGCATATTTGCACAGTGGTATATGGCATCTTTCAGAAATGAATGCACACTTGCGGTGCATGTCCCCCAAATCGTTGCTCGCCTAGGTGTGCGACTGAAGAGCGGGGAGCCCCACAGTCCACCCGGCTTGTGCGGTAGGGGTCTGTTCTGTTTTGATCTATTCCTGCAAAACACATTGCCAAACGTGGAGAAATTCATGCTGATGTTTCTGCCGGGGCCTGGGCCTGCACACTGGGGGAGGTCTTCTTGGCGGAGACCTACCGCTACCTCAACATTGCTCGGACGCCCGGGGTCCACCTCCACCCCCAGCTCACTCTTGCCCAGATGGCCCTCCGATGATTTGGGGGGCACATGGACAAATATCTGTTAGGGGAATCTCCTCTAAGGTAAATTAGGAAAACATGTGGCTAGTACATGTAGTCGAGAGTTTTTCAGACAGTGTTTCAAAAGGTAAAGCTACAGTGATCTAGATGAAAAGAACAAAAAAGGTTGACAAAGAAAATCATGAAGTGAGTGATACTACAGGTAGTATTTGGATATGGGAAAAAATAGTGAGGATGGTACCTAAATGTCAAAAATTTGCAGAACATTGGCTGGATTGGCCCAAAACCCTCATCACGGGCTTAGTTAGAGACAATGCACTAATTAGAGTGCCTCCTCTTGGCCTAGCGCGATTCCTACCCAGATGGGAAAGGGAGTGAGTGGTCTGCCACCCTGAAGTGGTCCAGCCACGTTCAACCTGAGAGGTGAGTGTCGGTTGGCATCTGTATTTGCAAAGTAGCCCAGGAGATGGACCTCAGCTGCAATGCATGGATGTATCATAGAAAGAGGCTGCCGGCTGGGCCTCTGTGCCTTTGGGGCTGAGAGAGCTTTGGTGGGTAGAAATGACATGTTGCCTCCCCAGAGCATAGAGGACAGCCATTGCTCCCAGGAAATTAAAAAAGACAAACCCTGGGATTCCATGGTGAGACTGCATCAGGGCCAGGCGCTTGTAAAGGATCGTATCTCCACCACTAGCCGGTTAAGCCTGCTTTTCCTACAGAGGCAGCAATAGCAACGTCTTGGACCTGCCCCGGGGCTCAGTCTGAGCCTTTTTCCCTCCTTGCCTTCCTAACTCTCTCTCTTCATTTCAGGGCGGCTCAAGACAGAGGATAAAAGAATCAGGATCAGTTGAACAGGCCAAGTGGTCCCAACTGCAGGGTAAAAGCAACTGAGAAACATATTCACATTCTGACATTCCAAAAATGTCTAAATGAATGATAGAGGCCTGGGTTCAGGAATACTTAGTTTCTTAAAAGAAACCTATCTGGCCATGTCCCATACCTGTGGTGGAAGGAGGGGCTGTGACCGAAGGTGCCCGGCCCAACAGAACTTTCCACAGTGATGGAAACGTGCCATAGTCTGTACCGTCCAACCTGGCAGCCACTGGCCACACGTGCTGCTGAACCCTCAAGCTGTGTGACTTAGAATGCATTCTGAATTCTAACTAATTTTAACTGATTTAAGTAGATACATGTGAGTAGTGGCTACTGTGCTGGACAACGCAGCTCTAAACAGAATCCATTCAAGGACTAGTGAGTCAGTGACCCAAAACATGCCAAGTCCATCTGCTGGGGCCCTTCCGTTGTGGGGGGTGATTGGAGAGGGATTTGTGGACGTGGTGGGATTCCCTGCGGGAGGCCGAGTGACAGGTAGGGCTTGAACACGGAAAGCCGGCGCTGTCCAGGAGACGGGGCGCCGGGAGGTGGCAGAAACCCCAAAGCAGGAAGGGCTACTGCCGGTTGTTGAAATGAATCAGTCCACAACAATGGGGCTTTCTCAGTCCTAAATAAAGCCTAAATCTACCTGCTAGAGAAAAACCTACACCATCTCATTTTAAAAAGATTCGCGTGTAGGTAGAGCATTCTCCCTCAAACGGCTTGCTGCCGCGCCTGGAGCACAGCGCTGGGCCGTGGGGCAGGGAGGTTTCGGTCCAGTCTGGGTTTGTCTCCTGAGAGGTAGTGGTCTTTTTGAACATCTAAAACCATATTACATTTTGTCATCTTTTGTATTTCAAAGACAAAATGCACCACTTAATTAAACTGCTTCTCAGATGTCCTTTGAAGAAAGAAGCATCCTGCCCTCATCTGGGTTTTCAGCCCCGTCGGTGAGAAACTAGGAAATTACTAGCAAATATTGAAAGAAAACAGCATTCCTCTGGGTCTCCGGGGCTCAGCCTCCCTCCGTCTTCCTCTGACAGGTAATGATGCCGAGGGAATGATTCCAGCTACTTCTGCAGAGATGGGCCAGAGGCCTGCTGAAAACAGGGGTGTGACGGTTGTGGTTCCCCCTGGGCCCGGAGCACGGGGGCAGGTGCTGGAGGACTTGCAGAGGTCTGATAGGAGGAGAAATGCCCAAATGTGCAGCAGGATGTATTTCAGCAAATTACATAAAAATTGGAAACTGGTATGACAAAGAAAATCATAAAGATTTAAAGATAAGTGATAAAGTAACTCAGAAGAAGTCAAGAAAAAGAAAACAGAAACCCCAAAACAGAGAACAGAGAACAAAAAAATAAAATGCCAGATTTAAGCCTTAACATACTGATAATTACATTTAAAAAATGATCTAAATACAGCACTTAAAGAATGGCAGAGTGGATTATCACGTGAGATCAGCTGTATGCCTTTGACAAGGAACTCACTTCAATTATAATGATGCGCGTAGGTTGAAAGCAAAAATATTAAATTTGAAGTAACTGAGATCATATAGACTGTGTTCTCTCACCATTATGGAATCAAATTAGAAATCAATAACAGAGATAACAACATCTTTACAGTGCACAGAAACAAAATTGTACTTTTAAATAATCCATCAGTTGAATAGGATATCTCAGGGAAACAAAAAAATACACTGGACTAAGTGGAAATGAAAATACAACTTATAAAATTTGTGAGATGAAGCTAAAACAGTGTGGAGAGGAAAATTTATAGCACTAAATGCTTGCATTAGAAAAGAGGGAAGCCTCAAATCGGTCATCTGAACTCCCGCCTCAAGAAACTAGAAAAAGAATAGCAAAATAAAACTAAACTAGTGGAAGAGAGAGAGAATGACAGTAAGACATACATCAGTGTAACTGAAAATACACAAATAGTGAAAATTAATGAAACAACAAGCTGGTTCTCTGAAGTGATCAAGAAAATTGAAAACCTCTAGCCAAACTGAGAAAGGAACATACACAGGTGATAAATTGTTACCATTAGGAATAATTAATATTTTGACTACTCAGTACTATGAAGGGAAAAAAGCATTATAAACCCTGCAGACAGCAAAAGACTAGTAAAGGAATGCTACCTAAGCTCCACACATAAATTAACAATTTAGGTGAAAATGATGAATTCCTCGAAAAGTCCCAACTG
>JAQQAC010015366.1:1518500-1533049 GCA_029783875.1 Phataginus tricuspis
TCTGCCCTGGGGCCCTGGCTTCACCGCTCGGGGCACGCTTCTCCCTTGACAAACCAGGACCCTCACCGCGCCTCCCCGGCAGGGTCCTGGAGGCGTCCTGCAGATTAACAAACGCCAGGAGTGCGGAGCGCCGCCTGGCAAATGGGGTGTGTCAACAAGTTCCAGTTTTCTTACACAGCAGGTAAGAAAACCTTTTTGTTGCACTTTCTGAAACCCTGGAGGCGGTGGAGAATGCAGATTTTAACTTCTTATCATGTTGGTAGAATGTGGGTGGACGAATGGTGGGGAAGAGAGAGAAAAATGTTCATGTTCTCACCTTTGCCTTGTCAATGTCAACGATTGCTTTCAGAGCAAATGGGGGAAGTCGGCGGCCCCCACCCCCGGCCCCTGCAGCTGGCAGCCGCTGCCTCTTCCCAGGTGCATGGCCTCCTTGGGTGCACGTGGAATCGCTTGGGTAGCATTTAAGAAAAAAGGGTGCCTGGGTCCAGCCCTCAGAGATCTGTCTTAAGTGGTTGGGGTGTGGTTGGGCACTGGGGTGTTTAAACATCTCCTGGTGATTCTATGACACATCCCAGTTGAGAACTGCTGTTTGAGGCCGGCAGGACTTGAGGGGGGGTGAGGCTGCAGCGCACACACGACTGGAGAGGAGGAGCGGCGGCACCCAGCCCCTGTGCTCACGGTTCTCCCCAGCCTGCCGAGGCCTCACGGGAGGGGAGATTCCTGAGGAGGGCAAACAGGCTTGCTCACGGCCTGCATTTCCGCAGCCAAGGCTTCCCGGGGGCGCCTGTGAAGTCTTTTCGAGGGTAAGGCCAGGTGGCAGGGGCTGGGGCTGAGCACGGCTGCTGTCCACCTGCCACCCGGCTGCAGGGCAGGTGCCCCCTGCAGCACCCCCGCACCCCCCAGGAGGGCATAGGGCCCCAGCAATGCTGTCCCACGCCCGGAGTGCAGGGGAACGGGCTCTGGGATGGCAGGGCCTGGGGGTGCTCCAGCACTCAACCTTCCCAGCCCTGGGATTCGTGAGCCTCTCCATCAATACTTCTTGAAGAAAATCACAAGTGCATAAAGAACAAAATGGTGTTTTTATTAAAAGTACCCATAGCACCTCTCTGTCTTCCTACAAGTTTTTTTTTTTAATTGATGGTTTTCTGCATAATTCCAGAAAACGTCGGGGAAACTTCGGGATTGACCTAAGCTCTCGATGAACCACCCCGTGACGCTGAGGTGCGCCTCCGCAGACCAGCTCAGGCTGCGGACTTCTCCATGGTTCCCCCCTTGTGGACTGGATCCCCGCCACAGGGACGCCGAACCAGAGAGAAGTCACACTGGGACACGCGGGCTGGCTGCTCACCAGGAGAATCACTAACTGTGTGCCAAGAATCTGTAAAAACTAAAACCATGCTGCGAACCATTATGCAAACACCATGCTTCAAGTCCAGCCGTGATCAGGTGCAAGGACAGCAGCGGACGTCGACAGAGCGTGTCCCCCTCCAGTGTGGGCGCTTCACGGGTGGCGGGTCCCCACACGGCCCTACATCACATCTCCCTCTGCGGCGACACGTAAGGAGGGTCCCTTAGAATCATGGGGGGGCTGAAGGGAGGGCCGGAACAGGAGGCCAGGTGGATGCGCTGAAGGCCCAGTGGGTGCAGGGCCGCCCCTGCCTCCCGGGGCTCACCTGCCGGGAAGCCCGTGCCTGGCACCCCCAGTGGGGATGGGAGACCCTTGCACATCCTTCCCCGCAGCTCAGAGAGCGAGCAGGGCCTTCAGGCTGCCTCACTGCCTCGTCCTCCATGGGAAGGGCAGCTCATGTGTCAGCGCCACGGTGGGCGACCCCCTGCGGGGCTGGCTGGGGCGGTGGCTGCCGCCCCCTCAGGCACCTGCGTGGCGTCTACAGGAGGCGCAGGAAGAGGGCATTTATCTTGCCTCTGTGAGAGGAGTGTCGCTTGTCCGTTTTTCAGTGCTGAGTTGAAAATCCATTACTGTTTCCCTATTGTGTGATTTTATCCCCCCGACAGTTGAGAGGCAAGGAATTGGTGCTTCTCAACACCCATGTCGACCCAGAGACGCCCACTCTGCTCCTTCGTTGCAGGTGTGTTGTGGGCCAAGCCCTGGGTGACCGGGTGACGAGCAGGCGCGAACACTCATGGCAGACGCAGTGCCAGCGCAGCCTCCAACAGAGAATTCTGTACAAAAAAGGGTTTCCCAGAAGTAGAGAAAATACAGGAAATATAATGAGCTTGAAAAAAGGGGTCGTGTTGTCACAGAAACCCAAAAGCAAAAAAATACACCTCGAGCCAAATCGTCCTGGTCCTGCGACATTCCAGCGCTTCCCCCCATACTTAAAGCGAAGGCCGTATGGCTTAGAGAGCAAAGTGCACACAAGGCGGGTTTGTCCGTGTTCCCCATCTCCGAGAAGTTCAGGTGTGGCCTTAAGGCTTCCTGTGCATCCTGCCTTGGGGCTGAGAGGAAGGAGGGGGCTCTGTGCCCCGAGGCGGCTCCTGGGCAACGACCTGTGGGCAGCAGGTCTCCCGCAGAAGTGGCTTTGGGCGGTGCGTCGAGGATTTTTGGCTTAGATTGCTTCCCCCTCCTCTCAGAAAGAGAAGGCGGGCAGGAGAGGAGGTGGGGAGGAGGACAGGGGAGGAAGCAGCTTTCCACAGCCCCTACTTTTGGAAAAAACAGAAAAGGGACTTTTCACTCAACAGAACTCTCTGTGGTCTCCTGGGGCCGCACCCAGCAACTCTGAAAGCAGAGGGTCAAGACAGCCCCTTACCTCATAGAGGGTAGAACGAAATCAGCCTAGCAGAGACCACACGGCCCACGCGTGCCCGTGAGACTGCTCCCAGTGGGCACCTGCAGGCGCCGGCGCCAGCCACTCCCCACCCTCAGGGTGCTGGCCACCTGGGTGCACGGCACCTGCTTTGCTCCCCTGTGCCTGGGGGACAGGGTGGTTGTGCATTTTCTGCGCCTCACGCCTGTGGGTGCTTTGGGGACATGGGGCCCTTGCGGAGCTCAGGGCATGTGCTGCGGGCACCAGATGTGCGGGGCAGCTAGACCTGGGCTCCTGGCTGAGAGCTTGCCCACCTGCCATCGGGGCACCTCACACACCTGTTGCAAAGACAAAGCAGCGGGCTGGAGGCACAGAACGGTTAGGACTCTCGAATGTCCAAAGGAATTCACGCTATTTTCATTTAGCTAAAAAACTAAAACAAAACAATAACAAAGGGGAAAAATCATTTCCAGAATAATCCGTTAAGGCTAAAGGCTGGCCCGGGAGGGGGAAGGGCAGCGGCACCGGAGGTCAAGGCGGCCACCGAGCAAGGGCGCCGCGGGGCTGGCGCTCAGGGGAGGGCCCGGCAGCACGGGGCCTTCGGGGCGTGTCCTCGGGGCCGTCGCTTTTTGGAGACACCGTCACTTCTCTCTTTCCATGTACAAAGCTAAACAATGAATAAAAAGGCACCTGGAGACAGCAGAGACTCATTCATTTCATGTGACATATTTTAAAAAAAGATAAAAAGATTTAAAAAATACTCTGGTTAACAATGCACACCTCTGACCACAAGCAATTCGGAAAACGCCCTCCTGTCTTCTCTGGGTCGGCGGGGTGGCCCTGTGCTGTGCACGGGAGGACCTGCTGGCCGCTGGCCGAGGCCGTGGCGCAGGACGAGAGGAAGGCAGGGGCCCGAATCGCAGCCCCGGAAAGACAGAAGACAGAAGGCAGAAGGCAGCCGCTCGGACGCCGCGGGCGCGACACCACCTCGTCTGCGCCGCTGCCCGGCCCCTGAAAGCTGGCGCTCGCCCAGAGCGCGGGGTGGGGGCCAGGAGAGCGCGCGGCAGGGGGGAAGCGCAGGCCCGGCGGCTCCCAGCCCGCCGCGCTCCAGCCGCTCCGCCGGGCGTCAGGACGGGGCCCAGCCCTGGGCGGCTCCGAGGTCTCCCGAGGTCCCGGTGCACCAGGGAAATACACCTTCTCGTAAAAAGAAAAGAAAACCAGAAACTGCTTCCTGCAGCGATGTTACAAAAAGCCATTAAAAAAACCTTCCTAATTTAAGTCTAGGGTTCACATGTAGGTAAGTTCATCACGTCTCAGAATTTGCTTTAAACCAGGTTGAGCTCAGTTACCGAAGTTGATTGTCTTAATAAAAATAGGCTCCGAAGGGCCGTCACCCCGCGGAGGCTGTCACACGAAGGAGGAGAAGCCGGTGAGCGGAGTCCGGGCGCCGGGGCCGGCGGGCGCGAACACGGCGCTCTGCGTGGTGACCACCGTGTGCAGGTGCGGCCCCACCTCGGCCCCCGCCACCGCCTCGTACCTGTGCGGGGCCCGCCGCTTCCACGAATTGTAGTAGGTGGGGTCGCTCATGTAGTGGTTGACGAAGGAGTGCTGGGGAGGCCCGTCCTCGGACTCAGAGTCGGTGCCCTGGGGGGACAGTGAGCTGTGAGCAGGCCAGCCACGGCGAAGCTGGGGAGGATGGCCGTGGGGCTGTGGTCACGGGGCTGTGGTCCTGAGAAGCACGTGGCAGCCGCAGGGACCTGGGGGATGGCCACCAGGGAGGGTGGCCACACGGGGAGAGAAGGTGGCCGTGGAGGGGCAGCCTCGGGGGTAGGTGTTGGGGAGGGGAGGGACGCAGGGGGCACCTGGGAGGAGCTGGCCTGGGGAAAAGGCTACAGGGGAGGTGGCCGTGGGGGCAGGAAGGCACTACTAGACAGCTGGCCTCACTGCCCGCTGCCCTCCTCCCTTCCTCCCGCCCCCACCCCAAGCACCCATGCTCCACAGGGGTGCGCACAAACCTCCCAGGCCGCCCGCAGCTGACCTCGGCTGCGCTCAGCATCTCTGCTGTGTCTACCGGGACAGTGTGCTCCCAGCTGTTCCTGAGTCTCTGTGCCCACCCTCTGGGTGCTGAGTCTGTCCCTGGACAGGGCTACACTCCATCCCTGCCCCTGGAGAGGTCTACGCAGAGGGTGTAAGGGCAACAGGGGTGGGAATGCTGCAGGACCCCTGGCCGGCCCGAGGCTGTGGCGTGGCTCCCCCAGACCCGAGTGGACAGGCAGGCGGGGCTGCCCTGTGGATGCGAACGCTGTGCTGTCCCACCCACGCCAGCCTCTGAGGGGGTTTCGAGAAAGGAGCCCTAAATAAGCCTCTCTCAGGCATGTCTGGACTTGGCCCCAGGGGCCGAGCCACCTGTGATTGAGAAGCTGGCGGGGACAGAGCAGCGTGTTGATGTGTGGCCATCAGTCCCTCTGATGGTTTTCTCCCTCTACCTTTCTTTTTATAAAATAAAATCAGTTTCCATTAGGAATGTTTAGTCCACACAGTTTCTAAGTTCATTTTCTAAAATAAAACTCTACCTCATTTCATGGTAATGGGGCTGATTTTAAATCACTTGGAAGGACTGTGCACGGACATGGTTGCAGCCGTAATGGGTGTTTCCTGAGAGGGTGGAGGGCTCCGGGATGCCCTTTCCCACAGGCACTGTGCGGACCTGGGACCTGCCTGGGGGTCCTGGGAACTTCATGGCCCTCGGAGCCCTGCCACCTGAGGGGAATGAGCCCCCAAGCTAGCCCAGTCTCTGCTGTGGGAGCTGCCAGCTGCCCGGATCCTGAAGACCTAGGGCTTGCCCCAGGCCCTCTGGGACCCTTCAGACATGGGCCACTGGAGGACACGGACACCAATGGGTCTCTAGACTCGGCGGCCAGCCAGCCTTTCAAGTTCAAGGCACTGCAGGATGGAAGGAACCCTGGCTGGACACTGACCTGCTGGCATCCTCTCGGTACCTCACGCTCTGGCCGCCACCAGCAGGACATGCCCCGCTGGGCTGTGCGTGACTTATCCAGAGGTCAGCCACACCGCCCCCCTCTCCTCTCGCCGGAGGGGGTCAGGAGGCCTGGGCGGTACAAAGGAGTGAGCAGCCTGTCTCAGGATCAGCAGGGAAATCTGTGAAGAGCCCAGATTCCAGGGCACGGCTCCAGCTCTTCGTAGCAGCGTCTCTGGGGTAGGGCCTGGGAGTGTATTTACTGGATGATCTGGGAGGACCTGATCCGCGGCCAGGCTGGGGTTGGGGCGAGGAGGAAGGGAAGTGGCCTTTGGTCATTATGTAGAGCCCTACAGACACTCATGGAACAGGAGGACCGCTTGGTGCCAGGAGCGACGTGCCGGGAGTCATCCTCCCTCGTGTGATGGACAGTGAGTGGCCAGCTGTGCAGGAAGCTCTGATTTGTGGACTGCACTGTCCTCTGCCTGGGGAGCCCGTGTTTTGGTAGGGCTGTGGGAGGGGATGGGTGCAGAAATCCCTTGTGAACATCGGGTAGAGTAGGAGATTCTTGGGATTTTTTGGACACACTGAAAATCTGGCTCTAACTGGAATATTTACTTGACAGTAACACTAAGCTACAGATTTGGAACTATTCAGAGCATTAAATGTAAACTGTTTGTAGCACGGCGAAATAGATTGTCGGCAGCTGAATGCATCTGGTTCCTCTGCTTTTTACTGAGTCAGAGTGCCTATAAATGCAGGTCTGACAAAGCTCCCCTCCTGACACATCCCAAGATGCAGATGACCTACAGCGCCCCCATAACTGGACAGAGATGATGATGACAAGGTCCCAGGGGCTTCCACCCAGAGGAACCGTTGGATACCCGAGTAACCACCTTGCATGATCTTTGCAACTGCACAACGGCCTAGGAGGAGGAGGGGGATATTCTGTTGCAGACAGCGGCCCAGAGCGACAGGCCAGCTGGCCGGGTCCTGTGTCTGAGCCTGGCAAGCCCATGGCGGAGCGGTTTCCTATGCCAGGCCCTCCTTCACATCAGCTGAACAGGTTCACAGCCCCCGTTCAAAATTCCAAAACCCGTAGTGTGGATCAAAAGCTGTTTTTATAACTTGCTGGGAGGCGAGGACTGACCTGTGTTGAGCTAATTTGGTAGTTTGCCTAAGCTGAGCTGACCTGAGGCCAGTGTGAACAAGCTCAGGTTTTGCTGCAGAAATATTAATGCATCCGATCACAGATGGCTGGAGTCGTTACCTACAATATACCCCAAACCTGAAAAACACTACTCTCTTAAATGAGTCTGGCCTCAAGGTTTCAGATAAGAGATGAGGCACCTGGATTTGTGCCCAGATTTACTCTGCCTGATTCCTAGAGGCCTTGAGGGGCTTAAGGGCAAAGCTGGGTGTGTGAACTAAGCCAGGAAAGGACAAGAACAAAGGTGACGGGAGGGGAGCTGGGGGAATCTGCGTGGATCCTGAGTTGGGCTTGTCACTTCTTCAGACACTCATTTTGGTTCGAGATTTCTAGTAGGGAAAACGCGCACGTGTTGGGGAGAGCACACGTGAAGCACGGACACTCAGGACGCCAGCAGTTCCGTTACAGGGGACACAGACTGGGCTCCGGGCAGGGCTAGCTGATGCCTGAGTATAAGGTTCGAGACTCCCCCTCATCAGACTGTGTCCTCGGCCACTGTGGGTTCTCCCGCCCCGGCCCAACCGCAGAGGGTATGCGCGAGGGAAAGCCTGAGAAGTAGCCATTTGATTCAGTCTCTCCTTTTGCGTCTGAAGGACTCAAGACCCACAGAAGCAAGTGGTCATATGAGCAGAGGCAGAGTGGGGCCGGGCGCTGCACTGGTACTGCAGCCAAAGGCGGCAGGGGTAAAGCCTTTTTCCAAAGGCTTCGGGGTGCCTTCTGCCAGTTTGCTAAGAGGGTGGGGCAGCGCTGCATGCGGGCGGGTCTGTCTTTCTGGCCCAGGGGTGGGGAAAGCCCATGCTGCCCGTTTCTGTCAACCTGCCCCGTGCCTGGGGCGGCCCTCCAGGCACTTCTCTCTCCTCTTTGGACCCTTGCCCACCCCTCTTCCTGCAGCTGTCAGGCTCAGGGTGGCCAGGTGGGCGTGAGGGGTGGTCTAGAGGGTCTGCGTTCTTACGGGAGCCGGCATTTCTGAGAGTATGTCCAGCCTGCTTGGGGCGTGAGGACAGCACAGGCCCCACACCCATACGTATGTTCCCGTGATTAACAAAATGGGGTTTCATCGGAAGCTCCTTGGTACCGCGTATCCTTACATATCTTCCCGAGGGAGGACCTGAGAGTCCTGCAGCGTGGGGCGGGGGCGGGGAGCACCTGTGGGGGCTACGAGGCCGTCCTGGCAGGGACGCAGCCAAGGCCGCCGGTCCCGCCCACGGTGATGCCCAGTGTTCGGCCTCGGCTTTGACCTTCCTGCCTTCCTGAGTGACCTTCAGAAGGGACCCTTCTCTGCTTCTCCCTGTCACTGGGCTGCATGGCTTGTTCCGCAAACACTGGCTACTGAGCAGGCACGCGTCTCAGGCTGAACTCCTCAGCACCTGCCCCGGGGTCCTTCGCACGGCACCCGCAGGAGGGGCGCTCTCCCCACGGGCGCAAAGCCGTGAGCCTTGAGCGGCTGGGGCTGTAGGTGTGGCCGGAAGCCCCCGTGCAGGAAGCGGGGCCCCTTTAAGCGCGTCCTGGTTCCCGCTCCCCCTTGGCCATGGCCTCCAAGGGAAGCCCTCAGGGAAACGCCTTCCTCCCGCTGCCCACTCTGTATATTGTTTAATGGCATTATTTTTTAACATGGAGGTATTTTAGTGAGTTAGAATTGTTGACAAAAAGGAAATGCTGCAGGTTCATTTCTCAAGAATTTCCTGTGTGACACGAAGTGGCAATGTGTGCTGGTTTCCCAGGAAACCGTGGAAGGACAGCAGGTGATTGGAAGCACGGCTGCCTTTAAAGGTGCACGGATGCCTGGCAAGCAGCTACCAGAGATAACTCCCAACCCTTTTGGTATTATGTTTGCAGGATGAAAGACTCGAACGTTATTAGTGAATTAATTAGGGGCAGGGGCTGGTCTAAGTTGGCTGGAGCAGGAGCGATTTTGCAGACTGTTTCTTTGGGTTTTAAAAACAAATGTTAAAATGTCATGTGAACAGTAGTCCTGGTATATAAGTGGCCGTGTGATGAAACCTGACAGACCCCTTATTCCTAACCGGAGACACATGAGAGCCGCGGCGCGTAACCGCGGCAGGTCCTTGGGGCACCTATGAACCGATTCTCAGAATTTTCGCTTTTGCAGTATTTCTGAAAATGGTTAAAAAGTCCCCCAGGGAGAAAAGGATGATCTCTATTTTCTTGGTGAAATATAGCTTCACAGAGGAGTTCTTCCAGCAGGGACCTCACTGGGTTTCTGACCGCTTCACCCCCCGGGCTCTGGAGAAGAGGGCGGGTGGGGGACCCTGCCCCACCCGCAGCGTCGCCCCCACTCCCGCATGCACACTGGATCAAACCACCGACTGGACGCAGGGCAAGGAATGTCCTTTCCTCTTCATCCCTAAATCATGGCTTCAGCGTGTTTAAATCTAGAAACTGCCTTCAGTCAGGAGGATTGATGTCTTGACTCTAAGTGCAAAGTGGAGCCTCTTATCAGACAGTCCGGCCTGAAACGTGTGCTGCGGCTTCCTCAACCACCGGCCTCTTCTTCCCGGAACCCTTGCTTATCTCTCTAAGGGCTTTATCTTTACTTCTGTAATGTGACTCTGTTGCTGTGAATCTGGGGTTGAGGCACCAGGCCAGAAGTCAATGCTGCATTAGGAAATCAAATGCCAGAACATAGCCTGCATTTCTCACAGGTCTCCTCTGAATATCAGAATTGGTGAACATAAACGCAACAGATACTTCCCGAATGGCTGGTAAGGAGCTGATGCTCCCCCAGTGGGACAATGATTCAACTGGGGAAATAGTTCTATAAACAGCCATTTAAAGTCTTTGGAAATGGTGCTGAGGGCCTACAGCAAATGAAGAAAGATTTATTCCAGAAACTCTCCACCTCACTAAGGGCACAGGAGCCTGCAGCGCCCGAGCCATGGCCTGCTCCCCACCCACCTGTCACCTCGGTGTGACAGAGGCCCAGTGCAGGCAGCTGCGACCAAGAGAGCCGGCTCTCTCCCTCCACCCAGTCTTTACGGCTGGCTAGGTGTCTACACCAGGGGCAGCAGGCCGAGAACACAGCTGCCTTGTGGGGAGGAAGCTGCACACGAGGAGGCCCAAGCCCAGAAGCCCGCGGAGCGCCTCCACCCAGGGCCCACCTGTTCCGGGGTGCATCAGCACGGGAGGAAAGGGCCACTGCCCCCCAGCACTGGCGCTGGGACAGGGAGGCCCAGCACGGGGTGAGACTATCCCTCAGGATGGAGCTCCCCAGCTGAGGGGAACGGCTGGACGTGGAACAGAGAACACCTAAGGGCACTGGTGGAAACGGTGGGGTGCGAAATTAAGAGGAAGTTGATACTTCTGTGATTGCAACAGGTGAAGCAATAAACCAGCCAGAAGTTTAAAGAGAGAACCAGAGAGAGACAGAGAGAGCCCTGCTGGGGTCAGAGAAAATGTCAGGTTGACAAAATTCTGTCACTGCAAAAGGGATGGACTTTTAATTGGACCAAACTATGGAGCAATTTACACCTTGGGGTGTTGTCAAAAATAATAAAGCTAGCAGTAGTGGAGGTAAACATCGGGGTGTGGTGCCAATAGCGGTAGGCCGTCCAGTATCCCAGTGGGGAGGAGAGGAAAGAGACAAAGGGAGTCTGGCTAAGACGGCAGGCGCCCCTGGGGCACCCACGGCTGCACCCCGGAGGAGCAGTATCAGAGGGTGCACACCGCGCAGGAAATGGACGTCATGGACTCGGCCAGCCAAATCACAAGACTATAAATTAGCAAGCATAATAATCCTCGGGAGTGGAGAGATCTGTGTTCACAGTCATTACAATATATTAAATAAAATGACCTGTTTTCAGAAAACAGGAAAGTGTGACTTAGACACAGAGCAAAACGCAGGCAGCTCCCAGGAGGCCCAGAACATTGGCGGCCAAAGGTTTTGAAAGCAGCAATTACAATAGGTTCAGAGAACTGAAGGAAACCACATTTAAAGAATTAAAGGGAAGTATGGTGACAGTATTGCGTCAAGTACAGAATACCAATAAAGAGCTAGAAGTGATTTAAAAAGAACCAAGTGAGAGGTTCTGAAGTTGAAAGATGTGACAGAATGAAGCGTGAAGTTCACTGGAGGGGTTCAACAGCAGAACTGAGCCAGCGGAGGAAAGGATCTGTGTACTTGAGGACAGCCTGTTGGAGAGTGTGCAGTCTGAAGAACAAAGGAGAGAATTAATAAAAAGAACAGAGCACTTGTTAAATATGAGACCAACATAGGTGCCCTGACAAGTTCCAGAAGGAGGAGAGAAAGAAAGAGGCAGGGAAATACTGAAAGGAATAATGACTTAAAAATTTGATAAAAAGCATTAATCTACACACCCAAAAAGCTCAATAAACACCATGCAAGATAAATGGAACAAGACCCACACTTAGACACATCACAGTCCAAATTTTAAAAGACAAAGACAAAGGGAAACTCTTGAAGTCAGAAGGAGAAAAGCGGCTAATCATCTACAAGGGACCTCAAAGGGTATCAGCAGTTGTCTTCCAACCAGAAAAAGTGGAGGACGGACGGCAACATGTTCAAGGACAGGAGTAACACACTCAAAGTTTTGGAAGAAAACTGCCAACTGAGAACTTTATAGTCAGTGGAACTATTTTAAAAAATGAGGGTGAAACAGAGGCATTTCTGAGATTAACAAAAACAGAGAAACTCTCTGTTAGCAGACCTGCCTTACAGGAAATGCCAAGAGGGAGCCTGTCAGGTTGAAAGCCAGTGACAACAGGAGGTGATTCAAATTCACAGGAAAAAAACAAGAAATACTGACAAAGCAATTACACAGGTAATTATAAAGACAGTGTGACAGCATACTTCTTTTCCTTTTTTCTCTGATCTAAAAGGTAATTGCCTAAAACAATATGTATTTGACTGCACCATTGGGTTGACAGTGTGCAGAAATGCAACGTATTTAACAACAGCCATAAAAGGCAGCAGCAGAGGAAGGAAATGACACCTAGGGGCAACCTGAATCCACGGGAAGCAACGAAGAGCACCAGAAATAGCAAGTAAAAAGGTCAAAACCATAAACTCTAAGCATAGTGTTTCTCCCTCTTTTCTTCCTTCAACTTCTTTAAAAGACATGCAATGCTGCAGGTAATAACTATACAAATGTGTTCTTGAGTTTGTAATGTATATGGACGTAATATGCATAATAATAGCACAAAAAATGGGAGAAGGGCATAGAGCTATAAAGGAATGCAGTTTCCGTACATCCCTGAGATTCAGTATGAATCTGAAGTCAATGCTGAGATAAGAGCAACCACTAATAAAAATAACTGAAAAAAATACAGTAAAAGTAACAACAGGGGAATTAAAACAGTAGGTACACCAGAAAATATCCATTAGGAAAGAAGACAGGAAGGAAAAACAGAAGAATAGAGGTATGAGACATATAAAAGGCAAGTATCAACATGGCAGATGTAAATTCTACCTTAGCAGTAATTACACTAAATGTGAATGGATTACATCTGGGCAAAAGATAGAGATTGGAAGAATGAGTAATGGCAGTAAGATCCAAATATATGCTGCCTATGGGAGACACATTTGGGATTCAAAGATGCAAACAGGTTGCAAGTAAAAGCCCGGCATTGACGTACCATGTAAACAGTTGCCAAAAGACTGGGAGTGGCTATACTAATATCAGACAAGATAAATTCAAAGGCAAAATGTTACTGAAGAGGGACATGCCATTTGATAAAAGGGTCAGTCCATCTATAAGATATAATAGTTATAAACATACATGTACCTAAAAACACAGCCCCAAACACATGAGGTTAAAAATGCCAATAACTGAAGAAAGAAATAGATAATTTACCAATAAAAGTGGAAGACTTCAATTCATTAACAGATGGCAGAAAACAAAAAGGACACAAGGCTTAACACTGATAATCAGCTAGACCTAAAAGACACATGCAGAACATTCCCCACAGAAACAGCAGACTAACATTCTCGTCAAGTGGATATGGAACATTCTTCCACCGTAGAACATATGCTAGGCCATAAAACAAGATTCAGTAAACTTAAAAGAATTGAAAATATACAAGGCGTGGTCTCTGACCAGAATGTGATGAAATTAAAAATCAGTAACAGAAGAAAATTTGGTAAATTCACAAATACGAGGAAATTAAAAACACACTCCTAAATAACCAACACGCCAAACAGTAGAATTGTGTAGTATGTGAATTGTATCTCAAGACAGCTGTTTAAAAAACGTGGTTCAAAGTAAAATTTCCCATTAGATCTGGCCCTTTCAAGTGATGAAAGGCCCCCAGGTTCCTCTGTTAGGATCCCATGAATATTTAGCGCCTGCAAATCTCCCAGTTTCATAAGGTTCAGAGTTGGGGCCCAGCAAGTCTATGAAGGAAAGAACTCGGGAAAAAGTATGGGCCTCACCCCTGTCTACCAGGAGCAGACAGAACCCATGCGAGGGAGTTCTTACTTTGGACCCCACGGGCCTTAGCTGGAGGTGATTATCAGAGGCTCTGAGGACTTGGGCCCCCAGATACCAGGTGAGTTTCTGCACATGGGTAGAGAGAGCCTCTGTGCCTTTCACCAACTTCCTGATAGAGCCCTTGACACAAAAAGCACTGGGAACCACAAGAGGCTGCGGGAATTATAGAAGGAGCCCTCCAGGGCAGGCCCCCTGCTCACTCAGCTGCATATCCCCGCATACCCCACGCAGCTCTGCACCGCAGGCCTGGCGGGAGGGATGGACACGGGAGTGGACACTCAGGCCTGCCCCTCAAGGCCGCCCTACTGGTGCACGTCCGGGAAGGGCATTCAGACCCCCCTTAAACCTTGGCTCCATCATCACGCGAGGATCACAAACTCCCTGGAGGATCTAGTGTGAATCCCACGTCCCTCTCTCCTGCTACCCCTAACTTCCCGCCCTTCCCTGTCACCTCCCTCTCTCCCTCCCTCTTCCACCTGTGTGACGTGTGTGTGTTTAGCTGTACATGCATGTGAGCACGTATACACGCATGCATGTGCCCAGCTCACTGCCTGAATGCACTGAATTATCTTCCATAAAAATCAGCTGAATTTGAATCTCTAAACACCCTATGAGTATGAGAGGACACAGACCGAAGGCTTCCTACCAACCCATTTTGAGAATGCGCTCATGAACAAATAGCTCAGAACTCCAGACCCCCAGCCTCGGCATTGGGGGGAGGAGACGGTGGCCTGCGGGGGTGCTTCAGCCCAATCTGGAGACATGGGGCGGGTGACCTCAGACTGGGCTGAGGGCTGAGGGGCCTGCCGTGCCTCATGAAGCCTGGCCCATACACAGTAGGCGTCGGGTAGTGGTCACCATATTCAACCGTTAACAGCTCAGCCGCAGAGCTAAGGCGCCATCGCCAGGAACTCGCCGGTGACGCCTGCCTGTCTGTCTGAAGTGCAGGAGGCCCAGGAATCAAGGACAGATACGAGGCAGGCGCCATGCACATGTGCCTCCAACTGCTGACACAGTGTGTGCTGGGAGGCCGACCCACCAATTCCTGACATGCTGTTTTTGGTGACGCGGCTGGAACAAGGTGCTGCTCCCTTACCACGGAAAGGCTGCTCCCTTACCACGGAAAGGCT
>JAQQAC010015366.1:1553730-1605562 GCA_029783875.1 Phataginus tricuspis
GGGGGGGTGGGCGTGGAGGAGCGGGCCCGGAGGGGTGGCCCTAGCCAACTCCCGGGGGCCCCGAGCCCAGCTCTCTGTGAAATGAGCGCGGCAGCCGGCCCTGCAGCGCACGGTGGGGAGGACCTGGGGACACGTGTGAGCCCTCAGCTCAGGCCTGGTTTGTAGTAAGTGTGGATGAATGGGACCTGTGTCCCCGCAGGACCCTGTCACAGGAGAAGAGGGAGCCGCGCGCGTGCCACACGATGAGTGTGTGACACGGGTCCTCCAAATGGTGTCAGCACGACGTGAGAAGAACACGCCCAACCCTGACAGCGCACGGCAGGCTGAGCAGAGCGCCCTACAGCTCTGGGCGAGCAGGAGCACAGAGAGGAGGGGTCTGCGAGTGTCCCCGGGCCCCCAGCGTCTGCTCGGCGCGGGTCACATGATAGTCGTGTCTGCAGAGCAAGACTTTTCCCAAGAGGAAGAGAAGCAACCAGGAGACAGGCCCAGAGGTGCACGCCAGGGAGCTTCGAGAGCTTCCGCACACCCGTTAACACAGAGGGTCAACAGACTAAGCCACTTATTCGAGGAAGGGCGGGAAACTCACTGTCTTTGAAGAGGTAGGACTCATGGGTCACTCAGAACCATGATTTTTGGCAATTGTTTTTCATTTGAATGGCACGAGTTTATATCCTTGAAGGCATTTGCAAGAGGGGCTCCTGGAAGCCGTGCATGTGTGTGTGCCCGTGTGTGTGCAGGGTGTACTGGTGAGCAAAATGGGCGGTTTCCAGCTATTCTCTGCCCTCCCCCACCGCAGCCACGCCCAGGCCCCTGGTCCCCAGACGGGAGCTGGGTTCTGAAAGGAATGCAGCAGGGGTGGCCGCGCCCGATGAAGGTCGGCCTGTGCCCTCTCCTCTTTTATAAGACGGTTATTTACCAAAGTCCATCGAATATCTGAGACTCTTATTTTTCCTCACATTTCTACATCTCTGACTTGGGCTGCAGCTTGGAATTGATGATACAAAAGTATTGGGCCATAGTTTATGGGAAGCGTTTTTTCTTTCTTAGCACTTCATAAAATAACAATGAAATGAATCTTATAGTCAATAATGGCATTTTAGATTCAATGAAATAAAATCTAGTGCTTAAATTTTCTTCAAATCGACTCGCTGTTTTACTTGAATGTACTTATTTTAAAAAGAAACTTTTATCATGGCTTTAAATGGAGAGCCAATATTATTTGATGTGTTGGTTGTATTTTTTCCTCCTGGGCATTAAATAATCATTATTTTTACAGTCTTCCTGTGAATATCATAGGGAACACTTGCCCTGGGCTGGCCTCCCTTCTCTAACCACAGGGCCGGCCACTCAGTGGACGAGAAAGAAATGCGCATGGAGCATTCAGCGGACACACTGGTCACGGAGCAGAGGGGCGGTGGGAACGTATGGGATTCAAGCAGTCCAGACGCAGGCAATGCCGTCCATCGCCCGGGAGAGACAAAGCAGCTGCCTCCAGAGCCTCCCCGGCTGCCGTCCCTCCCTCCTTCCCATCGGCAGCCCCTGCCTGGCCACTTCTCACCCACGTGCCCACTGACTGCCCCCTGCTCAAGCCCCCTCGCCAGGCACGGCGACAGCCCCAGCTGGTCTCCGCACGCCTCACCTTGGTGCCCAGCCCACAAGCCGTTCCCCTACCACAGCTGTTGCATTTCATTTTCTGTTTCCATCTATTATTCATTTTTACACCCTTGTCATTTATTCTCTTAAGAGCCTTTGTGTTCAAACATTTTCTCTGTTTGGGTAGGTCTGTGTTTCTGATTGATCCCGGGAAGTTTGGAGGGGCTGGTAGATCTTCTCCCCCCACGGCATGTGGACAGTGGCAGCTGGCCTTACGCTCATGGGACGCTTCCACTCCAGGTCCACCGGGGCCCACGCAGCCTGGCCTCGCGCGTGCACCACGGCGGCTTGCTCTGCTCTCTGCCCGTTGCTTCGGCTCTGCCCACGGGGCTGCCGGAGCCCCGGGCCCTGGGGACTCTGTGGGGGGAAGGCTTCTGCGGGAAGGCCTCCCCGGGACTGAGCAGCTGTGTCCTCGTTGTTCGGGTCTCCTCCGCGTGCTCAGTGCGCTCGGGTCTCCCACCCCCATTTCCTCCTGGGCCGATGGCTGCCAGGTGCTTGTTAATTATATGGGAGCTGCTGCTGTCAGCCGTCCCATGTTCCCCAGACTCCCTTGATAGACAGGCCGGGGAGGGTCCTTGCCCTCCGGGACCCACGGAGTCCAGCACCTACAACAGTACTTGGCACACAGCTGGTGCTGAATAGACACTTGTTGAGTACACGAGTGACTGCAGGGCAACCCCGGAGAAGCATCTGAGGACACGGGCTGCCAGCGCCTCTGAGGCCCGTGGTGTGCAACTGGCCAGTGCTGCCCTTGGGTTCCCACAAGTGGCATTCAGCGTGGCCCCCGGGCACCTGTGAGGACTCAGATCTGGGGCAAATGAGTGAAATGTCCCGGGTGTTTAGGGGCCTAGGTCAAAGGCTGCACACCGGTCACGGAGCAGAGAAGATGGAAATGCCGGGAGTCAGGACAAGCGCTCCCAGTGCAGGCCCTCAGACGGCTGGAACCCCCCGCGCAGGGGCTCGTCCCAGCTCGGCCTGCTGCCTGCCTGGAAAGGAGGCCCTGAGCCTGCCCCACAGGCTGTGAAGCGCTCTGCATCTGTGAGGCCGGCCGCCCTGTGCCCCCTTACCTTGGACAGGCGCTAAGGGCTCATACACCACGCGATAGCCCTGCAGGATGCCATTGGCTGCCGCTGGCTCGCCCCACGAGACGTTAAGTGTGGTGGAGGTTACTTCTGAGAACACCAAAAAGCTGGGGGTCCCAGGAGCTGGAAGGAGAGAACATGAAGGGACTTTCACCAAAGCTCCTTTATAGATCATCTACATACACTGCTATGTCTCCACATAGAATACAAAGGTTATTAGATGTCATTTTCAAGAGAATAAAAGTTTAAATTCTATGAGATGAAAAGAAGATTTATTGATCATTTCCAGCTTCCCAGGATCAATCAGAAACACCGTGCTTCCTGAGAATAGCAGAGCAAACGATGGTGGTTAAACACAAAGGCACCTGAGAGGTGCGGTGACAAAGGCATAAAAATGAACAACAGATGGAAACAAATGAAACGCAGGCCGTTCGGGTTCTCAGGGACGGCGGGAGGGCTCCGGGCGAGGGGAGGGCCCTGTGCGGCGGAGGCCCTGCCCCACCCCCTCCCGCAGGGCCTGGACGTCTCAGACGCCCCCAGTCCCCGCCCTGAACTCTCACAGGGCACCCTGAGCATCCCCTCCCGGTCTGCAGAAGGGGAGGAGCTAGGGAGCCACTGGAAGGTGGAGCAAGCCTGGGTGCCTGCACGCCAGGCCGCACCCTCCCCTGCTGGCCGCTCCTGCCTGCGCCGGGCGGGGCTGTGGCTCCCAGGGCTTGCCGGCACGGACTCCCCCTACCCTGTTCGGCGCCATGCTCAAAGGGCCCTCCCTGCCCTCCCTCCAGGCCCCGGGTGACCTGGCAGCCTGCCGTGCCCACGTGGGGCCCCAGCCTCCTCCTCTCTGCCCCACGGGTCCAGTCAGATTCTAAAGCCGTCCCCCTCCGGCTGCTGAGGCCCGGAGGGTCAGTCCCTGCAATCTCGTGGGCACGTGTGAGGCTCCGGAGCCCCTGGCCCAGAGATGAATCATCTAGGGTGTCAGTGGGGACCCAGAGAATGTCAGAGCTCCCCAGGACCCCAGGCCAAGCCGCCCTCCCTTCGGGACACCTCATCAGCTTTATGACACTGTCCAGGCCATAGGAAACTATGAGGGGCAGTGAGGAATGAGTGGCTCGCTCACCATGCACGGGGGTGGAGGGGAGGCAGCAGCGGGGACATCTGGCAGCCCCGCCCATCCCTGCCCATCCCCGCCCTGGGACCTGGCCTGTGGCAGGGGTCTGAGACGGTGGGCGAGCTGCCTGCAGGAGCTGGGCCTTGAGACCCAGGGCTGTGCCCGAGACTGGGGTCTGGGCTCGACACACAAGGTGCTCACTCTGTGGGATCTGGACATGGAACCCTGGTAAGAGGCTCCCGAAGGACCCGGAAGGGACCCTGCCAGCTGAGAACAAGGCCTAGCTGCAGATGCCAGCCCCCTCTCATCTACCGTCCCACCTAACAAAAGGGTCCCGTTTTCTGTCCACAGGAAAATGTGCATTGCACACGGCCATCTGACATTGGCGATTAGCGCCACGCACCAGGCCTGGGCCAGGCAGCGGAGGACAGAGTGATGCCAGCCAGTCCAGCCTCCCCAGAAATCCCCAGCGGTACAAGGGGTGTGTGTTAAGGACCATGCAGGGCGAGAGCTGTGGGACCAGAGAGGCAGGGCAGCTCCTTCCGCAGGGAGGTGCTGCAGGCCTGCAGAGGAAACACGCTGTTCTCCTACCCGCCTGGTGGGTGCGTCCCGGCCTGGGGCTGCTCTGGGGCCCGTCTCCAGCGGCGTTGAAGGCAGAGATGCTGACCAGGTACTGGGTGTGGCTGGTCAGGTTCTTCAGCTTCACCACCGTCTCGGGCAGGAACAGGACCTTCATTTTCTCCGTTTCGTTCTGGCTCTCTGCCTCCCAGTAGTAAATCTGTTGGGGAGAGCAAGAGTTTGGGGATGGCCTTGGGAAGGGGCAGCCACCCGAGCTCTACTCTCTCTGCAGCTCCATGTGCTGGGAGTGGTGGCCACAGTGAGGAGGAGACGTGGACGAGGCCCAGGTCTCCCGGGCAGACTTGGCTCTGGGTGGGGAGGGCAGAGGTGTGAGGTCAGTGCCGGGGTGGAGGGAGGGCCTTGCTGCTACGTTGTCTGGGGGTCTGATGAGCATTTCTGAGGTGCTCTAGAGTCTGAGCACGAGCTGAACAAAACACTGCTCCAGAGTCCGCCTGAGGGGGGGGGGGACACTGCCCTGCAGCCGCCAGTCAAGCGCCTCCCCACACAGCTGCTCTGCTGGTGCCCCTCCAGCCCTGCCCCCTCCCCAGCCTTCCGGACGGGCGACCAACCGCCCAGCCCTGCTCAGCCTGGGAAGGGAAAGTCCTCAAGCTTCTAGCCTGGGCTCCCACATCTTGCTCGAGGCAGGCGGCTAAGCCTTGGCCAATGTGGCACAGAACTCTGGGTATTCAAAACAACCAAAACTAACAGAGAGAGGAGAAAAGACATGTTGAGGTCAGCCCTGTTTCTCCTGGGTCCCATGTCCTCATGTAGCCTGATGTGCTCATGCCTGAGCACAAAGGTCTGGAGAGGTTGCCAGAATTGCCTCTCTAGTGGCTGGCTGAGGACCCTGCTGAGCCGGTGCCAGCCATGCTGCCCAAGACAACACTGATCTGTGGTCCGTGCATGCACGTCGGCTCCGACGGCCAGACCAGGCCGGCCTGTGAGAGCGGCTCGGCCCCGGGGAGGAGCAGCACGGAGCCCCGAGCCCCTCTCCTGCCCACACGCTCGCATCTGGCTCGCCTTGGAGTGGCCCTGACAGAGCACTGCTTGCTCCCACCTGCCAGCTGTGGTCTAGCTTCTGCTCTCTGAACGGACCCACTAAGAGCTTTGCTTGAAAAGCCCTTACTGACTTGAGACCCGTATCCAAGTTCAATGGCTTCATCATTAAGGAAATTAGAGAACATATTTTGGACATACATAAATAGCGCCTTGCCTCCAAGCTCGTGGGACTTTGCATTACCTCATTAATCACTGTAACAGCCCTGCCACGGAGGGAAGTATTTATTTCCATGAAACACCTACAAAAATCATTTTGAAATGGACATTTAATTGGTCCAATAGTCATCAGAGCAGCTGATGACTGATGAGCTCGGGCTCCCGCGGACCCAGGAGGCAGGTGGTCCTGGGGGAAGGTGGGGCGCGTTTCGGGAACAGCACCGGCCCTTCTCGTCAGGATGGTTTTAGCCCGTCTCACGGGCTTCTGAGTTCTCTGCACTGATCCACGGAGCTTCCCGCCACCTCCTGGATAAACTGACTCTGTGCTTGCCACCTGATAGTCTTGTTCGTACAGCCTGCTGCCTTTCCTCGATCCCATCTCTGGAGTATTTAGCTAATGTGTAGTCGTAACAGTTTAGTTCAGTGGTTCTCAAAGTAGGGTTCCTAGGAACCACCTCTCCTGGGGTGGTTGTCACAAATGGAAACTCTTGGGCCCCACCCTGGACCTAGGGGATCAAGGGACACAGGCACTGTCTAGAAGCGACCCGAGGGCAGAGCTGGGGTGGAGACCTGCTCTCCTCAGTGCACCCCCTTAGTTGTCAGCAAGGACACCGGTGACTCTCAAGGTGGCTGCAGGGGGGGAGGGCTCCCTGGCCAGGCCTGGGAGGGGTGGTCTTGGGCACACACTGGATGCACAGTGAACCAGGCCCCCCACCTCGGGCTAAGAGGCGAGGCTGGGTTGAGCCTGCTCCAGCCTCTCCCCGGGCGGAAGGCTGGCCGTGTGTGTGAGCTGAGGGAACAGCCATGGCGCAGGGCCCGGATTCCAGCCTGAGCCCTCGGGAACTCGGGGAGGCGGGCCCCATGTCCTGCTGTACAAGTGACCTGGAAGAATGAGGCAAACCATGCCTTGTAGCCCTGGATGTTCCCGTTCTGGCTCTCGGGGGGCGGCGGGTCCCACGTGACCTCCAGCTGGCTGGCCGTGAGCGCGTTCACCCGGACGTTCTGCGGGGCCATGGCTGGGGCTGGGGAGAGAGCAGCACAGGGTTGCTGAGATGTCTGTGGGTGTTGCCAAGCTCCTAATCCTGGGCCACTGCTCTCGGCTGTCCAGTTTTTATGCCAGGGAGCGTGAGTTTTTTAAATGCATGCATTAAAAACTAGAGAATTGCAAAGAAAACAGTATATTGAAACACAGTTAGCAGAGTGTTTGGAAACGAAGGTCTGACTGAGCAGTCGACGGGCACCGTGACTGAGATGTGCACCGCCTGATGCCAGGGGCTCTGAGCGGGGCCATATTTGGGACCTCAGTGGCCACCGGGACACGACAGGGACCCTGTGGACTGCCTGGAGCCGTGTCATAGGCTCTGCTGGCCCTGCTGTGGTTTGTCATGTTCATAACAGAGGGAGACATTGTTTCAGAGAGTCCTTGAGGAAAATAATGGCACCTGTGTCCCTACCAGGAGTCCAGGAGCCCCTGTCGTGATGCCTGGTCCTGGATGGGGTCAGTGTGCAGACGCAGGGCCTCTCCTCAGGAGGGCCAGGAGCATAGGTGTAACCCCTGCGCACTTCTCTGGGGAGCCCTAGCGCTCCAGATCCTGAGGACCCAGCCCATGAGTGCTTCTCCTTCCCTCCCAGCCCGTGGGACCCCGGGTGCTGGAGTCCGCAGGGCCGCACGGTGCACGTAGGAGGCCCAGCATGAGCAGGGGACATCGCGACCACTGCCTTGGGCAGCCACGGGGCAGCTGGGGTCAGCACAGAGAGCACGGTGCCCGTGGAGGACAGCTCTCCCATCTAGGCCCGCCAGCTCCGCGTCACCCTTGAACGGCACGCGGGGCGCTGTGGCATGAGGCCTGCTCTCAGCCGCCTGGGGGCCGCTTCCTTCTGCCTGGCACGCTGGGCTGGCTCCCAGGCACTCCTGGCCGTGGGGGCAGAGGCCAGCGCTCCTCCCCGCCCCTGCCGCCTTCTGCCTCAAGTCCGTTTGGAGGCCGCGCGTGGAAACGACGACATGGTCACTGTCCACAGGACACAGCCCAGCACATGGGCTCTTGGAGGAGGACTTGTCGGGAGAGAACAACCTTCAAGAGTCACCCCTTCCTCTGGCCCCCCTGCCCCCCGCCCTCTCCCCTCTCCCCCAGTGGAGAATAAAATAGTAATTAACACCCACTCAGACTGACACCAACTATTTATTTTGTTCTAACTGTGTGGTTCCCGTATTATCGCTGCCCACCCTGCCGTTAATGGAAATGTTAATAACCCACACCAGGTTGTTGTGACAGATGCTCGGCCTCATTATCAGAAATTCTTATTTACCGCTCCATTAAACAACAGAATCACATGAAAAAACAATTCAATCAAAACTAACTGGAGGAATTTTAACAGCCACATTAATAATCCAAAACATAAATAAAGTTAATGTCTTTTGCATGTTTGCCATCGGCAACTCTATCGCAAAATTACTGTTGTACAATTAAAATGTAAAAGGCAAAATTGAGCATGGCCATTACCCTGGTAGTCGGTTAGAACCGTCTGTGCAGGGTGCCCCCCGCCCCCCAAGGTGCTCTTCAAAGACGGTGCCAAGCCAGGGCCCGCGGCAGGTGTAAGAGAAACACCCTCTGGGCTTGGATCTCCATGGGAACCGGTGCACCCACAGGCTCCAGGAGCCCCGGAATGCAGGGCCCACGTGCTCATCCCTGGGGTTGACATGTGCCGGACCAAGTCCTCCAGTCCTGCCCCAGGCCCCTGAGCCACACGCACTACCATCCCCTGGTTAAGGTGTAGCCATGCACCTTCTGGCTGGCTACCCCGCAGACAGCACTTTTATGCACAGAAATACTGCAGGTAACAAGGACTTCTTTGATGATGATGTAAGCAGGGAAGAGGGAAATATATATAAACACAGAGGAAAGCATGTTGGTTTCAAGACAGGAGAACTTTCAGGAAGGCACCCCTTTTACAGCTGCAAACGTAATTACTATTCATCATAAAATGTGTTCAGTTTGGGAACTGATGGGACATCTGATGAGTGATTATCTTTTTGTCCCCCACCTTAGCATTTGTGGTGTCGAGTGAACACAAATATCAGATATCAGTGCTTTCTTAGCATATGAAATTATTTTTATAAAAGTGTTTTAGCCCTGCCACCACCGGCACTGCTGAGACACAGATTGCCTACAAACAGCCCTGAAAGGTGGGGTGCAAAGGCTAAGGGGCAAAGGGGGGATTCTCTGGGCATCTCAGGTCAAGGCTCTCACAGCTCTAACTGTCCCTGGTGGAACTGCCCTTGCCACCCTGGCCAGTGAGCCGCCGTGGCCCTAGAGAGACAACTTGCCAAGGCAGCGGCCGAGGCATTCCTAGGACCCCCGGAGGTGGCCTGGGCCTCACAGTGATAGAGGAATGCCAGAGATTTCTGGAATCTTCTGGGATCCTTGCTGACTGCCCAAGAAGGCCCTGCAGACTTGGGTTGTGGGGGTGGACGCTGGCAGGTGAGTCCCACAGAGCAGGGAGGGCAGCGCTTTGCCTGTTTTCCTCGACCACCAGGCAGGCTCATGGCTTCTGACGTGGCTGCCACACGCCACCTGAGTCAAGGAGCAGCCATGGGGACACGATGGCCATCCTTGGTCAGCCTGGCTTTGCCAGTGAGTGGAGAGCGCTGGCCATGGCCTTCACCTCCATGTCTGTCAGATGCCACATGACCCGGTTCTCCTGGGCTGCAGGCCCTCCCACATCAGCGCTCAAACCACAGAAGGAAAACAAATGATGTCTATAAGGATATCTGGTAACTGAGTGGAGGCTTGAGCAAGCGTGGAACGCCCTCTGGGCCGTCGGAGTCGACTGCAGGGAGAGTGGCTGGTCACATGCCTGGGGTCTCACTCGCCTGTTCAGAATAGCTCCTGCCCTCCCGTGGGAGGGTCGGCCCCTCATACATGGGCAGTGCCTTTCCCCGGGGGCCCTACAAGTTCCCCCCGACCCGAGCTTGGCTGATGACCTGTGAGCAGAAGTGACAAGGGCCACCCCCCAGCAGAAGCTTCCAGAGGGTCCCCCCACCTCTTTCCCACCACCCTGGACCAGTGGGGCCCACACGGCAGCTGACCTGCAGTCTGCACGGTGGAAGGAGACCACAGGAAGCATGGGCGATGCGGCTGGCCGTGGTGGCCCGGAATGTCTGAAGTGAGTACGGTTGGTGGTTAACTGATATTTGGGCTTCTTTGCTGCCACAGCACAGCTTTGCTGAAATTTTCCTGCACATTAACCAGGCCCTAGGCTCAGTGCTGAGCAGCAGATCCAAAGACGCAGAAGGCAAGTTTTGCAAGAGCAGGAACTCACAACAGAAACAAACAGGTATGATGTGAGGACAGGTTCAAGGGCCCTGGGGTCATTTCTGGCTGGCGGACATGGGGGTCTAAATAATGGGACGGATTTAACATGTGACAATAGGCCAGGGAAGGAAGGGCAAGGTAAGAAATGGGAATGGTGGGGGGGCACATCAGAGATCCGTGAGAAAGGGGGGGTCTGTTGGGGTCATCCTGGAGCCACCGAAGACCTTGCCAGGCACCCGCAAGTGCTAGACCAAGCTAGCTCAGGCTAGACCACGTTAGACCAGGCCGGACCACGTGAGGCCGTGACGGACCAGGCCGGACCGCGTGAGGCCGTGACGGACCAGGCCGGACCGCGTGAGGCCGTGACGGACCAGGCTAGATCAGGCTACATCAGGCTAGGTTTCTATTTTCACTTTTCTCAACCCATTGATTATTTGCATAGAGCAAGTTTTCAACCGATAATTTGAGGATCTTCATCAATATTTTAATATAATGAAAAAGTATTTCTTTATATGATTTTTAAAAAATGACATATTCATCAGTTCACTTTAATTACATCAGTCTTTTTCTGGCCTCCCTTTCCGATTTCCTGTTGAAGCAAACAGGAAATGGAATTCTCTAATGTAATTTACCTTCTCAGCAGACTTTGCCAACATCTGCTCCCCTAAGCTGGGACACCTGGAGACAGACCCCGGGTGGGGTAATGACTTAGCCTCTGGGGCCTTCTCGATACACGACGGAGGCCTAACTGGACCGCAGCGCTCCAGCTCAGGGCACAAGTCAAAAGTAGAGCCCGACAATGACTCGGTGCGGGAGCGCGGGAAGGCGAGGAAGGAGCAGACGCTCCGAGGCGGCAGTGAGTCTGCAGATGCGCACAGGGCGCACAGCCTCCCAGGAGGCAGAGGGCGGCCCGCTGCCGTCACCAGACAGGACGTCCAACGCCCAGGCGCCCCACACAGGCCGGGCAACTGTGAGCCTGGCCCTCAGGCGCTCCGGGTCTATACCCGAGCTTTTACTTCAACATGATAAAGTCACTTTTAAAAAAGCTGACAACAGACCATTCAGAGTGAGATGGTCATTTGATATAAATCTGTAACAAGCATGCCACAGAAGGGTCACCCTTCCAGCAACCCGAAGCCCCTGTCCCTCCGGAAACCTCCAGGGCCTTCGGGAGACAAAAGCGTGGTGGTAACATCTAGTTCGGTGGCTGCTGGAACGGTCACAACCCGTCAGGGGGACGCAAACAGCAGCACCGGCGACGACCCTGGGGCTGTTTTCCACACGCTGGGTACAGGTAACTCTTCCATGCCCTTCCCCCGGGCTCCCTTTACGCCCAGAACTCTAGGGGTGGCACTAGGCACTGCCCCCGTTACATGGACGGGAAGACTAAGGCCCAGAGACATTAAGTAACTGCCCAAGATCCCAGACTTGGCAAGTGTTTGGATTTGGAGTCATGCTCAAACCCCGGCAGCTGGGCCTCCCGCCGGCACGATCGCAGGGGCGGGCAGGGCGCTCACGGCCACAGCCTGAGTCCCTGGAGCAGACCCCTCAGATCAGCCACACCTCACGCCAGCTGCCCTCCTTTCCGCCGAGCTCCAGATCCCCCAGGCGGTCCCCTCATCACCTCACTGCTAAGCCAGAACCGAAAACAACTCTAAGGAAGTTTAACAAGAAAAATCAGGTAACTGGTCACAAAACCGGTTTTCAAAAAAATCAGTGCCATGTATTCCAGGCTGTAGAAATTGTAGATGGGAGGTTGTGGAAAAAGCGCTAGATGCCGAGTGTTGAGATCTGGGCCCAGCCCGTGGGACTTGAGATACTATTCAATCTCTCTGAGCTGATTTCATCATTTGTAAAATAAGAGAAAACAGTAGACTTAAAGGGTTTTGGAGATGAAACGAAGTCACGTGAGAGCACAGCTGGCACCCAGCACGGAGTAGGCGCTCTGGAAGGCGAGTTGCGCTCAGGTGTCGTGCTCTGAAGCGGACCTCCCCGGCCGCGGGTCTCCGGGGCGGGGCGGGGTGCTGGGCCTCTCTGGGCCGCGTTCCCTGCAGCGACTGCACTACTGGGGCTATGCTCAAGCGTCCATCTCCCCTGCTGTTTCTCCTGCGGACTAAGGTGGCACTGGGCACTCTGCTTCCACACGGCCTCAGATTCAGGCCTCACGGGCCACAGAGATGGCTCCAGGGACCCCACCTCCTGGTACTCACACCCTTGAGTAATCTCATTCTGATTGGGGCCTGGACAAACAGCTGGCTTCTGACCAGTAGAGCAGAGCACACCCAGTAGGGCGGCAGCGTCTGATCGGCTCACAGGAGACTGTGCTGTCTTCCCTGCCGGGGCCCCCTCCTGCCGGCACTCTCCCTCCCACCACCCACCTGAGTGAAGGTGCTGTGCGGTGAGATGCTCTGCGGAGAGGCTCGCCATGGCAAGGCACTCAGGGAGGTCTCCACCCAACAGCCTGTGGAGCTGAGTCCCACCAACAGCCACGAGTGAGCTTAGAAAGGGATCCTTCCCTGGTCAAGCCTTCAAATGGGATGGCAGCCCTGGCTGACACCTTGGGAGAGACCCGAAGCGCAAGACCCAGCTAGGCTGTGCCTGGATGGCCGACCGCCTGTAGATGCTGCGAGGTAGCACGTGTATGCTGCTTTGAGCGGCTATGCTGGGATAATTTGTTATGCAGCCATAGGTAACCGACACATCCGATGAGCATGAGCTCTTCTGGGAGAGAGGGTACTTAGCCTAAGCCCAGGCTCTGCCCCTTCTGGGCTCTCAGATACTGGCTGGAATTTGGTGGAGCCCCTGTTATAAATGCTGGAGTTCAAGCGATAACCTATTGTTATGGCCAACATGCATTTATAAGGAGCTCAGACCCAGCTCTGGGCTTGGCACCGTGAATACACAGAGGAAATCTAAGATAAGCTAGCTCCTGGCCTTTTCACGGGTAGATTCATGGCGAGAATCACAGACTTCTGGGGCATTTGCAAGAGTCTGAGTGGTTCTGATCACAGGTGCCTCCAGAAAAGGACAAGGAGGTCACCCAGAGCTCTCTGTTCTGACACTTTACTTAAATGTGTGGAGATGGAAGGCTCTCAGGTGAGGGGGTTATGGGCAGCAAGGGTGTGGAAGTGGACACTCTGCCGTCCCCAGCCTCAGAGCGGGTGCTCGTCCGGTCTGACATCCAGCTGCAGTTAAGAAGCTGAGTGGTTTTTAAAACTGTGGTTTAAAAGTAGTTGTTTCAATAAGAAAGGAGGTTGAGGCCAGAGGGTTTCAGACTCATAACAGCAAATCTGTTTTTCCTACGGCTTTTTCGATGACACAGGTCAGTGCGGAGCAAACCCGGTGCTTGGTTTTGTCTGGTGATGCGCTTTGCCTTCCCACTGTCACCAGCACCGGGAGCAGAGCCATGGACCCGCTGCCGCCCACCAGAACGACTGCGGTTGAGGCCACAGACCCGCCTGCTCCCGGCGTGCCGCGTTTCCTCTGTCTGCAGAGCGCGGCCCCGTCCCAGCAAAAGCCGCCCTGACGGGGATTGTGTCATGGCCAACGGCGGTTTGCATAATGCAATTCATGGTCCTCGGCTGATCATCTGCACCCGTAGCCGTTTGCACTCGCAAAACTCAAGCTAGAGGAAAGACATTCTCGTCTTACACCTTAGAAAACAGAGGCCGAGAGGGGTCAAGTCGCTTGCCCCAGAATGGGCCGGATTTGTACGTGGTCTGTGTAGCTTTAATGCCCAACTTGCTTCTCCAGGACAGGAGATGGGAAACTGTCTGTAAAGGGCTGGACAGTGGTTTCAGCTTCGAGGGGCATAAGGGCTCCACTGTGCCTGTTTGGCAAAAGCACCACAGATGCAATATAAATGAATGGGTGTCTCAGGAAAACGTGACAATGACTTTGGGGTGATATGTATACTTTTAAAGAGTTCTTCTGGGGTTATGTACAGAATATGTTTTTGACTGAAATGATGTGAGGTTTTATAAAAAGGGATCTGATGTCTGAGAACCACTTCAAAATGGCACGGGTGAGGGACGTAGGTGGGCGCACGGATGGGCACGATCGGCCTCTGTGCTGCGGTTGAGCTGTGGGGGAGCGCCAGCTTCCCCACTGTTAGCCTGTCTGTTTCTGTACATGTGCCAAATTTCCCTCATCAGAGGCTAAACAGGAGAAGGAAGGTCCTCTCAGAAGCCCTGGCTGGGAAGGAGAGCGGGGCGAGGTGGGTGTCTGGGGAGGAGCCTGTCCCTGGGCCGTGGTGCTGGGTCGCAGCTCCCCCCGCGGCCGCAGCCTGGGCAGCGTGCCTCCCCATCTCCACGTGGCGGTCTGCCTGTCCCGCCCGAGGAGACACCGCCGCCCCCACAGCGTCCAGTGGCTACATGCCCGGCACCTGCCCAGTCCACACTGAGCTCTGTAGCACCCAGGAGGCCACGCCCTGGAAGACCTGACCCCCAGGGGTCCCAGGAAGGCCATCTCCCCTCTGCCCACCGTGCGTGTCCTCCAGGGCAGGGCCGGGGTCACCTCCCCCCTAACCCACAGCTGGCATGGTAAACAAAGGTTCTCCAGAGAATCTGACCAAGGACTTAGACTCCAGGTTGTGTGATATTTGGGGTCCTTTCCAAATACAGCATTAGGCTTTAGAATATTCTCCATGACCTTCCTACATTGATGGAGATAAGGTTCTTAATAGTGTCATCTATCTGCAAGCATTTCCTGGGCTCTGTTCTGTGACAAGGGGCAGAGTCCAGGCCAAGGGAGCAGCGTGGGGGCACACGGGGCAGGAGAGGGGCGCCTGGATTTGGG
This sequence comes from Phataginus tricuspis, assembly GCA_029783875.1. Lineage (NCBI taxonomy): Eukaryota > Metazoa > Chordata > Mammalia > Pholidota > Manidae > Phataginus > Phataginus tricuspis. The sequence continues at coordinate 1,568,514 of JAQQAC010015366.1, forward strand.
GACCAGATGACGCTCATGGTGGTCAGAACGAAGCAGGGCGGGTGGTCCAGAGTGTGGAGATGGCGCCAGAGGGCAGACAGGAGCCAGCGCAGGGCCCCTGGGCGCATCGTGGGAGCAGGGCAGACAGGAGCCAGCGCAGGGCACCTGGGCCCATCGTGGGAGCAGGGCAGACAGGAGCCAGCGCAGGGCCCCCGGGCGCATCGTGGGAGCAGGTCTCACTTTCCCCCTCTGGACAGTGGGGGTCCCCCGAAGGGCTGAAGCAGACCCAGGACAGGATGGAACTGGGTTCAGGCAGGACCCCTTCTGGGGAAGTGCGGAGGCCGGGTGGAGGTGGTGATTCTGGAGGTCTCCATGGGCCCTGCGAGAAGGGCTTCAGCCTGGCCCCGACCCTTCTCTCCGCCCAGCATCAATCGGGCCCCGTCAGGGCCAGCCCCCTGCCCTCACCATGCTGCTGGCTCTGTCCTGGGCGCACCCCGAGTTCCCGAGCACCTGCCCCTGTCACTCCCACCTCAGTCTCTCACTCCCCGGTGCCCCGTCTCCATGTTCTCACAGAGCGCTTTTCAGTCAGCACAGCTGCCTGACTGGGGGCCTTGCAGAATGTGCCCTAGGATGAGGGATGCTGGAAAGAGGCCCCAGAGGAGGCAGCCGAGGGCCAGGCCTGGCCAGGGGTGGGCAGACAGCCCATTCACGCACCAAGCCCAGCCCTGCCTGCACACGTCCAGGCACAGTGACCCTGGAGGACGTCCCTCTGCAGCTGAACTCCTTGGCAACAGCTCCCAGAGGGTCCGGTATTAAGGGAACTGCCATGAGCTGTAGCCCCAGAGGGCAGAAAGGAGCCCACGGAGCCCTTAGCCGCCTCCAGATTCAGTGGCAGCCTCTGAGCACCAGCTGTTCACCTGGGAAACGGGGACAGCAGTCCCACCTAGCGCACAGTAGGCTGTCCACAGCTGTCTATTCAGTCGCTCGTGATAGCCTGTCTGTAACTCGTGTCTCTGCCTACACAGGACATTGTTGACTGTATCAGTGGGACACCTGTTGGCCCCTGAGACAGTGAGAACCTGTCAGTGGTTTTCCTAACTTCCTGACCTGTGCTCCATTAATAAGCGCCAGCAGGTCCAGTGGAGGGCAGCAGCCCTACGACCGGCAGGAAAAGCCCCCTGATCGCTCTGCATACGGTTGCCATTCACTCTGCATCACGCATGCTTGGAGGTGCACCCCTGCAGGACTCTGGACAAATGAGACAGAGGCCTGCCCCACCCCACCCCACCCACCCACCCACCCTGCCAGGCTGAATCTGGAAATGGTGGCCCACCCAACCTTAGCCAAGTCCCCATGAGGGCATCTTGATGGTGTGACCTTCAGGCAGAGTTAAAGGGTGAGGCTGACCTTGGGTTTCCTTCCCTGGAGCAGGGCCCCTAGTGGCAGCCTGCCTTCCCCAGGCACCCCCGCCGCTGGCCCCGGCACCCCTTCCCACATGTCCACGGGAGCTGGAGGCCCAGCCGAGCCCTCCAACTGCACAGGCGGGCCACGGAGTCCCCGGACTTGCTGGGCTGTGCACAGTGCCCGTCGTCCTACAACCAGACCCGCAGTCAGTGTTTGCACATGGCTGGGTCTGTCCCAGCTGGGCCGTCAGCTTAGGGGCAGGGCCAACACTTGGCCAACTCGGTCACTTTCTGGGCCCAAACTGCTCCCAGGGCGGTGGTCCTGCGATGCTGACCGGCTACTGCCCTGGCTGCCTCAGCGACCCAGGTGGAGGCCTGTAAACGTGGAGATGGAGTCCGTTCTGCCTGGATGGGCCCGGGGCTCGCTGGGGAAGCGGAACCAGATGCGGCCGTTGCTGCTCGCCTGCCCCACTCCTGAGATTCAGGCTGGCAGGAGGTGAGACCACTAACAATGGCCCATGTGTCTCCAGGCCAGGCGCCCCCCGGGTCCGTCTCCCCGAATCTGCCTGTGACCCCACGACAGAGGAACCCGGGCCCTGCAGCCTCAGGAACCCAAACCCAGGTCACAGATGCTCAGCAGCACCCTGTCCCCAAACAAGAGGGCTTGGTAAGAGCCACCAGCCCGGGGACAGAGGACCCTGCTCTGAGCAGCGCTGGTCAGCAGGGGGCGAGGGCACAGGGAGCCCGGGCTGCAGGTCCAGAGGGTGACTGGGACGCGGGGCTCAGGGCTGCTCTGTGAGAACAGCTGTTGCCAGCTCTCTCCTGGGAGAAGCCGGCGCAGGTGGGGCCTGCGTGTCTGCTTCCTCGGCCCCCACCACGAGCCGGCAGCACTCGCTTTGCCCCCACCGGTCCCCACAAGGCGGTCAGGGTGAAATGACTTCTGATCAGAGTAGAATAAAAGTCAGAATGAACAGCCTTGGAAAGAAGCTCGCTTTGGAGCAGCCAGGTCTGCTTTAACGGACGAGTAAATCAACAACGTGGCACGTGCATGGGGCAGAGTGCGGTGTAGCCAGGGGACAGCGGCAGTGCTGACAGGCTACAACACGGATGCGCCTCAAAACACACCAGCGGAAGAGGCCAGACGTAAAGGACAGACACCGCATGACGCCACCGCCACGAAAGCTCTGGAAGAGGCAAGTTCACAGAGCTGCGAGCTGAGGCTGTGGGAGCCTGGGGACGGGCAGGGCTGTTCGGGAAGGCGGCTGCACTGGGTGTGCGTGCTCAGTACCCAATTGCCCGCCTGAAGTGCTTGCGAGGCAAATGTCATGTTAGGTGGGCTTCGCCACCACGCAAGACAAACCAACCCGGGGCTGGAGCCCCGGGCCGCACGTGCAGCCCCAGGCGGCCTGGCTGGCTGGGCGTGGCTCCCAGCGAGCTCCTGGCCTCCCTCCCCGGCTCCAGCCCTTTCTCTGGACGTCCACCTGGGTCCCCGGAATGAAGGCCTGCCTAGAGTGCTCCAGGCCCCCTGAATGCTGGGGTCTGACCCCGGAGTGCAGGCTGCTCAGCAGACAGGTCGGGTATCGGGGGGCCGAGCTGGCCATCACATGCTCCCCTCAACCCTCTGGCAAGACCGCCCCACCCTGGTGACCAGCTCGAGCGAAGAATACACCGGAGCGCCCTCTCTTACAGACAGCACGTCCCCTCCCCGCCCGGCTGCCCCTCTGCCTCGGGGGCTCTTCCAGAATGCCCAGCCCCCACCTCGCTTGCTCAAGTGACCCCTTGGGACAGACTTCACGCAACAAGGCCGCCTAACCCATGCTCCAGGTGTCTCGTTTCACTCTTCCTCGCGTGTATACAGACATTGCTGGGCCACGCCAGAAAATCCTGCCAGAAAAGGCCTCAGTGCTGCCAGCTGGTTTATAACCATAACTGTCCAAACTGCCAAAGGTGGCTGATGTTTCTGCAGGCTGGCCCAGCAGCCTGTACCTCCCTCCTCCTGCCAGCCGGGCTCTGGCCTCAGCACTTCTGTGGTCCCTGGCCTGACGCACTGCCTTGCTAAGTCTGCACCAGCAGACCTGAGCAGAAGCCCCAGGCCCTGCATGGACTGAATTTGGACCTAACACTATCAGCAGGGAGGAAGTAAGATTCCGCGGGCAGGTGCCTCGGGCCAGAGGGGAGGCGTTGCTCTCCTTAGCAGGCAGGGGCGGAAGCCCAGTCTGATCTCACTGGGAGTCAGCCCCCCAGAGGGACTCCCGGGTCCTCAGGGACACACCTTATCTGAACAGTGATCCCTGTGGCTTTTCAGAACTTGAGAAGGGGCTGTTACCAGCAGGTCGCCAGGGTGCTGGGCCTCTGCCGAGGCCTGGCGAGGACGGTGGGGGACAAAGAACAGATGCTTGGCTTCCAGATACCAAGGTTCCCAGCACCTGGGTTCCCATGGGGAAGCGGCACGGCTCTCCTAGAGAAGTCCTGGTAGCTCGACAGCCCCAGGTGGTACACAAACCCTCTGCGTCCCGACGCGGGACTTGAAGGGTCACTCTGGCGGCCGGGACATTCCAGCCCTGGTGTGTGACCCGGAAACCTCAAGCCTCACTGGTGTATGTTCAACAAGGGGGCTGCGCTGGGGACCTGACAGCGACCACGCCCCCAGGCGTGGGGTGGGGGCCCCCGGGCTCACCCGCCTCGCCGACGAAGACCTCCACGGGCGCGCTGGGCGGGCTCTCACCGATGATGTTGTAGGCCGTCATGAGGACTTCGTAGCGCCGGTATCTCTTCAGATCTGCAAGGAGGAGACGGGGTCAGCCTGCGCAGGACCGTCTCCCATTCCTAGAGCACACTGAGGGGACACGTGCCCTCTGAGGAGAGGGGGCGCAGAGAGAGGCGTCTGTGAGGTGTCCGCCCCGCCACATCCCCAGCAGCCACACCGCACTGAAGCCGAAAGAGGTGTCCCATTCTGCGCTCAGGGAAAAGGTGACCGAAGCCCATTTCGGGGGAGGGCCTAGGTCACAGGACACGATGCGGCCTCGCCTTGGTCCAAAATCTCTCCTTCAGAGGAAGAACAGATGGCAATTTAAAAAAGAAATATATTGGCAAACCAAAGGCCTTTGAGTTTTTAGTAACCATGTCCTGGGAATAAAAGGGTGGGTGAAGCCAATGCATGGATATGGGGTAACCAGGGCACGTCACCAAGTATAAGTGACCTGGTGAAAGTAGCTGATCTTCAAACCAAAACATTCTGGAAGGTTCTTCTACTGGTTAATATTGCTTCATCAGTAGCAGGGCTCTCCCGAGGCCCTGACATGTCTGGTCACCCGCCTTCCACGTTGCCTCCCAGGGAGCTGCGAGGTCAGCAGAGGGACAGTGAGTCGGGCCACCCACGGCTTCACAGCGGTGTCGGCAAAGCCCTGCCCACGAGGCGGTGCGGGGACCCAGCCCCCACCACTCTCAGCACCTCCGGAGCTGGGCTGCCTTAGAAGTGACCTGCCCAAGTGGCTGCAGGACACCCCCGGCCTGGCCTGTAGTCTCAGCCCCGGGAAGTGAGCGGGCGGCTGCCAAGTCCACAGAAGGAGAGAGGTTCTTGGGAGTCACCGGGTGGATGTGGACACAGTACGCGGTCAAGGCCACCCCTCTCACCCTTCCTAACCTGGGGTTGAAAACCTGGGGTGAGATCCAGCCAGGTGCCCTGATCAGGGGAAGCTGGCCAGCACTTAACTCCCCCAGCGGCTCCTCAACAAGCTAAGGGCCCAGGAGCCCGCCGGGCACGTGTTATCAGAGACGCGTAGGTGGGGGAGTGGGTGAGGGAGAGGACAAGTGGCTAAAGCGACGTGCAGGGAAGCAGGGTGGGGGCTGCAGCGCCGGCGTGAATCTCGCTCCAGCCGCAGCAGGGTCGGAGCTGGGATGTCCTGGGGCGGCGCTGAAAAGACGGGACGCGTCTGCACACTGCGGGCCTGGGGAAGCCCCTCCCTGCCCTCCTCCTCGGCTGACCCAGTGAAGTTCTCTGCTCGGCAGTGAACCGCACTGCGGCCTGTGAGCACCGTGCTCAGACCCGGAAACCCGGCCCAAGCTGGAATCCAAGAGGAAGCAGCCTGATGAGTCAAAGGGAGGATGAATGGAGAAGCAGAGTGGGGGGTTTGTTTTCAACACAGAATATCTTCAGCCTTAAAAATGAAGGAGGTCCTGCCTCATGCACTGTGAAGCTTTAAGTGAAATAAGCAGACACAGAAGGACAAATCCTGTGTGACTCCACTCCTGTGAGGCCCCTGGAGTCACCAGAGTCACAGACGGAAAGTGGGTGGTGGGGCGGGAGGCTGGGATGGGGAGCGGGGAGTCGGTGTTTAATGGAGACGGAGTGTCGGCGTGGAAAGATGGAAAGCTCTGGAGATGATGGTGGTGATGGTTGTATGATGACATGAACACAGTGCACCTGAACTGGACACTGGAAACTGGGGAAGATGGTAAATCTGATCACGCCACCATAAAAAAGAAGAGTGAAAAAAAAGTAAAAGGGTGCCAGAGAGGAGATTCTGCCCAGGCTCCAAGAGCTGTCAGTAAATCTCCCTTTCCAGCCTCTGTTTCTAGAGGTTTCTTTTCCTGTCTCCCTGTCGGTTCTGGCGTGCTGACAGGCAGCATCTGAGAGGGCGCCTTCTGGAAACTAGAGCCATTAATCCAAGCTGGTTTTCACTCGGTCCACTGAGAGGCCAATTGGAGTTGGCCCCGACCTGCTCCCGAGTCTCTGGGCCTCCTGCTGCAGGCGCTGTGCACTTACGTGTTAATTCATACGTCGTTAACGTGGAGCTGCTGTTCACGGTCTTGAAGCTGCTTTGGGCTACTGGGGGGAAGCACAGGAGAGCAGCAGTTAGCAGGCAGAAAACGGTTATTGCAAATGACACGCTGCAGAGATGAGGACACGCTGCCTCACTGGAGGCCGCTCTGGCTCCCACGCTGCCGTCTGAGGCCATTAGGACCCCTCAGCCGCCATGACACTTCCTCAGAAAACAGCCAGGCCCTGACGGGTGGGGCTAAGCGGATCAGACACACCTGCATGTCATGGCACAAAGCAACACCAGAGAAGACAAGGAAACCAGTCACTCCTGGGGCAGCGGCTTTTCCAGAGACCCTAGGCAGGTACAGTGCTCGGCTCACCTGTGCTCAGGTAAGAGCCCTGGCCTGAAGGGGATGAAGAAACCGGAGATGAGGGGTGCTGGGACATGGGCCCAAACGCACCCTGGGGTCCTTCCGTTCTGTTGTTCCGAAGTTGCTACAAAGCCCAGAGATGCCAATTATTGTCTGGCCATCACTAGGGGTACCTGGGGCGTGCCGGGAACATGGGAGACACGCCAGCGGCTTCCTTCCACGGGCACCACACCTGGTGCAGGGCCAGGGCCAGGCTGTAGCCTGAGACCCCAACAGCGGAGGGGCTGTGTGAGCACGAGATGCTGCCCATCTGCACGTGTGACCCTCACAGAGAACACTGCCACACCCAGGCCCCACTGCGGGCCTGTAGCCGAGCAAGCCCAGGGAGGGTGCGGCCAGCGTGGTGGGGGGCAGGCGGGGCAGGGCTTCAGCCACCAGAGTTTCTGAGGCCACGCCCTCGCTGTCCCCTGCACCAGGATGTCAAGGGTATTTTCTGTGACACCATCAGGGGGACGCCAGGAGGGAGGGGACCCCTTTCCAAGGAGGGCGTAAGGCAGCTGCCCCAGAAGCTCCAGAGCTGCCTCGGAGGATGGTGGTTGATGTCACAGCCTGTGGGGGGGGGGGCTAGCAGGAGACGGGGCCTGGGATGGGAGAGGCCACAGCCCCGCGAGAGCTGTCCGCCTCAAGCTGCTCAGAGCCCCCCATGACCTGTCCTCCTCAGGGCAGCAGGTGCTGACTGGCCATCTTGTCCACAGACGTGCACACCCAGGTCCGAGGCACCACTCTACCTGGTGGCCTGGCTACTCCCCCGCCCTTCATAAGATCAGGGGTCACAGGGCCCCACTGCCTTCCCAGCCACACCTGCCGGACACACAAGCAGGCACCTGCCCAGCCCCAAAACCACACCTCTGCTTGTCTCCCGACCATTTTCTTTTTGGAGCCCTTGGGGGTCATGTCATTCTTGTATGTCCTCAGTGAGGTCCAGGACAACCTATCTCAAATGGCTCCTCCGGCCTCCCCTCATGCCCCACAGGGTGGGATGCAGGAGTTCTCTGCTCGCTGCCACCTCTGTCCACCCAGGGGCTGCTCTGCGGGAGGCTGGGTTGCATTCCCTCTAGGCACTGTGCATGTCCCACCATGTATTGCATGGAGTAGACGGGCTGGTCACCGGGGCACCTCCCTGCAGTCCAGGTGGCGCAGTGCATCCTGGGTCAGTTCAGAAGGCGCAATCTCACCTGTGAGCTCAGCCCGTAAAGCTGACGGGGTTTTGAGCGTCTTGGTCTCAGGGGCTGAGGCCGCCTCGTACTCCAGCTCGCGGTAGTAGATCCGGTAACCCTGAAGAAGGCCGTTCAGGCTCTCATCCCTCGGAGGCTGCAAAGATGCCCAGTTAGCCCAAGGAATGGGCCTGGACCTCCCCACAAGTTAATTAGTCAACTGCATAGGAGGAAGTCATTAATCCAATAGATGTTCTCAGTAGTTCATGGAAAATGAGGCAGGTGCCACATTGACAAGGAGGACCTCGGGGGGTCTCCCAGTACACAGCCCAGTGGCAGATCATTTTCTCAGAGCCCAGGTTTCTGGGTGCCTGCATGTGGGGACCTGGGTGTCTCCTCCCAAGTGCAGCCTGAATGCTTGAATGAGCCTAGGGCCTAGGTGAGGCACTGAGGCCCCGGTCACAGACGGGAGGAAGCTGCCTGGGGAACCCAGAACTCAAAGGCAGCGAGGATGTGGCCTGGCTCTGCGTCAGCCACTGTCCCTTCGGTCTCTGGCCACCAGGCTTGTGGTGGGCTCAATGGGCCCCTCACTGACCTATCCACATGCCAAGTCACCTGCACGCAGTCCAACTCTGGCCGGTGGTTTGAACGCCCACCGTGGCTGGAATCCCCAGGGCCCTGCAGTGGAGCTGCCTTGGGGAGGGCCTGTGGTAGGGGAGGTGTTCATCTGCCTCCTGTAATCCGGCAGAAGACGACGGTGGGGAGCTGGGACCCCAGGCTCAGATGGCCCTGGACCTGCACCCACACCAGCTTGTTTTCTGTTGATAGGCAGGTGTGAAGTGTGTGGGGGCTACAGTGGTTGTAGCACCCACCCAGGGGTTATGGGCTTGAGGTCCAGTCCTCCTCTGGGATTCTCAGCAAGTAAGGGTAAGACCACCCCCAGGCTGTGGCCAGACACAGGGACAAAGAACACATCCATGACCCCTGGCTGGAAGGGTCATGACCTTGTCCAGGGTCAGGGGTGCATGGTGGACTCCCCGTGACTCCCACACAGTCACTTCCAAGGGACGTCACCAGCACCTCAGTTCATGCTGCCCTGGTCCCAGAGTAGAGGCTACAGCTTCGTTGTGGGAAAACTCCCTTTGTTGTGGGTCGAATTGTGTCCCCTCTAAAGATATGTGGCGTCCTAACCCCCAGTACCTGTGCATATGGCCTTATTTGGAAATAGGGTCTCTGCTTATGACCAGGTCAGGAGGTCACACTGGAGCAATGACTGTCTGTTTTGGAGGACATTTGGCTTTACTTGTCAAGGTTTCTAATGCACTTGCTTTTAATGCAGTAATTACATTTCTAGAAACCTACAATACATAAATGTTTGCATGTGTGCAGTCCCGAGTCCTACAAATACAAGCTAGGGCGACCAACCCGTACCCCAAACCCAGAAACAAATGGCCTGGGGGTCTGTTCGGTGATATGCAAACACACCAGGCCCGCCTGTGAGCGTGAACGGCCCAGAGAGCAAAGCTGCTGCGAGCGTGCCTGTGAACTTCGGGCTCCTGGATGTGGTCGGTGTCGTGACGGTCGGCTCACGCGGGGAAGCGGAACGTTCGACATTACCCTTAGGTGCTGATGCGGACAAAGCATATCTTGAGGGGCAACACAGAATCTAGCAGTTATTTGGCAAACACCGAGACAACCAGAAGATCCAAAGATCCTCGTAAGACAGGGAACCGTGGATGCAGGCACAGGGCGAGTGTCACGTGCAGACGGGGGCCCGGACCGCAGGGGGGGCGGCGAGGTCGGGACTTAGAAGGGTGCACGTTTGCTCAAGGAGGTGGCCACCCGTGCGTCTCACACACATTTGCTCTTCAGTCTGTGATGTGTGACTCACAGCTCCCAGAACCCCTGGAATTTCCTAAGTGTTGGGAGTGACAAAGGTTTCTCCTGCTGTGTTAATACGGCGACCTCTGGGCCCCGCCTGAGGCTGGGGCTGGTGGCCAGGACAACCGAGCAGGGGATCAGAGGGCTGACCTTTCAGTTCCGCCCCTGACCTCTGGGGAGGTGCGAGGGCCCTGAGGTGGGTTCAATCACCAGTGGCCAATGATTTAATCAGCTGACTATGTAATGAAGCCTCCAGAAACCCCAAGAGGATGGGGTTCAGAGAGCTTCTGGGCTAGTGAAGAAGTCAGGATGGGGAGGATGGGGAGCCTGGAGGGAGCATTGCCTTTTACATCTTTCCACCTGGCTGTCCTGACTCACATCCTTTTACAATAAACAGCGAATCTAATAAGACGTTTCCCTGAGTTCTGTGAACGGCTCTGGCAAGCTAATCGAACCTGAGAAGGGGTCGTGGGAACGAACCACTGACTCATAGCCAGTCAGTCAGAAGTACAGGTGCCCACCTGGGTCTGGATCAGCACCCTGAGTTGGAGGGGTCGTCAGAACCCTGGGTCCACAGCTGATCGTCAGAAGCACAGGTAACAGCCTGGGCTCCCAGTGGTGTGGAGGGGGTGCAGTCTGGAGACTGACTCAGCCCTTACCCCGTGGGGTCTGAGGCGTCTCTAGCAGAACTGAGTTGACTTCTCCAACACCTGAGGGTCTGAGAACTGTCCGTTGGTGTGGAAGCCTCCCCACCCATGTGGGACTGGGCCCAGGAACCCAGGTACACATCTGCAAGCTCAGAAATGCCAGGGGCTGCTGGCAGCAACCAGAAGCTAGGACGCGGCAAGGAAGGATCCTTTCCTAGCGTCTTCAGAGGGCGCTGACTGCTGGCCTTCAGAACTGTGAGAATAAAGTGTTGTTCTTACACCCAGTTTGGGGTAACTCATATGGCAACCCCAGGACACAAACACACCCTTGTTACCCAAACTCTCACTATTTAATTCCTCCTGCCTGAACCCAGGCCCAAAAGGGTCGGGATGATTGGATGAATCCTGTTCTACTTGAACTCTCGCTACTCAGTCGGAAACTCAGGAGCCAGACAGATTTGGGTAACAGTTTCCTTCGCTCTCTACTCCTGCAACAGAGCAGCTCAGACAGCAAGAACTACTTGCACGGACGCAGCTTGCCGCGTACACACTCCTGCACGCACAGAGGGACACGGTGTAATCAGGCAGGTACACCTGATGCGCTTGTGGCGTAAGCCAGATGCTTTCAAAAGGAGAACTGCTAGCGTGTTAACTCAAGCTAGGGAAGCCCTGACATTCTCCAAAGATCCCTCCTGAGCCCTCTGTGATGCCCCCAACTCGTGGGAAGCACCCCGCATGGCTACTTCCCCATCAGAAGCAGAACAGGCATAATGGGAACCTGAGTGGACTTGCCGTGTTTTGCTGATTGGTGGGGGACCCTCCTGTCAAAGAAACCCAGCAAATCCATATTAGACGTATTAGACGATGCTTTTCCTGGCCCCTGGGTGTTAGACCCAGTGTGGGAACTCAGGGGCAGAGAGTCATCCGGGAGGGCCCCATCTGAGTCACCAGGGCCCCCACATACGGGTGCCCACACTGGATGCAAGTCCTGGCTCTACCACTGCCTTACAGTGTGAGGTGCAGGTGGCTGCTCCACCTGCCAGGCCAGTCCCAGGTCCAGGACAGGTGGGCGTCTGGCTGGCTGGTCCCTAGAGTGCCCCGTGGCTCCAAACAGAAGGTTCCCTGTGCACAGGCAGACCTGCTCTCCCAGCCTTTGCCTGGACCATGCTGTGCCTGAAGTTTCTGATTAGCACTGACTGGAGGGCAAGGCTGGTCTGTATCTTCTGAATTTCTACTGTCCCACAGCACCTGGGATGGCCTTGGACACACAGGTGCTTCATCAGTGCCTGTGGGAGCGCACTCGATTGGCTGACATCCAAGCTGACCTGTTGCTGGTCAGCTTCATCCTGGACCGGCCATCTGTGCAGGCAGATGCTTGGGAGGAGCTGGGAGGCCCTCCTGACATCTCCACTCTGCCTGTTGCATGTCAGAAATTCTCCCTGCAGACTCTTCGGGGGTCCTGAGTAATTTTTCAGTGTTCAAAATCCCTCTGTTAAATGCAGATGGCCTGGTAGGAGAGAACCTGGGCTCCTTCACCCATGAAGCGGGCAGGAAGAGGGCAGTGAGCTGGGGAGGGCCCAGGAGGCCAAAGTTGGGCATCTTGGAGGCAGCAGGGTTGAGTGGAGGAAGGGCATGGAGCTGGGAGGAAGCTGTGCTCCACCAGAAGCCTCACCCCTTCCTGCTGCCTGGAAGGATAGGCTGGGTCAATGCAGGGGCTTCCAGGCCGCACGTCCTACCTTCCCCACTGCACTGTGGGGACCTGGGCTTGGGGCGGTTCAGTCCTGCGCTGAGGTCTCATGGTGAGCACAGCCAGAGCTGGAACTCAAGTCCAATCTGATCCAACTGCCAATGTCCCTGCGTGTCCGAGCTTTGCATTTACAGCCCCGCAGCTCCCATCCCCTGCTGTGCAGAACAAGGTGCCCTCTAATCAGGTGCCTGCGGCTTAGCGGAACACAGGAGGCCCAGGGCTCTGACACGCTGCCCCTTGGGGCCCATGCTGCATCCTGGGGCGTGTCACACCTCTGGCCTTCAGTCTGACCGTGTGCACTGCACGCCTCCCTGCCCCTTGCCTGGGGCGGGCATTCATCCTGCAGAAGGCATTTAGTCACCTCCACCTTCCTCTGGTGGCGGTTAGGCTGCCCCCTCTGCTGTCTTCCCACTGATGCATTGTAGGACTCAGTGTGCTAAATGGAAGCTCTTCAAGGCCTGGGGTCTTTCTCGTGCATCTTGGGTACTCAGCACCCTACAGGGAGCTGGTCCTCTGCAGATGATGGAGCGAGTGATGACAGAAGGACAACTGGCGGTGACACCCCTCTCGGGAAGGCACCCATCGCAACAACGAGTCCCTCTCTGCTGAGTCCGTGGGCACCATGTGATCTATCGCTCAGGATGTTTTCTTTGCTACGAAACAACCTCGAAATCCACTTGGAGAAATGCAAGCCACACAAGGGGTGTGTGTGAGTGACAGTCTGTATGATCCACTGCATTTCAGAGCCAACTTAAATGTTGTGACCAATTCAGAAACATTAATACCTATTATGAGCTGCACTCGGTATGAACTCAACACCACCACTGTCTAGAATAGATGCTCAAATCCTTAGATTTTAAACAGCCCTGGATCCATGAAAGGCAAAGATTGATTATCCCACTGAGAAGAATCAAACCTGACCGACTGCACCAGAGGAGCCATTTAAGCGGGTTGGCAGCCTTGAATTTACAGGAGGTGTTTGCATTTTTAAACAAATTATTTAAAAAAAGGGCTTACAGGTGAAACATTTCATTTGGAATGCAAATCTATATTCTAACATAGTCTCTTTGTCCTGTTCACTCTGATTTAGGAAATTATTCATAATTTTAATTATACTCTGATTGCCTGGCAGTTGACAGGCATTTTATTTTTATAATACATTGTATTGACCACCTCCTGCTCTGGTTTCTCTCAATTAGTTTGTTCTCTTGGCCTCTGAAGAGGGACAGCTGATGGGTGCATATGCCAAGTGCCTGTGGTGTTGCTCCCGCCACTTCCCAGGGCTGTCCGAACGCACTGCAGGGCTCAGAGCCCGAGTGGTCGGGGGGCAGGAACGCTGGGGCTCTGGCCGCGTGGAGGCTGCATGGAGGCCGCGATGAGCCGCGGCGCTGAGCGTGCCTTGGCAGGAAGGAGCTTACCTAGCTCCTGGGAAGCCAGGTGCCACATGGACAAGGAGAACAGTACCCTTCTAGTCAAGTTTAGCACAGTACGAAGGGCTGATCTGCTCCTAGTTGCTCAGGTGAGTGGAGGGTGGCAAGTAGGAGGGCTCGGGGTCTTGATTTCCTGTTTGGATCCTGCTCCCTGCAAAGACCCTGATGCAAGGAAGGGTGCGGGGCCCTGGTGGCCTAGGACCAGAGGCCTTGCAGGGACCTCATAGGTCACTTCTGACCTTTTTTTTGCAGAGGAGGAATCTGGAGCCAGCGAGGTTCTCTCAGGATCACAGTTGTCCAATGGCCAATGGGGCCTGCGGGCTGAGAGCCAGGCCCTTCGTCACACTGCAGGCTCTGGCCGTGGCTCCCAGCTGCGGGGAGAGGGCCTGGTGACACGCCCTTGGCTTCCATCCAGTCCCCAGCTCTGAAGGTAGACGTCACAGAGTGCCACGGTGGTGAATTTCCAGTTTCACCAGGAGACATTTGGAGATGTACTTCGATCACCTTTAAAGGTTCCTGTCACCAGGAACTTGTCACCTGGCCACCAAGAAGAGGTAGAGTGTGGCCAGAACTGCTTGGTCAGCGCTTGTGCACTCCTTACAGAATCCCCTTTGTTTGAAACCCATTCTGCATCCCTCGTGTGAGCGGCAGTGCCAGGCTAGGTTAGGCTGAGCCATATGACACGGCCACTTTTTGTCTGAAACGTGGTCAGATTTCATGATCCAACCTTGGGTAGTTAGTAGCCACCAACTTCCTAGTTTAGGGAGCATTGTCATGGCTGGTGCTTCCAACAATCCAACCCTGGTTCCAACCCTTCTTCCGGCTCCAGTTTCTTCTCCAGACCCTCCGGCTCCCAGCAGCTTCAAGCCTACTCCCAGGGAGGCCATGTCTAAACCTCCCGAGAAGGCTGGTTCCAAGCAAGCTGGTCCCCGAGAAGGCTGGAGGGCTGGGGAGTGCTCCCAACTCAGCACTTTTCTCCCCATTCCCTCCTCTGTGGCGCCAGCCCCAGCCCGGCGGGGTCTGCACCCGGCTCCGTTCCATGCCTGCCGAGCTAGGCCCAGACTGCATCCTCCTCTGGATCTACTTAGGATGCGCTCCCTAAGCACCCTCTGTGTCCCCTGGCATTCCTGTCCCTTTCCGTCTGCCCCACGCCCTTTCCTAAGGCGCCCCTTCCAGCCTGCCTCTGTGCCCTCTCTGAGGGCACGTCCAGGCTGTTATTCTGCTCTTGGTTTCCAGTGTCTCCTGGCTTCCCAAACCACCTCCCCCCCACTGAGTCTGGATGCGATGCTGGCACATCCCTAGACAATCGCTTCTGCTGGAGGACTTCGTGCCCACGTGGACCACTCTCTTGGCCCCCAGCTCACAGGCGGACCTCACCCCAGTGAGGCTCTGAGCACGGGCCACAGCACCTGCCCTCCACCTCCCCTACCCAAAGCCCTCAGCTCTGGCCTCAGGAACATCCCTCAGGGGCTGGAAGCTTTGACTATGCTGTCATCACCACCCTGGTCCCGTCCACGGGTCTGATATGCCTGCCCAGCCCAGCTGGCGTCCTTTTCCTGAGCCCCGCTGAGCTCCTCCGGCAGATCCCGCCCACCCTCAGTGGCCTGCCTTGGCTGTTCTGCGCCTCTGTTAGGTTTGTCCTCAACGCGCCTCGTTGTTAGCAAAAAATGCCCAAATTGGAAACCATACAAAGAGAGGGCAGCATGCCCTTCCAGTGTTGGGTTAGATGATGTTTAACGTCCCACCAAGGACTGTTTGATTATCTAGGAGAACGTGCCTTGCTTTGACTCAATGCTCACTGAAGATTAAAGACTCGGACTTAGTGAGGACACATGTAATCCTGTAGATATTTTGTCTGCTTGCAAATGATTTCTGTAGAAAAGATAACCCCAAGGGCTGTGGTTTCATTGCCCTTAGGCCATGAGCCAGTTTTGTACGGACAATAGGAGCCTGGCTCTGCCACCTTCACCCAATGCCTGGAAAGCTTCCCTCCCTTCGCACCAGCCTTGCCAGCCTGCTGGTCCCTCCTGGACAAGCTGAGTTCAAGTTCACTCTGCGTGTGCATGAGTCATGCTCTCACTGCTCTGGAAGCCACACTGGGCCACGCGTCCCCTCCCAGTGTGGAAGGAGCCCGGGGTGTTGCCTTTGTTTGGCTCTTGGGCACCTGACGCGGGCCTGGCCTGTGCTGATGCTGAGTGAGCCAGGAGTGAGCCCAGGCCATTTACCCAGCAGCGCCAGGGAGCCCGGGCCTTACCTGCCACTGGATCAGAACAGAGGAAGTGGTGTGTGGCGTCACCGAGATGAAACTTGGAGGTTCTCCCGGAACTGAAATCCAAGGAAGAAGAAGCAAAGATCAGGTGGCTGCGTTTGCGCTTGGCTGCTGTCCCGGGCCCGGCCTCAGCTGGTTCTGGTGAGGACCCAAAGGTCCAGGACTGCTGCCCAGAACTCGGGAGGCCCACAAGCCAATGCCCTGCTGCCCTCTGCTCCCTGGGGATGCCATTCCCCACCGGCAGGGCCTGTGCCCCGGTAAGAAGGCACAGTCCTAACAAAGGTCTGGCGCCTCAGACGGACCCGCACAAAGTCACACAAATGCATCTGGGTCCTCCCCGGGAGCACTTAGGCCACCGGAGGGGCCCTGGGAGCCCCTGCCCGGGGCCTTCCTGCAGGTCCTGGACCTTCTCAGGGATCCACGCCCCTCTTCTGAGCAGGGGCATATTTTTGCGGTTCTAAGGGACTTCTGAACATGACAAATGACCAAATAAGGCCACGCGCTCTCGGCTTTAAACACGAGGGTGGCTGTCATGAAGGAGGCTGACTTCTGGTGGCCGGAGGGTGTCTGCTGTGCTCTGGGTCCCAGTGACGGCTCTCTCTCTGGAGGGACCAGGTCGGTCTGACTTCTGCCCAGGGCTGTGTCCTGCAGCCAGGACACTAAACCCCTTCCAGCGGTCGGCCATGCCCCACAGGCCTCTGACGCCGAGGCCCACCACTGCTCCTGCTGAACCGGCGCAGTCCTGTCCCAGCACACTGAATTGGCCTCCTTACGGCTCCCCCAGTGCAGGACCCTGAGACCGGACGCATATCGGATGCTCAAAATGTCATTCAGTGGAATGATTTAGCAGGTTCGCCCTCCCCCCCAACAACTGTGTGCTTGCCATACCCTCTCCGCTCATCACTAGGGCTCTGTTCCTGGGGCACCTGCTCCGAGAGGCTCCTCGGCACCTGCCAGGCCCCCTTGTCCAGCACCCAGCCCCTGGGTCAGGCTGGCCTCAGCCACACCCCAGTCCCCTCCTCTCTGTCTAATGCCCTCTGGCCTGCCGCTCTTCCATCTCTACTCAGTAATGGACCCTTAGCCACTGTTCCTGATCACACCTGATTGCAATTACTTCTATGTTCTAATCACCATAATAAGAAAATGTTTAGCAAACCATCCACACACTCAAAGGCCCTCCAGGGCTCTCCAGGGACTGGAGTCAGTCCCCTGCCCCTCAGTGTCAGCTGTGCAGGGCCTGGAGACAGTGCCATGCAAGCACAAAGAGATACTGTGCATCTCAGGGAAGGACGACGGCAGGAGAGGTGCATCAGAGGAGTAAGGCAGGCCTTTGGGAAGCCTGGAGAAGCCCTCGGATGTGTTTTCCAGCTGTGCAAGGGTGCGGGGGACCCTGGTGTCCTGCCCTCACACCCTGTCCTCAGAGACGTGCAGACAAAATTAGCTCGCTGTGTGGTTTCCTTCTTCTAAGAATTAGTGCTTAGTTGCGAATATTACATCAGTTGTGTTACATGCAGGGTTGAAATAGGAATCACAAAGGACAACTAGGTTTCTCGAGGGCCATCTACCGAGGTGGGGAGACTCCTGGTCAGGAACACACAGCCCACGGGCTCTGCTCTGCTGGGAGCGCTGCGTGCGCACCAAAATAACATCTGCGTGTTGCCCAGAAGCTAGAAGGGGCCCCCTGAGCCCTTTTGCTGGTCCTTAAGGTCACCTGAGGCCTTGTGGAGGAGGAGTTAAACTCCTAGGTGATAAAATGAGCAGAGCTGAGGACGAGGCACAGGGAGCCGGCTGCAGATGGGTTTGTCGTAAGGCAGTGCCCCTGGTGCATTAAGTGAGAAGCCAGTGCTCTGGGGTAGGTGTGGGGAATTATTGTAAAGCACTGCTGGCCGGCCAAGGGCTCGGGCCTGCAGTCTGAGATCTGAGCTGCAGCGTCCGCAGCCTTTTCCGTTCCAGAAGTCTGTCTGTCATCCTGGACATACAGGATGACACTCTCTGCCAGTGCGTCTGGGTCGGCAGGGTCAGCACGTGAAATGACACCAGATGTTGGGCCCGAGTCCTCTGAGGGAGCACAGGGTGGGTGGTGAAAACCACCTGGAGCGTTTAGGGAATGTCACTTCCACCACTTCCCTGTGCTTCTGTCAAATGGCAAAACTGTGGAGTGGTTTGTGAATGAGGAAAAATGGGGAAACCTCTTAAAACCCAGCTACCCTTTGACATGTATTTTTAATGGCCCTATAAATTATTCAGTTTCTGGGATGCTAATGGATTGTAGGGGTTTGGAAACTAATCAAAGAAACTTCCATTCCATTTGGAAGCCCTTGAAGTCTTGATTCACAGTCACAGGCTTTACAGGGGTGCTCTGAGCTGTCACTAATTGAATTCTGCTGCTCTCCCCTGTGACCTCTTCCTGGCTCAAGACGAAGGAGGGGCCTCTCTCTAGGAGCCAATGTTTGGGGTTCAAGGCAGCAGCTGGGAAGTGGCCTGAGGCTGTCCACTGGCCTGGGACCAGGTTGCTCACCGTCCTGCAGCGTGGTTACAGCCTCTGTCTCTGCACTGAAGTCACTGTCCCCGATGTCATTGGTGGCTTTCAGGCGCAGCTTATAGGAGGTGAAGGGCCTCAACCTGGAACACGGAAGAGACCAGCGGCTGCAGAGAGGTCGCCCCTCTGTCCTGCCCCGGGGGCTGCAGCAGAAGGGCTTCCCGGCCCCTGAGCTCTGGCCTTAGCAGCCAGCTTGGCGGCAAGGAGGAAGGAGTGCCTGGGATGGACTTGCTCTGCCAGCAGCGTGGCTGGGGGGCTGAGGGGCCCCAGAGCTGCCTGGGCGGTGGTTCTCCAGCACCCATACTGCACCAGGGGCCTGCCTGGGGAGAGAGGAATTTCCCGAGGGAAGGGGAGTGCAGAGCTTCCCGGCGGGGATCAGCTTTTCCTTAGGGCTCCTTTGGGAAGAGCCACTCCTGTGTTTGGAGGTCCTGTGCAGCAGAGCCCTGCTCTCGCAGGGGCTCAGAGTTCTGCAGGAGGAGCTTATCTGCTGGTCCTCCCACTGACGCTGCACGCCTGACATGCTGCCTGATCTGTTCCTCGCCGCCCCCGAACTGCCCTTGGGGGAGGTCTGCGAAGGCCCGGCCCAGCCTGGCTCCAAGGTCCACCCCTGCCCCCGTTCCCTCATCCCTGCTGCTCTGAGCCAGACCTGGGCGAGCACTTGACACGCGGTTCCCTTCCGGGCACCCGGAAACATGTGAGGAGTGACTCAGAGGAGTGACGCGAGCGGCCAGCTCATCACTGGTGAGATGTGACGGCAGTTTCGTGTCCCACTCCTGGTCTGCGGGTCTCCCAGCTCAGCTGCAAGCCCCGGACGCTCACACCCGCCCCTCCCACCTCCCTGGGCAGCTGCTCCGCTGGACCACGGGTCTACCTCAGCCCCGGCCCCGCCTCCACCGCCCCAGCTACAGCCACGAGCCACCCTGGAACACTCCCCCTCGACCTCTAGGGTTTCCTCCTAGTCTGCTCCCTGGCCGCTCCTCCAGGCCTGCTCCAGCTCTGCCTTGGAGTTGGTCAAGCCAAATTCAAATGCTGGCCCTGCCACGACTCACCGGGAAAGTCACTGGACTTCTCTGAGTCTCTTTATTCACCCCTGGAAACAGAGATGATGCACCCCACGCTCCCCGGGGCTGCTGTGGTCGCATTAAGCGACCTGCCCTCAGGGGGCCTGACAGGTCTTGCACATTGTAAGCAGTTCATGAATGTGGCTTTCTCTTCCTTGTCTTCCCAAGGCTTCCCGGCCCCGCGGTCACAGGGGTGCTGCCTCCCGGGAGGTGCGGCCTGCCTCGGCCCTTTCCTTGTTCAGTGCCCTGGCCTGCTGACACCTGCCATCCACACTCAGAGACTGGCCAGCTTTAGGTAATCCAGTCTGGTTTCCTTCTGTGAGAGGCATGATGGCAGTGCTGGTGATACAAGTTCGCTAAGCTCCACCCCGCCAGCACACATATCAGAGCAGTGTCCCCTTCAAGCAGGAGGCCCGGCAGTGACTTTGATCCTGCTGGAAACAGTACCTGTGCTTGGGGACCACCATCCTGTTTTCTGACAAGGCAAGAGCTTATGGGTCACACGACGGGAGGGATTACTTGCCGAGGTATGGTGTCTCGGGTCCTGGACAGTGTGGCTGTACGGTGATGGGCTGCCTGCCTTCCTGGCCTGTGATTGCTCAGAAGCCCACCTCCCGGGGGGCACTGGGTGGGGTGCTAAGTCGGCAAGCCAAAGAAGAGATGCCAGATCTGCGCGACCCACCTGGGGCAGCTCACGGACGGCCCATCACAATACATGCCCCACACATAGCTGCGCCTCCTGGTGGGCAGTGAAGGGCATGGTGACCGTGTCACACTGATGGCCACCACTGCCCCAGGGCTGGTGCTGCAAGGCACTTCTGCTAGCTCCTAACCGGGCGACGACTTGCAAGACAAGTGGAGAGGTGTCTGAGAACACTCAAGCCAGCTTTCCAAGATGAGCCACCCGGCAGGTGGCAGAAAGCAGACTTGAGCCTGGCGAGTTCCGGCTCCAAAGCCTCTACCTTCACAAGCTGCCCGGTCGTGGGCCTCGCACTTCACCTGTCATGTGCTCGCTCCCCACACCGGGGGAGGGGGTGCCTCTCCTCTTTAAGCCGCCTAGGAGACGGAGACCCAGCCGCTCCCACCCTGGCCCCAGACTCCAATGCCTGAAACGTCCCCGGGGGTCGCTGGGGGCTGGGCCCACCATGGGAGCCTCACTCCCAGTCGCCTTTCCCTCTGCGGGGGCTCAGCAGCGTGCAGGAGCCGAGCTGGGTGGCCTTGCAGAGGAGTGGGGTCGGGACACCCGTGGGAGCCTGCGCGGGGCCTGTACACAGGCCAGGTCCTGGTTTCTGACCCTCAGTTCTCACCTTCGGGGGCCACCATAGGGATGCAAGGCTAACGAATGTGGAGTTTGCACCGTGTCTGGCATGGTGGTTGCTGGTTCGTGGTGTTTGAGTCTCAGAGACGTGAGGAACCTCGGCCAACCTGGGAAACCACCGTCTTAGCCTCCTCCAGCTTACGAGGTGCTGGCCGGGGTTGTGGATCCCACAGAGGGAGAAAGACTCGCTACTTAGTACCTGTCCCCACACCCAGACGGGAGCTCAGCAGAGACGGTCTGAGGTCAGGGCTGACAAGGTCAGTGAGGACGCCGAGGGCCCTTTCCGGGGCAGGCCTGCCCGCTAGAGACTGGGGCTTCTGCAGGGTGACATCCCCAGCACAGCCTGGGGCTGGAAGCCAGCATGCGGCCCCGGAGGCCCATCTAGGTGCTCAGGCCAGTGGGATTCTGGTGGTTTTCTCAGCCCCTCTCAGCCTGAGTCTCCTCGCCTCTGAGAAGGGACCCAGACAAGGTCATGCAGCTGAGAGCTGAGCTGTGGGGTTGGTAGTGTGCCCCATCCCGGGCCTGGGGTTTCCTTAGCAACAGGGTCAGTGTGGGTGTCCTCCTGTGCAGGGGCCGGCCTCCCATTTCACCAGTGAGTGACACGGCCGAGTGGAATCTGCCTCGCTGACTTGGAGAGAGGACACAGAAAGGACATCTCCTGGCCCTCCCGTGGCTTTGGCAGCCGGGCCCACCCCTCCCCTACCCCCAGCCCCTTCCCAACATGCGCATCATAGGGGACAGGACACTGGAGCTCAGTGTCCCCATCACCCGCACCTGTCCATCCCTGGGATCTGGGGTGAGCAAACCATCTGTACAGGGCATGCTCGGAAGGGCAGACCCAGGAAGAGGCCTGAGTGGGTGCTCAGCGTGGGCCCCAGGATGCAGGAATCCTGGGCTCCCAGTGTGGGAGTGTCGGCCTAGAGAGACCTGAGCTCTCAGAGGTGCATCCCCTTGGGCCACGCAGAGTCCGTACTCTGCGGGCAGGAGCCAGTTGGGGGAGGGCCCCTGATCCCCAGGGCCGGGCCCTCCTGTCTGCTCGGTACCTTTCAACTGCACAGGCAGTGGCCTCGTGGCTGATGGACGAAGAGTAGGTCTGCCACTCTCCCCTGGGCAGCTCCCGCACCTGCACGGTGAAGTACCGGATCGGGGAGGCCCCATCGCTGCCCGGGACCCACTGGAGCCGGAGGCCACGAGCGGTCACTTCTGCCTGGGGCACCAGGAGCTCTCTGGGGGGTGCCGGCCGCTCTGCAACCAAACGAAGACACATCGGGGGCCTGTGAGAAGCTGCTCTTCCAGGAATGGCTCCACGTGAGGACCACGTGGTGCCCTGGGCTGCCGCGATGCTAGGCTGTGTGGGTCAGACAGTCTGAAGGTGGTTTCCTGGGAAGTGAAGCTCTTACAGATGACTTGGGACAGGCCGCGGTTGGACCTGACTGAGACCCTAGCTTGTTCCTGGAACGCTCCGTGCTCAGAGCCAGTCAGCCGGCTGGAGACGGCCAAGCGGCCCAGGCCCCTCCGGCACTGCACTGACACAGGCCCTGTGAATGGCGCCTGGGCTCTCCCGAGTGCCTCGGGGCCCTCTGGGCGCTGTGATACCGGGGTGCACAGCGCGCATCCTTAACTGTGGCTTCCCTTCCCGGGACGTGAGCCTGAGGCACTGACGGCTTCTAGCTCAGCTCTCTCCCGGGCATGTGCGGGCGCCCCTGGTGCTCTGGGCCTGGTGTGCGTGGTGGGGCCAGGACGTGGCCTCTGAGCTGGACCGTTTGCCCACCGGCATGTCTTCTTGCCCGATCGATCTCCATGGAGAAACTCCACAGAGGGAGGAATAATTGTTTAATTGTTTATCATGAAGATTATTGATTCTGATTAAAATGCACGGCATGTAATACAGCAGCAATCGATGGCTGGCCCCGTGGGGTCGGGCTGTGAGGAGTGTGCCTCTAAACGAGCCAGCATGCCTTTCCCTAGGCATGCACTCTGGCCCACGTTCCCCTCCCCGGCGCCCCATGCCCTCGCCCAGACCTGGGGGTGACGGGGGGGAGCTCTCCTGGCCTCTCTCCCTGAGTCCCAGGGGTTGATGGTGTCTGGGCCCGGGCGAAAATCATAGTTCTAGGAGCCTAAGAGGCAGGCGGTGCTGTGGGCCAGGACCTCGGGGTGGGGCCCGGGCCGAGGGGTGGGAGTGGGGGTGGGAGGGGTGTGCTCCCTCCCTGTTAGCAGCCGCCCAGCTGTGGACCGGAGGGGCGTTTGTGTTAGTACATTCACTTGGATTTGATTGAAGTCATGCCAAAGCTTCAGCAAGCCTGTGTCCCTCCCCTCCGGCAGCTCCAGGCAGGGCAGCATCACTCAGTGCCTATGTCCTGCAGCCGCCCGCCGGCGGGACACACGGGCCTGATCTAGGGGGCCTCCTGCCGCCGAGTTCATGGCTCCCGCCGAGCCCGGCTCTCCCCCCTCCATCCCCTGTGGCGGTGGACTGGGCCTCGCGTCTCACCTCTCTTCTCAGTGGTGATGACGGTGGCCTCCAGAGGCTCGCCCCAGCCCTGCCTCGTCTTGGCGGACAACCTGAAGATATACGCCGACTCCGGGGCCAGCTCGGTGGCCGTGAACTGCCTCACGGTGGCGCCGACCTCCACCGTGGTGAAGGTGTTGGGGTGGCTGCCGGCCAGGTGGTAGGCGATCTGGTAACCTGCAGAGGGGCACAGACGGTGCGCCGCGAGTCATGCCTTGGCGCCCGGGGAGACCCTGCACCCTGCCACCCTGTGATCTTGTCTGCGTGGAAACCAGACCTTTGCTCTTCGCTGATTCCTTCTTCCTCAGTAGCCCAAGAGGATGTGTGAACAAACCCGTTCCTGCTGCACCGAGTTACTACCCCAGCCAAACCCCTCCTCGCCAGTCCTTCACAGATTTGTTGTTTCTTTGTCTAAAGGGAATAAAAGCTGCCTGCTTTGATCACCTCTTTGAGCCTCATATCCCTGGGGCTCCCATTTGCAAGAAATTAAATGTTTTTCTCTGTTAATCTGTCTAATGTCAACCTAATCATTAGGCCAGCCTAGAGCTTAGAAGGGCGGGAGGGAACCGTTTCCCTCCCCTCTGCCAGGACTGATGGAAACAGCTAATCCCGCTGACCGGGCCTCTGTATTTTCAGCTGTTAGACCTTTGGCCGCCCTCGGGCAGGTGTCAGCTCCCGTCTGGCTGGGGCCGGGGAGGGGACACAGTAAGCGACACAGCTGGGGGCCTTTGCCTTTGGAGCCCCCCTGCTGTTTTCTGTAGCTCCTTCTCTCTCTGAAATGATAGGCTTCTGATGACTTGAAGGAAAGGAGGCGCAAGAGAAAACAGTCTGCCCAAAAGGGTATTTTCCAGGTGACTGGGACAGAGCGGGGGAAGCCGCCACCTCTGGACTCAGAGGCCGCTCGGGGCTCCCACTCAAGCGAAGCCAAGCTCCGCGGGTGCTGGTCCCATCTGGAGAGAACAGACTGCCTGGGAAGCGGCCAGAGACACCAGGGCCTGGAAGAGCCCTGAGGCACCCGTGTCAGGAGGGACCGGGCGAGGGGGTCCGAGCTGCACAGCAGGGCCTGGAGCGAAGGGCGCTGACGGGGAGGGGAGGAGGCACAGTGCCACCGGGAGTGGCCGGCGGATCGCAGCCCAGCCAGCCATGGTGCCACCCCGAGGGCTGGGATGCTGCGGAAGGGGGTGCGCCAGGACAGCTGCGACATCATGAATGCCTTGCTCTGCAGACCCACCCTGGGTCCCCGTTGGCCGAGCTGGCCAGGAGATGAGCCCTGGGCCAGCTACTAGGGTGGCACGGGCCTGGGGGCCGCCCCGAGCTGCGTCCCGCAGGGGACTCCAGAGCCGGTGGAGGGGCTGCGACCTGTCCCCAGCTCCCCCATGCTGGCCCACTCACAGGGAGCCCTTGGGCCCAGGCCCAGGGGCTGGCCCCCTGGATGCTGTGGGACAGGCTGGGGTGCGGGCCAGGGTGTTTAGAGGAGACGTGGACACAGCCCCCACATGAAGTGGCCTCACCTTTCAGGCAGCCCTGTTACCACAGGGCCTTTTTTGGGTAACCATGTGTATGAATTTGAAACAAAACTGATTTTACTATAAATACAGGTTTTTCATTCTGCTCTCTTCTTACCATGTATCAAAAGCATTTTTTTCTCATTCAGAAACATGACTTTGAATGACCGTGTATCATTCCACTGCATGGACCTGCCACTTAAGGTGTGCCGGGGCTCTGCAAGAACAGGGGTGTTGGCAGCAGGGCCGGCAAGTCCGCTGCCCCTTGGCCTCTGCCCGGTCACGTGGGGATGACGCCCACCTCACACAGCCTTGGGATGACGGGTGGGTGACGAATGTCCTTCACAAAGCACAGTGCCATTGTTGTAGCTGCAGGAAATCTGGGTTATTATTTCCATGTCTGCTCCAGTTCCCACACTGAGCTACTGGGAGATAATTCCTCAGCCTGGTGGTTATATTTGTATCTTCCTACTATTTGCCCTAAAACAAGGGTAATATCTTCTAGTCCCTCTTCTGGGGTCTGCTGAACACAAAGATTAATACACAGCTTACCTGCATGTGTTTTTAAAATGCCCTGGGCTCAAAGAACAATAGAAGAGAGGCTTTTTGGGACAGAAATGGCAAAAAGCAACAGCTGAGTAGTACCTCTTGCATTTTTAGAGACAAATGACAGTGTTAAGAGATAAGAGCCTTTGAGGGAGAGGCTAGTCCTGTGGGTGTGGTCACGGCAGGATCAGAGACTACGGAGAGCTCTCAGCATGCAGGCCTTCCTTTGGGGGATGCCCCGGCCCGGCCGGCGGCACGGTTCCGGAGGGCTGTATACACACACTGTAGGTAGTCGCGAGCCTTTTATGGGCAAATGAATGGCGTGAGTCTGGGAGTCGCCTGTTCAGTGATACAGCTGCAGGGCCCTGGCGCTCAGGTTCCCGAAGCCAAGGTCACTCGCGAGGCATGTGCTGCTGACTGCGGGTGGTGAGCGCTGATGGACCCAACACCCAGGGCTCCGGCAGGGAACCCACAGCAGCTGAGCGACCCTGGGAGGCCCATGCCAGCCTAGCCCAGATGCTGTGTGGCTTGTGGGTTTTGTGGCTTAGCCATTTGAGGGCTGGGGACAGACAAATGCAGCAGTGGATCAAAACTATGCATTTGCAAACATGGATTCCATCCAGATGAGCCCCTAATTCTCAGCAGAGTCCTCACACACCCTTTTGTAATGAGCTAAAGGTAACTGTTAGGCCCTTGGTAGCAGGAAGACTTCTGACTCGGAGGGGTGGGGTAAGGTTCTGGCAGGTCTGGTGGGTCTGGTCAGGGAGGGCCCTTGGGTTTGAAGTGCACATGCCTCAGGTCGGCTTAATTTCACTGAAGGGAGCGTGGGGGATGTGGCCGGTGAGGAAGGGGTGGCTGCGCTCGGGGGGCTCGCACTGGAAGGCCTAAATGCTGAAAACTCTCCGTAGTAAAATATTTACAGAAATAAGCAAGTGTTTTTCCCCGTGGGTGCCTGCCAGTGTTTCCTGCTGCTAATCTTTTTTGGAAATGCAAGGACATGTTTTGACATAGATTACAGAAGCGTGAGCTGCAGCGGCGTTTACATACTCGGAAGGCTGTGCTGCGGGGGTGCGGACATCGATTCAAGTCTCTGGATGTAAAGTGAGGCTTGCAAAAAGATGTTTCCTTTTTCCTCCACGAACACCAGTCTGAATCTTCAGAACTTATTTTCCCATCTTTCCTACAGTATGGACAGTTTGGTGTGCAAGCTATAATAATATCCAGGTGACAGGTTACCCAGATGATATTTGTTACAGTTACAACGGAGGCCATTACAACAGAAGCGGCTCAAACGGGGCACTGTTTGCATTAAAGGCAGACATGGCCCTGTCCCGGCGTCTGTGTCGCCATGGTAGGAAGGCTCAAAGTAGTTAAATACTACCCTCTCCTTACCTGGGTTTTTGTGATTTTCAGTGACCCCCCAAGAGACTGCAGACCAAGCTCCAAACTTCTCAGCACACCTTAGGAGCTTCCTATAATGTAGCCACCGCTGCCTTTCTAGATTTTCCTCCCTGTCTGATGAGCATGAGCCCTTCATTCCGGCAACCAGGGTGGTGGAGAACAAATCGATGCCACGCGCCACTGGTGAATGCAAAGCTGAGTCCCGCAGGGGTACAGAGGGGATTTCTCTGGCCCAGGAGATATCATGGGCTGTTCAGTACCCAATATTCAGCCTAAGTCGGATCCTGGGGCGGGGGAAGCTGGGGTGGCTGCGGGGCCTTTTCTCTCTGCGTCTGCCTTACCCTCTCTGATGTGAATAGGCCGAACCTGGTGCAGCCCCTCCCCCGTGCCAGCATCATGCATGTGACACACAAGACGGCGCCCAGCGTGGACACGGTGTCCAGGGAGTACTTGATGTCTGGGTGGAAAGGGGAGTGAGGAGTGGAGGGGAGCAGGGCAGCCCTGTCAGGGAAGCTGGGTGCACTTTGCACCGCAGCCTAAGAAGGCCGGGCTGCATCTGAGACCAACCGTGTGACCCGAGAGGTGTCTGTGCCTGCTTCTTAGCTCATAGGGGCATCTTTAGCTGATTATTGTGATTTTAGGAGCAAGAACCTGCCGTCCCAAAGGTCACCTAATTCAGACACTGTATTCATAGCAAAATACTTCTATCTGGCAATTCCCGGAATCACATCAAGGCAAGTCACACGGACCAGGGCCACAGCCTTCCCCTGCGGGAGACTTAGAGAGCCCCCGGCCGCATCTCAGTAAAGCAGGAGCTCGGTGAACACCCGCCTGTCCTCGCACCCTTCCGTGGCTGCCACTTATTCCCTAAAAGACAAACGCCGTCATGGGGCTCTCTTGCTCAAAGTCCTGTGCGACTCGCTACAGACCTCAGCACAGGTTTTCAAACATTTTTTAAATGAAGCAAGTCCCTTTTTCAAAGCAAATCTTAGAGTCCCAATGTCACAAGCAGGTGTAAGTGGTGAATTTACTACTGCCCAGGTTGATAAACTTGCTGTAAACCTAGAACACAGCCTGTGTGTTGGGGGTCTGCTGTGGGCTAGAGGTAAGTAAAGGCTGCATCTGAGCGCCGAGCTGCATCTGGGGAACTTTTGCCTTTAAATGCCCAATTTATAAAGTCTGGGCCTCTGGGCCACTTCCTCCAGAGTGTGGCAGGGCATTCCCACGAGTCCACAGCCTGGCCTAGCCCACATCTCCAGCCTTGGAGATGTCTATGCTCCCACCAGCAGAAGGTACTCTGATCTGGATGAGTGGACGGCCCCCTTCCCTTCCCATGGCTGTGGAAGGCACTTATCCACAGGATCGAGCTCCAGAGAAGTTTGCCTTCCATCCCCCAGGACCCCGGCCTGGAAGGGGCTGCCTGCAGGGCATTGGGTAGGACCTCTCTCGCATCGCCCATCACACCATGTGGTTCCCTGGGTCTCTCCGACCCGGTGTGCGGGCCTCTCGCAGATGGGCCCCTCCTACTCCTTCCTGTGCCCATGACACCTGGCATGGTGAAAGGTTAAATAAATAAAGGAACTGATGATTTTTTAGATTTACTGCTTTTGGGGGAACTAGAAAAAATTAAGGTCTTTCATCAATGTTATCAGAATGAATGAAAAGTTAAAAGCAAACCATTTCCCTGGGACCTAAGGCTACAATTTGCCTTGAACTTAAAGATTAGGAGAGACCCTGCAGCAGGACAGAGATTCCTCTTCCAGGAACCTGGGAGCAAAGCCCAGGTTCTATCTTGTAGAAACACTAGCCTGTTGTTTTCCAGAGTCACATCAAAACAGCCTGGTTTGTCAGAGCTGAAGGGAGGGTCGATCACAGATGGTATCGCTGTGAACGGCTAACAAACGGAAGAAATTCTGTGATAACAAAATGCACATGTCTTGAAACCTTAGCACATGGTCCACAAACCAGTAGAGGGTCCACAGTCTCACAGCCCAGAAAGTTCCAGGCTGCTGTGCATAGAATTTTTTTTTTTTTAACCTCATAGACATGCAATAAACATAGGTGCAGTCAATCCCTTACCCAGGATAACGCCGTTGGGCTCCTCGGGCGGCTGCCATACGATCCTCACTGAGGTGAGTCTCACTTCTGGGAACACAAGCCTCACTGGCGGGCCTGGGGCTGAAAGGAAAGTAGAACCGTGAAGTAGGTACCGGTACATGCCGTCTGGGTCCCTGGCAAGGTTACATGGCATTCCGTGGGCTAGCTGGGCAGTTACCCCCGTGGCAGACACTCTTCATGGGCAAAGCGCTCTAGGTTCTGGGCGATGTTTTTGAGAGCTAACTGGCTCTGTGTGGTTCCCAAATGATTCTGAGAAAACACCTCATTCTGAATTCAGCTCATCTGCTTTCTAGGTTTTGAGAACAGCGCTCATGAGCTTCCTGGGAGTCCTGGGGTGTCAGCTGCCTGAGGCTGGGAGACCAGTGGCTCTGTGGCCTCACTGAATGTGTGTCAAGTTGAAAGGGAAGATTTCACTGATCTGGGCTGACGTCTTCCCTGGGCTTCACATCTGTAAAGCAGGTGTTAGATAATAAAATGGCTCAGTGTCCCTCCCAACTCTGAAAGGAGCTGGTAAAACAACATGCTTATAACCAGTGAGTATTCTGTTTTGAACACTACCCCTTGCCTGCACTGTCCTAGAAAATTAAGAGTTGATGTGCGCAGATCCATATAGTGATTCTTATTATGATGCACTGATCATTAAAAAAGCACATATTATGATACCATTGGATAAAAAGTCACAGCCTCGTGAAGAATGTTTACTCACACGGATTGGCGCGTGTGTGGCCAACATCAGAACTTCTTACTGGAACTTAGTAACTGATTGGTTCCCAGGCAAGAGGCGGCAGGCAAGGAGTATTCAATACGCAGGAAGGATGGTGTGTGTTACAGCCAACCCAGGGCCGTTGAATTCTGCCTCTTTATTAAGCTGAGAACAGTATTTTACATTTTAAATATGTATTTGACCCTGGGTTTGGGTAATATAAATTCAAGAAGGAGGCCACCGGCTCACATGCCAGGAGCAGCTCACACACGTGCGGACTCAGTTTTACGTGGTGGCGTCCCCGTGGCGGGCGGTTTGGGAAAATCATGTTTATATTTGGACTCTGAGGGATGAAGAAAGCTCACTGCCAGCCTCCACTGCAGGAGGAAACAATCATAATTGCCTGAGGTCGGAGGAGCAGTTTCTAAAATGCCTCTTTTACTTTTCATTCCTGGAGCCAGGACACCCTAGAGCTTCATGCTGTTTTGCGAGGTGAGGACCTTCGATCATATGTCCCCTCTCAGGTCCCCAGTAACCCTGAGCCTGCATGCAGGTGAGGGCCACAGAACAGCTGTGGGCCTCCAGGTGAGCCCTGCCTGGCGCTGCCTCCGAGCGAACCAGAGAACAGCTCAACTGAGCGGTGAACGTGAGTGTGGGTATGGCGCTCATTTAACTACCTCAGTCAGAGGCTTAGGGGAACCTACAGGCGTGCGCTTCTGCCAGACACCTCGACCCCTGAGGGGGCTTTTTGCAGAGGAGATCACTGTTTCCTACTTGAATATTTCTCTCTGAATATACGTTACAGTCTGTTTGATAATGAAAATGTAAAGGAGCTAACCTTTAAGTGTCTGACACCTGCCAAGTGGTAAAACACACTTGCTGATGATTTAGACTTGTGTGAAAACAAAGCTGTCAAGACGCACTTGTTATCTGGGCCTGGAAACACGGGGCTGGGTGCCCTGGGAGCCTGTCAAAGACCCCCGGGCTACCTGGAACTTCTCACTATCTCTTACTGAGGAAACGGTGGGGCAGCCAGAGGGCCCAGGCACATGGGGCAGGAGCGGGGTTTCTGGCTGGACGTGTGCAGACGCCACGGAGACACGGCCCCACGTGCTGTGGCCCCGGCCCACCCAGCCTTTATGGCACTGCCCGTTGCAGGGTTATGATTTAAACGCTGTGTAAGTTCATAATTAGGCTGTAAAAATTCACTCCAGGCTGAGACTGGCCATATAAACAGGGACAGGAAAACAACTCTGTTTTGTGTTCCTCAGCTGAAGAAAGAAAACAAAAAGTAGTTTGAAAATTGTTACACGTGACAACCATCGAAATTGTTCGGATTGTTAAAGGAAACCTGGGAGAGCAGCCAAGGTGCCTGCCACGCACGTACCGTCATCTTTGGTCCTCTCGAGGACGAGGGGCGCGCTGGGGACCCCGTTCCCGATGCGGGTGAACGCCAGCACCTGCAGCTCGTACACCACGTACTTCCGGAGGCCCGCCAGGAGCGCCGACTGCGTGTGGTTCCCTCGCACCACGTGGCTTCTGGGCTCGGGGTCCAGATCTTTGGCCCGGAACAGAATCTGAAGCATCAAGCCCCCAGCGTGGTGGTCATGAGGATGCAGTGTGCTGGGAAGGGGCCCTGGGGCACAGGCGGGCTCACGCCCATAAGGCAGGGACCAGCGGCCTGGGGTCCTTCCCCCTGCACAGCTGTGAAAGCTGGTGGACCTGATTTCTATGCTGGCATTTGTGGGAAAGATGGCCACACATTTGTGCTCCCGACCAGAAGGTTAGCTGCCATATGACCCAGCCCACGGCTGTGCAAGCCGGCGGCCCAGCCATAATTTGCAAGATATGGGGCACCCAACGGCAGCCCAGCCCGCCGTGCCAGCCACAGCCTCGGAAATGAGGGTGCGGTTAGGAACACAGAGGCGTCCTGTTTTCTAAAGAAGCAGCAGCCGCTTGGGTTCCCAGCTTTCTGGGAAGTCGGGTCCTGCCTCAGCAGAGCCGCTGCCCTCCCCGAGCCCAGGCCCCAGGCCCCGCGAGGTATTGCTGCCCCTGCAGACACGGCCCTGCTGCGGTGCCGTACCCCTAGGTCCTCACTTGACGCTCACCCTCTCCGACCTGGTCCCTGAGATCAGAGACTCAGAGGCCGTAAAAGACGGGTATCTTCAGGGGGATTTTGAAAATAGCACAGCAAGCTTTTTTCTCCAGAACCCAGTTATGTTGTGTGGCGTTTGGGTCACTGGACCCACTCACTGGGGTCGCCATGTCTAATGGGGCCAGAAGGGAGAGGTCAGAATGCCCCAGGAGGGGGATGTGAGGACAGGTGGAGAACACGGACTCTGGAGCCACGCCACGGAAGACGCTGTGGAGGGAGCTCAAGGTCCGTGCAGCTGCCCCGACAAGCATGGCCGAGCCGGCCTGAGCCGGGGCTCCGCTCTGCTGCTGGGTTGGGGGGTATGCTGAACACATTCGGGAAATCCGCTCCGAACAAAACCAGAAGGAGCTTTTAGGGGTCTGGGTAAGGGCACTGAGACTAGCCCAGAAACAGCTCCCAGAGGAGCCGGAAGGTGTCTCCTCACCGTTGACGCCACTCCAAGGGCCGGCCGGTCGGTGACGAAGCACGTGTGGACGCTCACACGTGCGCAACGCTTACTTGGCACTTTATAAAATACCCTATTTAATTCTCGTGCCAACCCCGCGAAGGAGCTTCCGTTTTACAAGTGAGGACCCGGAGGCTTGCTGTTGAGGTGGTCAGGGGCTATGTGTGTCTGTTTTGGCCTGTGGTTATGCCAGGGCCTCGTGCCCAGGCTGAAAGAGAGCTTAGCTGGGACAGCTGATGTGGAAATCATGGAACGGATGGGTGTTGTGGATCTGTACGGAAATGGGAGCCCCTCGGTTTGGGGGATGACCTGTGGTGGCCCCTTCACAGCATAAGAAAAAGAAGGTCACCTTGATACATACCTTGTAGCCCAGTATGAGCCCATTCTGGTCCTGTTTGGGTACCGAAGCCCATGTCAGTAAGATCTGCGTGGAGCTGACGGCCTCAGCTGACACATTTTCAGGGGCGGCAGAAGGAACTGCAAAGAATGAGTTAAATAGATTGGCAGCAAAAGTCAAAAGGCTTCTACGAATAAAGGTCCAATTTTTACCCAAATAATCAAGTTGTCCTTGAAACAGCACTGTATTCTGAGCATTTGGTAGTGATCAGATTAAACCTGCAGGGTTGTAACAGAAATGTAAATCTCCTTAATATTGGCAACAAAGTCCATAAATCCTGGGTATTTAGGAGCTCAATTTTACCTGAGTCCGCCCAGCAAGAAAATATACTAGGCTGTTTTTATATTAACTTGTGGGAACTACAGACTTCTGTCTCAGGTGGGAAATGCTCACTTTCAGACAGCAGCTCACTGACATCTGTAGCGTGGTGTTTGGTGAGGGGGCAGGTGGGGCTGGAGAGAGGAGGCGGTTTTATGAGCTACTTGGAGCGGGGAGGGAAGAGTTACTAAGTGCTAAGCGCACACCCATGTGCTAGGGACTCAGATGCAGAATGGTACTTAATGCCCCCAATAACCCGGCGAGGTAGGTCACCCATGGGGGGCTTCTCCACCTCTCCACACAGACCCACTCGATCACCCACCCACCAATCCATCCATCCACCCACCCACGGACAAGTGCCTCCTCCTCGCAGGGAAGCAATGGTGCAAGTCGCTGTTAGTCTGCTATAGAAGGTAACCTGGGTTTGCACAATGACGCTGTCTCCAACATCTGATTCCTAGATTTTCTATACCAAGTGACTTGGTCTTTCATATGGGTTGAACTGTGTGGCCCCCAAATTCGTATGTTGGAGTCTGACCCCCAGAACCTCAGGACATGGCCTCACTTGGAGCCGGGGCGCTGCCGATGGAGCTCGCTCAGATGAGGTCACCCTGGGGCAGGCGGCCCCAATCCCATAGGACTGAGTGCTTCTAGGATGAAGGCCCCCGCAGGAGACACGCACCCAGGGCTAGTGCCACAGGAGGGTTGTTCCGTGCCAAGAGCCACGGGGAGCTGGGAGAGAGGCCGGAACAGACCCCTGGTGCCTTCAGCAGGAGCGCAGCCCTGCCGACGCCTCGGTCGCGGACGTCTGGCCTCCAGACTGTGAGACAATCGCATCCTGTCGTTGGTCATAAGTTACCCAGTTTGGGGTACCTGGTTATGGCGGCCACAGGAAACAACACAGCCTTTGAGAAACAACACCAGGATTCACCAAGACCCGGGAAGAAGTGCTGGTGTGTCATTTGGCAAGTGTGGCCAGGTCACTGCCACAGGCCGTGGTTTCTGGGGACAGAGGCCAAGGCAGAGGACAAAGGCAGGCCCAGCAGCAAGTCCAGCCTGACAGGACAAGCTGCTGGGGACGCAGAGCCTGAGTGGGCCACCCACACCTGACCCCTGCTATCCCCAGAGAGGGAGTCACGGAGGCCAAAGACCTCGGCTGCCAGCCCAGGAAGGGCGGCTTCTGGCTTCGCTCCCTCACCACCGAGGGCGGGACCATCTTGAGAACACACTAGCCTGGCTGCCACCACAGGTCAGCCAATGTGCCCAAAGGCAGAAGAGTCAACTGGTTTGTGCCTGTAGAATAAAAGCACACAGAGCCTCCTTATATTTTTGGAGAGAGGTAATACCATCAGCCCACACCTGCAGATATGCTTTCTTCCCAAATGCATCCACTGAGAGCTTTCACTGGGTCACTCAGTCATTCAACAAAATAACACCGATTCATTGGAGCAGGTAAGTGTCACAGGGAGGGATGGTTATAATTCCAAGTCTGCTCAGCTCTCTGAAGGGAAGCACGCTTGCCAACCATGCACCCTGTGTCCCCATGGCTTCCCGGGTGGCCCCCATGCATGTTCTCTGTGCATCTTACATCCCCCCATGGCAGTGACCAGGAATTGCTTACTCATAGGCTTATGCTATTAAAAAAGTGAATAAACTGCTACCTTGAATGAACTGTGAATTAAATGAATCACTATCATTCAAAGAAAAGGTAAACCCGCAATTTATCTGACTTTATTTACCAACCTTGTGCAGGATAAGATAACACCACATACACTGTAGGCTCAAGATATTAGTGCCATGTTCTAAAAATGGTCCCTGTCTGTAAAAAGTGGGCCATTGTCATGGTAACACAACTGGTCCCCTGTCAAATCCTTAACTGTTTCTGATGGGTCAGTCTTTGAAACTCTAAGGGCCCAGTTCTCACTACGGATCTACAGATAATAGCTGATTTTGCAGACGTGGTAACACGTGCATTCATCTACCCGCAGGCCGTCCGCGTCCCAGAGAGTGAGGGCGGCCTGGCGATCGGGCACCACAGACCCGGCACCCAGGACGCGGCTGGGCCCCTAACAGAGAGGCACGCGGTGCTCAGGGGCCGCGACCAGGATTAAAACTTCAGGTGATTCAAATCCTATCAGGACAAAGTCTGCCATTTAGTTACAAAGTATTTCTGTTTTTAAGATCTGAGAAGAAGAAATTTCAGGCATTATCTGTTTGAAGGCAGATTCAACTCCTTTCCCAGCCTGACCTCTTGCGTCT
This sequence comes from Phataginus tricuspis, assembly GCA_029783875.1. NCBI lineage: Eukaryota > Metazoa > Chordata > Mammalia > Pholidota > Manidae > Phataginus > Phataginus tricuspis. Next base: position 1,603,488 of record JAQQAC010015366.1, read on the forward strand.
GGAGCTGTCCTGGAAACCCCCCTTTTGGCACAGACGACGCCACTGCAAACTCTTCGCTCGCCCCTCTGTGTGTGTTCTCTCCCCTCTGTGGGATCTCTCACTGTTCAGCCCACCGCTAGGCCTCTCGTGGTCTCTCGATTTTTAATTCCTCATTTATCCTTATATCATAACATACCACCAGATGTCATGAAACCAGTTAGATTGCATTTCAAACTTGGAAATTTCATTTAAATGTGGTTCAAAATGTCAAGGTCCACACGTCCAGCAATGGCTCTCAGGAGGCTTGCTGGCAGCCTCCGTCTCAGCGCCCATAACCCCCTGGGGCGGGTGCGAGGCCAGCTTCCGTAGGAACAGGGGGGCTGGGCGGCGACACTGCTGCACCTGGGAGGGGATTGCTGGTCAGAGGCTAGGGGCTTCCTGCAGCAGGAGGTCCTGGAAGTGCAGCCAGAGGCGGAGGGCCTGAAGCCCTGCAGGGCCAGCGATGCTGCACGGGTGCCCAGGAGTGCCCTGGTTGCAGAACCCAAGGCCGGGTCAGCCCACAACAGGTCCTCAGGAACCAGTCTTGGCATTAAAAATGTCTGAAGTCAGAACCCCCACATTTGGAAATGAAGACCAACAGCCTGGTTATTCAGTTTGCGATCGGCCAGATGTGCCTGCATGGGGCACCTTCCCTGGGTGGCCACAGTGGTCTGTGTTCGCCGGCCACGACTGAGGGCTCCCATTTCTCTATGTCCTTGCCAATGCTTGATGCTGTCCATCTTTTTAAACGTTTTTATCTTAGCCATCTTAGGGGCGTGAGGGGGCATCCCAGTGTGGTTGGACTTTCCTTTCCCTGACCAGTGATGGGAGAGTCCTTGGACACGCCTATCTGGCCGATGGCCTGTCTCCTTTGGACAAATGTCTGTTCAGGTGCTTCGTCCGTGGCTTACCTGGGCCTCCTGGTATTGTGGACTTGGAGGAGTTTCTCCACATGTATTATGTATGCCAGTTCTTTATCAGACATGTGATTTGCAAGTATTTTCTACCATTCAGGGGATTTTCTGTTTTACTTTATGGTATTTGAAGCACAGAACTTTCCATTTTGATGAAGTTCAGTTTGTCTACTTTTTCTTTTGTTGTTTGTGCTCAAGGTGTCAGGAACCAAGAGCTACGTCACTTTCTCCTCTTGGAGTTTCCGGACCATTCACACGGTCTAACTGCAGACCCCAAATCTTAGCGAGGCACCGACAGGACACACAGTCACTGTTTATGTCCCCATCCAGAGCCCAGGTGGACAGGTAGATACAGACACACTTCCCGGGCAGAGAGTTTTAATCTCCCCTTTCAAAGAGGGTCCACCCTCCAAGGGCCCTGTCTTTGGGCAGCGTTTTCCATTCTAACTCCCAACAACAGACTCAAGACAGAATCTCCTGATCCTGAATGGGCATCAAATCCCAAGGCCTAAAACTACCAGGAGGGATCCGGCCTCCCCCACCCTCGGCCCCGCCGCCCCCGCCCCCCACCTGCCCTGTCCTCCCCCACCAGGAGGCCTCAGCGCCAGTTCAGCACCCCGCTGCTCCAGGCCTCCACCTCTGGGGATTTCCCTGTTTTCCTTGGGAGAACAGCAATAACTTTTACAGTTCAAAAAAGTATAGTTGATCATTTTTCTAGTTACAACAGAAGTTTTCTGTTTTTGTCTGCCTATTACTGAAGCGAGAACGGTCCCTTAGAATTTTTCAAGTGCCCTTTGTCATAGAGATTCAGATACTGAAGATAACAGAGCTTTTTAAAAATTCACGTGCTCACACAGCCCCAAGCTGGGCATCGCGTGTCTGCATCTTTCATTTCCAACAGAATAAAATCACCAGCCCGAAGGCAGGGGAACTTTCTGACGCAGCCCTGGCTGCGGTGGCAAAGCCCTCTTCACACCCAGGTGCTGCCCAGCGCTGGTGCTGCCCCAGGGCGCTCCTCCTCCTCCTCTGGCTCCTCCTCCTCCTCTGGCTCCTCCTCCTCCTGCTCCTCCTCCTCCTGCTCCTGCTCCTCCTCCTCCTCCTGCTCCTCCTCCTCCTCTTCCTCCTGCTCCTCCTCCTCCTCCT
>JAQQAC010015366.1:1605572-1618316 GCA_029783875.1 Phataginus tricuspis
CTCCTGCTCCTCCTCCTCCTCTTCCTCCTGCTCCTCCTCCTCCTCCTGCTCCTCCTCCTCCTGCTCCTCCTCCTCCTCTGGCTCCTCCTCCTCCTCTTTCTCCTCCTCCTCCTCCTCCTCTTTCTCCTCCTCCTCATCTTCCTCCTCCTCCTCCTCCTCCTCCTCCTCCTCCCCTCCTCTGACAGTAGCTTCACTTCACTGTGCTGCTCTGAGTTCATCCCTCTGCTGTCCTGCACCCACCCCAGAAAAGGGACACACAGAATGACATAGAGCGGCAGTGCATGACATGCTGGGATGCCCTGGGCATCCACGCCTGCCCCTCCCTGCCGGCTGGCCCGCCCAGTGCTGAGGGCCCCGCAGCAGCTCTGTGCGCCTGTAGCCCATCACACACAGCAGCGTCCTGGTGGCACCGGATCAGAGAGAAGTAGGACGGGAAGCAGGGGGCCAGTGCAGCCCGCCCAGGGCTCCTGGCCCCTCCTTCCTTCCCACAGCGGACCCGCCTCCTCATTCCTGCCTCCTCGCAGCCTCACTGCCCACCTTCCCTGGGCTCTTCACGTCCCCCTTGGCACCGCCTGTAAGTTTCTCATGTCACATCACTCTTTAGATCTCCTAAGAGGGCGTGGGTAGCAAGCAGCAGGCCATGCGGGGAGCGGGGGGGATGGCCAGGCAACCGCCGTCGCTCTGCAGCACTGTCGTCTTGGTGGGGCTGTCCCCAAAGCCACCTCCCGGGGCAGCAGGCCCTGTGCCAGCCCCATCCTCCACCCTGGCTCTGCTCCCGGGATGTTGCCTCTGATAGTCTACCGTGCTCTTTGCCTTCCAGGCATCCTGCAGACGTTTCCTGTCAGGCCACTCAGAACACCAGCTTGCCATGTTTAAAAAATTAATTAGCTTTGCTTTTTAAATAATTCAAGCAACAGGGTGACTGTTTCTTCACACACTGTCTTCCCACAGGGATGAAGTTGGGGAGCAGGAGAGGCCTGCAGCATTTTTGAGGACTTGCTGGGGGGCGCTGGCCACCTCCTGACTCCCTCCTGCCCCACATGGGCTTTCAGGGCCACCTCTCTGATTCTGTCCCCATAGAGCCCTGAGGAAACGAGGGCAGCCTTGGGCTCGGGAGGCAGCCCAGGAAACGGCCATGTCCTGGTGGCACCGAGACAGCTGAGCTGCAGGGTCCTCGCTGCATGGAGATGCTAGCGGAGCAGAGTGGGGCCAGCCTCCCTGGGGCGCTCGCTCTTCTCTGACCAATGGCCCTGTCCACTGTTGCCAGCTTTCGGTCTTCTCACCCCCCAGCTGGGCAGGTCAGGGATGCCTCCGAGCGGCCTTTCTCGCCCCTCTGTGCGTACTGCATGGAGCCGGGAGGCTTGGCAGGGAAGAGTCCTTCTCTGGAGCAAACTCACTATTTCAGACTAGACAGAAAGGATGGCTCTGTGCCACAGCAAGTCTTCAGAGAAGTCTGCACCCTCTCCTTTTTGTGGTTCGGCAAACGCAAACCAGGCTAGCAAGAGTTCTCCAAACCACTGTTGACGGGTCACCCCACAAAGCCTAGATTTGGGGGAGACTCATTTTTCTTTGCACTTGCAGCAGAGACAACTGGGTGTCGACCTTTCCTTTCCTTGCTGGCAACTGGCAGTGGCCTCTGAGCCCCAGGGATATGAGTGGAGGCTGCAGGCTGCTTCTGGACACGTGTGAGTGGTAGGCATGCCCGCTCTGCTTTCATTTCCTTCTGGTAGCTGGAGGCAGACGGTGCAGTGCTATTAGGCAGCAGAGCCCAGGCCCATGAGTTACCTCCTGGAAGAGAGCCACCCCTTGAACAGGGACCCTCGTCTTAGTCTGTAGAGAGTGGGAAATGACCTTCTATTGTGTCAAGGCAGTTGAACCGCTGAGGGGCTATTTGTTAGTACAGGCGAGACTATCTTAACACACTCCCTTGTAGAGAGATGGTCCTGAGTCTCTGTATTATAAAGTTCTTACAATCTATGCATTCTTGCTTTTCATCATTGGTGGTGAAAATTATCCCTAGTTTAAAAAATAATAATGAGAGTCCAGCTCCTGGTAGACTTCATCATCAATTTCAAATTAATGGCAAGGGGTTTCAGTGAGATTTATTAAAATACCATCGAGGATGGTCTAATTACTGGGTCAGAAGAGTGTCCACATAGACACTGATGGGACAGGCCGGGGAGAGGCTGCTGCCTTGGGGCTGGAGATTCAGGAAATCCAGGCTCCGCGCAGGGAGACCCGGGGAGGGGCCAAGTCTGTGGGCCGGAGGGGCCCGCCTCTTACCTGACTCCCGCGTCCGGCCCCGCACCACCTCGCTCCAGGGCCCAGCCCCAATGGCGTTGAAGGCCTGCATCTGTAGCTCATATTCCGTCCACTCCTCCAGCTCCTCAATGGTGAATTCCCTCTCTAGCCGGTCGTTGATGACTTGGGCCAGTGCCGGAGACTGGAGCTCAGGACGCCAGTACTTGATCCTGTAGCCCACCGACTCGGGGTTCCCATTGTACTGGGAATCGGGCAGGGGCTGGAAGTGAACATCTGTGGTGAGCTGCCTTCTCAGAACTGTCACCTGTGGTCCCCAAGCATGGGCCTGTCTTATGGGGCCAATTCCATCGAAAATATTTTCGGGGGGGGCATATTCTTAGAACCTCTATTTTTCCTTGGAACTTTCCGTCTGTTAATTAGATGAAATCCCTTCAGGAACTTTGTGGGGACATAACTTCATTTTGGCTTAATTTTGTGGGGAAATGTTCTGATTAAATATCAAGCTGGCTCTTGTACCAACATTGGGTACTGGTTCTGTTAGGCAGAAAAATAGACATGAGTAGGGTGCAGAGAGAATAAAGCCAGTCAAGCCCACAACCAGATATAACCAGAGAGCCAGAAAGGACTCACAGAGTTAGTGAGTTAGTCGGTGGAAGTTCCAAAGGCCAGGAGCACCTCGGAATGTCTGGGGAGTCCCCAGATTAGGAAAAGTATCTGAGCCCAGCCTATGTCTTCATTGCATCAATTAGATCATGCCATTGTAAAGTCCACTTAGCCTGCTGAAAGGCCCAGCTTATTCTTTAATTTAACGTACATGCTGTTTTTCCTCTTCCTCCAGCCCCTAATCAAGTAACTTTGTAACCAGGGCAGGAGACAAACCTAGGAAGTGTAAATAAACCTACGTAGGCAAAGAATGCTGAGATCCCAACCGACAGTCCCCTAAATAACCCTATTCTTAAGACAAAACTTCAAAGGAATTATGAATCGCCTGTATACATCATGCCTTATGCTAACTTCTAACCCCAAAAGGCCCTATAAAACCCCAGGCCTTAAATTCTTAAGTGTGCCTCCTCTCTGAGGTCGCGCGCACTTGCCTTTCTTCAAGTGCGTCCCTCTCTCCGTCCTACTTCAGATAAGCAGGGAGGGGCTGCGGAGAGCTCTGATGTGGGCTTGCAAGTCCCCGTCGCCTGGGTGACCCGGACAGAACCGCAGCTGTGCTATCATGCTCTTTAGCAGCGTGCCTGAAAATCTCCTTTCTTTGCCTTTGGGCACTTCTCAGAACATAATCTCGTGCCATCCAGTGCTCTGCGGCTCTGTGGGGTGGGAGAGACTCAGCCCCCACGCTGTGCCGATCCAAGCAGACACCGGACACCAGGTGACCCTGGCTTCGGGAGTTGGCGGGAGGTATGCCCCATGCCGAGCGGGAGGTCAATAAAGTCCTCTTTCCTGCCTCTGTCGGTCTTGACTCTGGCCCGCTCCTCCCTAGGAGTGTCTTCAAATAAAACTTTCATTCTACTTTGCTACCGTGTCTCTGCCTTTCAGTTCTTTGTGGTGGCAGGGACAAGAACAGAGGAGAATAAACTCAACACCTAACAGTTCCACGCTGTCCTGGCTTAAGGACTGACAGGTCCAGCCTGTATCCCTGCTGGCTTTCTTCCCCCAAAGGATATTCCTCGGTTCCAGGAGGACAGCAAGTAAACTACTAATTAATAAGGTAGCCTTGGCTGATCTTAGGCCCCACACCAATCGTAAAATGCAATACTTTTTGGTTTAATGACAAGATTAGCCTTGAGCAGGACAAAGGCTCGACTAAGAACTTACTGAACTCTGGGTTCACGTGTGAGCCCTGGGTACTCAAGACTCCTGTCCCCGTGGCCGCCTTCCCATGAACTCACCACCCAGCGGAGTCGCAGGCTGGTCTCACTAGCAGTTCGGACGGTGATGCTGGTTGGAGCCTCATCAGGGGGGGCCTGCAGCGTCTGGATGACGCGGGAGGCCTGGCTGAAAGGACTGGCCCCCACAACGTTCACCTGCCTCATGCGAAATCTACGGGCAGAACCATCGGCAAGAGTTACTCTGCAGCAAGGGTAACTGGAACAGTGGAGGAGGCAAGAAAAACCCAGGACTGTTCCTCAGAGGGGCTCAGATAAGTGTCTATCTGTGTAACAAAGGCTGTCAGCCAAGGGCACCCTCTTTCCTGCTGGTTCCATTAAAAGTGCAAGTTACATGTAGGGCCCCTTTCCCTAAAAGCCCCCAGAGAAGGGTACATTCATTGCAACCCAGCGATTTTCAATTTCCAACGGCAGCATCATTGGATGGGTTACTTGGCCAGAAATGTGGTCAGTTGCCATTGGCTGATTCAGGTTTAGGGTCATAACAGGGGATTAGAGTTCAAGTGGATTTTTAACAGACTTGGAGTGTTAGAATGTTGCCGCCATAAAATAGCTTTGAAAGTCCAGTGTTCTCTGTTGGTTCAGAAGAGGAGCGACGGCCCCGCCGTCCACACTCTGGGGCTCCAAACCCACGGACCTGAGACCTTCTGCAAGTCACACCTGGCTCCGTGCCCTGGTCTATAAAATGAGGGAGGAGCTGGATGTTCTTTAAAGTCTCTGTTAATGTTTTCATCCTCTCTCTCCTTTATTTATATGTGCAATTATTTGAATTGAACTTATATACAAGAAAAATATCCTAAGCAAATGTGCATATTAAACAGGCTTTCTAACTTTACATGAATTTAAGACAGGGACGCTGGTGCCTAACCCCAGTTTCTGATCTGTGAAATAACTATGTAGCTCATGCCAATTTCATGTGGTAGGTCTTGAATCCCAACGGCTCATTTTGTGTTAAATGTTTTTCTCTGTAAATGAGTGCGTGATACCTTGGTTTGTCTGCGCTGATCTTAGGAAGGATATTAAAATGAACAGAAGCTAAATAGCATCTCCCATTAGCTGTTTTTAAGAACTGAACCTTTTGTGTTGTACTGAAAAAAATGTTCTTCACAAAGGTGTAATTTCACCTTTTACTCCCTGAATTAGTCATTCTCAGTCTTTTACTCACTGATCTTATGAAATGTATCCGTCCTGGCAGAACAATGACATTATCCAACTCAACATCTGGTGATAACTGGAAATTTCATCTCCTTCAACGATTTACGGGAAGTTATAGCACCTGGGACCGCTCGTGGTCCCTGTAGCCTCTGTTAAGGCCAAGGATTTACTGCCTGAATACGTTTCAGGATCAGGAACCAAAGGCCAAATGGCATGTTAAGTGCTTCCTTAGTGAGACCAGCCCCTCCCGGACCCCGGGAGGGGACTCCCACAATGCTCTGTGTCCACACAGCATGTTAATAGTCCCAAGAGGGCCCAGAGCCCTGCCTGCTGCTCTCAGTTATATCCTAATATAATAATGAGCCATTTCTGTCCAGTGTCTTGCCAGCTCCTGATGGGAGGACCATGGTCCGCTAATCTAGGATGGGGGATACCATCTCCCATGTGTCTTGCCCTAAGGCTCCGTGCATCTTTATCACCATTTGGAAACATCTCACTTACACGAATACACCTGGGCTGGGCAATTGCAGGCTGAGGCCGCCTGCTGGGGATGCCAGACTTCCTTCTGTGCAGTCTGCCACCTGCTGCTCTCACCTGTAGTGAGTGTAGGGCGTGAGGTTTGGGATCTGCAGAGTCTGGGCGTCAGGTTCATTGTCCTCCTCGTAGAGGCTGACCCACTCTTCCCCATCGCCGATGGCTCCAACCTGTGGGAGGAAGATCCTAGGATGGGAAGAACGGGCCACGGGGCAGAGGCTGCCATACACGGTACGTGCAACTGCCCGGTGCGTGGCAGGCTGGCCGAGCTGCCCAGCAGCCCCTGCATGTGGAGATAAGCTGTCTTGTACACACATCCTTGGAGACATGGGGTCCTGCTATTCCCACCATGCTCAGGCCGTAGGCCCCCAGAGGGTGGGGACCTGAGTGTGAAGCCCTTGAGAACAAACTTCCAAGGGCCAGTGGACCATGGGGGCAGGAGGGGACCTCATGTGCCACCCTGTCCTTCCTCTCGGTTGACAGGTGAGGACTCACAGAGGCCCAGAGAGAGAAGACATGGCCAGGATCCCATGTCACTGGCTGTCCATGGTTAGGGTCCACAGCCTTTTCCACTACATGCTGACCAGGGGGCCCAGTCTCTCCCCATGCTCACCGTGCCCCTTTCTGCCCCAAACACACACTAAAGACACATTGCTGGCCTTGACGTAAGGAGGTCCTCACCAGAGGAGGGCTTTGCCGGCCTGGGGGCTGGATGGCAGGCCAGCCCCTATCAGATGTGGAAGAATAGCCTCAGGGAAGAGCTGATTCCTTCCGATGGAGACTTGCCCTTTCCAAGTTATCAGCAAACCCCTGGGTACCCTGAAAGCTCTTCTGCTTCCCCCTCACCTGAGTCTCTGGTCCTGCCCAGTGAGCTATCTCTTGCTGATTTGGTTCCCTCTCCGTGAACTCCCTACCCAGCCGGCCGGCTTCGGTGATGTTTCCACATGGCTCTGACCCGCCTATGGTCACCCTCACTAGCCAGAGCCATTTCTCACTTGCGCTGGAGCCTGGGGGCCAGGTCCCAGCAGGAGAGCAGCCAGAGGAGACACTGGAGACTCACGCCAGCTGAGAAAGCCCCACAAGTTCTGCCGGGCAGGTTTCTGCTCCCCTATCCTGGGCCCACTCTGGGCCTGTGCAGGCTGTGTGACTCTGGGGGGCCCAGGGGACCCATGCAGATAGAGGGCTGCAAACACAGAGTGTCAGGCCAAACAAGGCGTTGGAGGTGGGTCAGCCCAGGACCCTGCACGTGTGACCCTTCAAGAATGACTTCAGTGGCAGTACCCACTCAAGCCTGTTAACTTTGCAGAGAAACCATGTGGGCAGGTGGTCAGGTCACTGGAGGACGGCATGAGAACCAGAAATGACCGTGGTAAACTGGAGAAATGGGCACAGGGGACGAGGAGGAAGGGAGCAGATACAAGCATGGGTGGTACATTTCCTAAAGGAAACTAAACGCAAAACACAAAGCCCTAATGCTCTAAAATAAAAACAGTTTAGCAGGTCTTCACCAGGTGAAACACAGAATGACCGTGTGACCCAGCCGTCCCACTCCCAGGTATATGCTCAGAATTGAGAACCACATGTGCACATGTCCGCAGCAGCACGCACAGCCACCAAAGGTGGGAGCGGCCCGAGTGCCCATCAAATGACGGGCGGGTAACAGACCAGAGCACCACACACGGGACCATCACTTAGCTGTGAAAAGGAATGAAGTGTTGATACATCCTACAATGTGGGTGAGGCTCAAAGCAGCCAGACACGAAAGACCATATCTTGTATGACTCCGTTTCGTAAAATATACAGAATAAATCCATAAAACAGAACGCAGACTGGAGGCCTCTGGGGCCGCAGGGAGGACTGGGGGGGGTGTGCTTACTGGAGAGGGGGTCTCACTTGGGGGATGATCACGTTTTGGAACTAGAGGTGGTCGCACGTCACTGCCAAGGTGATGACTTGTGGACTGTACACTGCAGGATGGCTGGCTTTGTTATGTGAGTTCCACTGTAATTAAACAAACCTTAAAATAAATGGGTATGAATGGCTCAAAACAATGGGTGGAGAAAGATCCTGAGGTCAGAGTGGATAAGGAGTAGCCGGGGAGTCAGCAGAGCAGCGAGGCAGTGGGATGGGGCACCGGGACAGGGAAACACCCACAGCCGGAGGGAGGGGACCGTCTCCTCCGCCCTCGGCTCTGTGACCTTCCTGCAGGCTCCAGAGCCTCACTTCACAGACACAGTGAAAGCGGAGAGAACAAGACTTAGGTGGGGGACGGATCAGGACCATGCAGCACTGTGGTGGAGAGCGAAGGATGGGGGCGAATCTGGGTTGGGGAGCTCTGGAAGCAGGTGAGCCTAGTGCCCCTGGTGCCTGGGGCCACCGCCACCCGCCTCCACGGTGTCTGTGAATCAGAAGAGGAGGAGGGAGACCAGCCCCGGTCACACCTGAGCCATGCTGCGCTGAGGGGTGAACAGAGGCGAGTGGCCCACAGGGACAGACAGAGGTGAGTGACTGATCCCTCCCGGGAACCTCGGGGGGTGCTCCCTGGGGGACACTCGCGAGCGCTGCCCCGCTTCGGCTCCAGCAGAGAGCATGTCTGTGGAATGGAGGGACGATGGGCCACGAGGTGCGGGAGCCGGAAGAAGGCAGCTGTCTATTCCTTTACAGCAGAGGAAGCCCACGCTGGAAAAGAAGAGTTTTTCTGGAGCGTTTGCTGCAGCCCTGCGCAGCCCAGGACACCCGTGGTGCCTCCAGGTGAAGGAAAACCAGGCAGAGCAGCAGGGAGGGAGGGTGCATGCGGGGCGCTCCGGCTCCTGGAAGACCCCTCAGGCCTGGCGGGGGGCCCGGACCAGGTGCTGGAAGGAGGAGTCCTGAGCCCCACATTTCCCTGTTCATTGGTACCATCCTATAAATTGTTAATGTAGGAAATCCTTAGAGTCAAAATGCTACTGAATTCATTTGAATTGTACTGAGTGTTGAATGGAGCCCAGAGTCTGAGGTGCCAGGCGATCTGGCTCAGTGCAATGGGCCCTTGTGGTTTTACCCAGAGCACTTATGCTACCTGGACAGTGGGTCAGAGGAACAAGGGAGGGACGGGAGAGAAAAAGAAGAGATGGCTTTGGTTTCAGGCAGTCAATGCGACCTCCTGTCTCTCACCCATCCCATGTCTCAATGTCTCAGGAGGAGCTGCACTGGGCGGACGCTGCTCACCCCCCGAGGAGGACCTGGGCCGCCTGCACCTGCTCCCGCCCTCTGGGCGCCGCAGTCTCCTTTTACGTCCTCGCTGAATCTGTGCTTGAGTGAGGGAATCCGGGGGGTGGCAGGTCCTGCTTATTACCCGGGCATCCAGCCTGACTGGGGAGGCCTGCATACCTTTGCAAAGCCACTGCTCTCTCTGCGTGCCCAGCCCCACGCTTCCAACCTCAGCTGCTTTGCGTGAGTTCCCAGGAAGAGAAATAAACAAAGCCGGGAAATAAGAGGGTCCTGGCGGTGGCAGGGCTCTTGGCCTGGAAGCCTGGTGTGTACGGATTCAGCGTGTCCATGTGCTTCGCTGGCCCCGGAAGCATTTGTCTGTGGGCTGGGGGGCTGCCCTGGCCCCTCAGACGTCTGGCAGCCTGCTCGGCTTCCGGAGCTCAGGGCATGCTCTCGGCTGCCCCGCTGCTGCTGGTTGCCGGGGCTCAGCCAGCAGCCTCTCTGGTCAGCGGTGCTCACTGATGCTGGGTTTCCAGGCCGTCCACCCACATGGCCAAGAAGACCGGAGAACAGGCAGGCCCCCTGGGGCTGCTGCAGGAGAGACGTCCCGGAGGGGCCCACGGGTGCTAGAAGGGCACGTGGGGATGAGCCTCCAGAAGCAACATGCTAGTCCAGTTTCTCTGAGAGGCAGACCCACAGCTCTGTTGGCAAAGAGCCTGGGAACGGGCAGGTCAGAGGACGGAGCCGCTCCTCAACCTGCCCAAGGAAGGAGAACTCTGCTCTGCCGAGCCTCTGAGGACGGTCTCTCCTGTGAGAGGTCCAGGGCCCTGTGGCCATTCTCCAATAGATGCTGGCGGACTGCAGGGCTCGGCCGGATGGATGGGGACACACAACGCCACACTCCCTGATCTCCCTCCAGTGCCTGCTTCAAAGAGCTGGCTTTGAATGGGTGCCAGAGTATCGGCAAGCCCAGTGGGCACCTCCCGGCTCCACTCGGCTCTGCCCGCTGCTTCTCCCTACAGTCCCAGCCTGTCGTTCCCCAAAGGCATCACACAGTCGCAAGCACCTGTGCCCACAAAGGCTCTTTCTGCTAAAATGCGCCAGCCCTTCTGCTCCTTTTCTGTGCAGCTGGCAAACTCCTTGGGGACCTGGGGAGCCTCTGGGCCTCGGGGAAGCCTCTGTGAACAGCACCACCTTGGCCCGGTCCTCCCCGAGCCAGGCGGTCGGAATGTGACGCGCTCACTCCGTGCTCCGCGGCATCGTCTGTGTGCCTCTGATGCGGTCAGCGCACACCTGTCAAAGCATCCGCTGGAAAACGGGACGCTCATACAGAGACATATGTGTCGGACACCCATTCTGCTCATCAGCGAGGGAAGCAGCAGGATGGCAAAGCCGGTCCAGAGGAGGAGAGCAGGGGAGTCGGCCAAAGAGGGGATGCGACAATAACATCACCAAGTTAGAAGTAAAACTGGTTATGAGCCTTTTGGTTTGTGACTTTAATCTTCTACGTGTTTGCATCTAAGTAGAGTCCGGACCAAATCCTGAACAGTAAGTTAAACACAGAGTCATTAAGGCAGATGAGCCTTAGGCAGGCTTATTAAACAAGGCCCAGTACGAGTCAGCAAACGCTGGCCCGTGGGCCAAGTCTGGCCCACCTCCTGTTTTTATAAATAAAGTTTTAGCTTTATTTATACGTTATTTGTTTACCTTTATAATGAATGTGGAACATGGCCACATCCATTGGTTCGTATATTGTCAATGGCTTCGTTCATGCTCCCATAGCAGAGCCATGCGGCTGGAGCAGGAAGCCTAAAGATTCATCACCAGCCCTTCACGGGAAACGCTTGCCACCTGTGCTCCCGCGTCCCACCCAGGGCATGCAGCGCCCCTTCTGCCTCATCCCCAAGGCGGCTCACCGTGCCTGCGGTCACCGCTGTCCGTGTGAGTGTCCGGGGCACGGTCACCGCTGTCCGTGTGAGTGTCCGGGGCAGGCCCAGGGTCTTACTCATCATTGCCCCCGGCATCTCCCCCAGGGTCCAGCCCACACTCGTGGCGCAACCTCTTGGTGTAGCACGTGAGCAGACATGCGAATGAACGTGTGCATGATCTCAAGATCAGTATTGAGAGTGGGATGTCTTGCATTGAGCCCCCAAAGCAAATCATTCCTGAAAACGTAATTTCGCCTACAGACCTCTTGGGGGAGAAACTTACATTTCTATAATAAAAGGTTTACATTGTGATCTAAAGAGACCAGGATTCTTTTCAGTGAAGAACAGAAGTCTTTAATACGTGCTGAGCTCCTCTGGCTCTCCAGTTAGATTTCAAGACCATCACGGACCGAGCGTGCCAGAAGGAACCGGCTGCTCGCTAACGGTGCCCCGGCAGAGTGCGCACAACTCTAAAGATAAGACAAATCAGAGCTCCAGAGGGAAGCTGAGTTTTGACAGGTTTTGTTTTTCTTCTTTTAAAGCTAACAAATAGCACTTTCCAGTACTTACTACAAAAGCAGGAATTTCTAATACGCTCAGCAGGGGGTGTCGTTAGGCCCATTAGGGCGCTGTCCTTCCGCTAGAGCCCAGGGTTGCAGCCCGGCCTGCTGTCCACTGGGAGGCCTCCGGTGGCTTCCCTGCCTCCACAGCTGGCCTGTGTTTGGCACCAGCTGACCGGCTGGCTGGGCTCCTTTTAACACATGTGCTCATTTAATACCTGGGGGCCCAGACCCATGTGGGTCTTTCCCTCAGACTCGAGTGGGCTGCTGTAGGAAAGCCTCTGCAGTCAGTGGGGCCTCTGAGAGGGCAGGTGGCCACCTGCTGCTGGGGAAGGACCTCCGGCACCCCCGCTGGGGACCGTGGTGGCCACGACGAACTCAGTGCCCCAGGGCCAGGAGCTCAATGGTTACTCAGAGGACAACCCTTGGCCTCATCCAAAGGTAACTGCACACCGGGAGGACGCACAGGAAACCGCAGCTGTGCGGGGTGGAGGAGGGCAGGAGGAGTAGCACCCGCTCACCCAGAGCCAAGGAGAGGGAAGGAGACAATCCAAGAATTCATTCCCTGGAAACCCGCCAAGCCAAGAGCACCCTGCTTGGCTGACACTCCGGTGTCAGCAGGAAAGCTGCACATCAAGCCACTTGCGCAGTTCTGAGCACCTCTTGCTCCGAGGGGTGTCCCGGGGGCCCGGCTAAACGGGGCCTCTCAGGGAGCCAGCCCTGGAGAGCCGGCCGAGCGCGCCCCGGAGGGGCACCTTCCTGTGCTGCTGGCGGGCCTCAGCCCGAGCCAGGCCGAGGCCAGTTCCTGAAACGAGCCCGACCGTCGGCAACCCCGAGGAGCGGCTCCGGGGACTGTGCCCGGCACCAGAGCGCCTCAGCCGGCGAGGAGGACTCGTGCTCTGATGCAGCTGCAGCCGGTCCGAGCCCTCCCTCCTGTTCAGGCCTTGCTAGGCGGCTATTTGCTTGTTTTACTAGCGGTTATTATTCTGTCTTCAGAAGCAGGAGGATCTGCAATGGCTTTGGGCCTTCTACCTCCGTCCTTCCCTCTCTTGACCCCTCTGGATCTCCAGCTTCTCTTCTCTGGCTCCTCGGACCCCACCGCCCCCAGGTGGCGCCCCCTGGGTCTGTCCCGCCCTCCTCTCGCCCCCGGCACTGTTCTTCCTCCAGGCGTTTGGTGTCCTCCACCAGGACAGCTCAGACCCCAGGGCCTGGCCTCCTTCCTAC